>JAUBNQ010000026.1:6012419-6032195 GCA_032353495.1 Ctenopoma kingsleyae | reverse complement strand
GTCTGAGAATTGGCATAATGAAAAAAAACTTAGGAATGGTACACATGAAAAATGAAATAATACAAAGTTTTAGTACTACAGCACAGGCAATGCAGTCTTCATGCATATGAAGCTGTTGCCCTATTTAATGACGATTCGCTAGCTAACCAAAGTCCCTTGCGAGTCATCAGTGGCAACTCATTAGCACTATGCTAAGCTAATGGATCAGTAAATGGATTTTTATGTGGGCATAAATGCTAATTTGCTACACTGCAGAGCTGTCCAACGATGCTGTATTTAGCTGTGTCAGTCTGAGCCTCAGGGGTGCGTTTGTGTCTCATTAGGCTCGGCCAGGGATCTATTGTAAACGAGGAGGTCTCAGTGGCAAAACAAAAATACAGTGACGAGAGGCCTACAGTACTGAAACACTTGTCCATCCAGCACCTGAAGGTTTTATTCAAAGGGGGAAAGATATCCCACAGTGTCAGACACAATTAATTTTCTGAAAGAAGAAAAACAAACCAGAACAGAAGTGTCAAACTTTACAGCAGTTGCATGATGGTTGTTACTATCAGGGATCTATGATGCTGATCCAACATGAAGCTACTTGATATCACTCGTGCAGATGTGTACCTTAAAATTCCACGCCACTGCTCTTCTATTATTTACAGTACTGATTATGTGTTGACAGCTACAACACATATCCACACATTTATTGGGAACGTTTCCAGTTGATAGTGCCAAATGGTGACTATAATCATATTTTCACCACTAGTGTTTTCTCAGCATTATGTGTGTGGGAAGCTAATATTCTATAAAGCCCATATCTGCAATGTCAGATTTTAGTTTTCTGTGTAATACATCGTAACACATGCAGCCCTATACATGCTTAGTATTATCTTCTAACAAACCACAATTGCACGTTAATTTGTTTTGCATGAAATATTACCAGGTCTGATGAACGTTATGTTTTTTCTTGCAACCAGAACACACACAGAGTGTGGTTGCAGCTTCCCACAGCAGCTCATTGTCTGGTTCTGGTTAAGTAAGGGTTTTCTCATATCCAGCAAACACACTGTATTAAAATTGGCAGGGGGCAGGACACCACCATCGGAGCATTTGTTGATCCTGACAGCAGCCTCTTTTCAAAGCCATGAGACAGCAAAACAGACATTCAAAATGAAGGAAGCAGCAGCAGGGTCTCATTGAAAGAACATCTCTAACTGAGTGGGAGGTGAGTGGGAATACTGGCTCGGCAGAAAGTGCAGAAAACACGCGTTTCTTCTTCTTACAGACAAGTGGAACACATAATATTCATGATGCCGCTTGATACATTCTGACCTTTCTTATTTCAAATATGATCTAATTCTCTTAGGGACTTGTTAAAGAAAACATTACAGAAAATGTCCTGATGTTTATAAAACGTAACAACCTTTAATGCAAAGTGGGTTAAATGGTTATAAGCATATCTGTAATACATGACCCTGTACAAAATTAAGACGATTATAAAACATTTTTGTCACTGTAACATTATAACACATTTGTTTCTAATGGACAATATTTGGATCTGATTAACATGAAGGTGTTTGTAATTTTCATATAACACCTCAGTTCTGATGCAGCACTCTTGACGGCATTCAAAATAACTACTTCCAGCTGGAAGGCTGCTGGTTTTCCACTAAAAGAGCATATAGCCCCTGGTAACACATAATAACAACCCATCTTGCTGTATATTTAGATTTTTGGAAAGTGGCCAAGAGGGAAAGTGGGAAAATTCATGATGCACCATGCAGTTATGAAAAATAAGCATTACATTGTGATACCCACTCTTTGTACATCCTTCAGCTCAGTTGGTAGAGCAGTCGTCTATGAACCCCAGGGTCAGTAGTTCGATTCCCAGTTCTTCCTGGCTACACCCCCTAGTAGAGCTGACATGTATTGTCCAACAACAATTTTTCAAGGGGATTAATAAAGTATGTAACTCTAAAGTCGCTTTGGATAAAAGCGTCTGCCAAGTAAAGTAAAGTATGTCATTATTATCATTAGCACACCGTGGATCATCCCTCACATGAAGACTTATGCATCGGTCCAATTTTGCAAACCTGCACCAGACCTGACCCATCACCTCAGTTACCTCTAAATCAAAGCCAACTTTTACCTGTAAAACACATAATTTACTGTATACTATACTCGCACTTTAATAGTCCTCCAAACTGTATTTATGCAAAACTTATATGGTCTGTGGACACAAACCTACCTGTTGCTTAGTCAGATGCATTCTCAGTTCTGAAATGAAGATGATTTGAGAGTTGAGAGGTTGTGTTGTTGTTTCATTCATTATAAAGCCAATTTTGGAAGTTAATTAGGCTACACTGGTTTAGATGTTTTAAGAAATTGTGCCTTTATTTTCAGTTTTTTTTCTCATGTTTATTTCATCCACTCCCTCCCGACCCTGTTATTTATTATAATACATCATATACTGTACATCATAGAAAGTGTTATTCAATTTCATTTCACTTTGTATATATATTATAATATAATATATAATATATTTAATATATAAGTTAATACATTTATATATAAGTTTGTCTCAGATCCTGTTTTTGTGTCATAGCGGGGAAAAATGTGTATTTATGTAATTTTCCACCACATTCTCTTTCTAAAGCAAGCCTTTGTGAAATAAAATTATTAAATATTTAAAGTTCATTCAGACAGTATTCAGATCCCCTTCACTTTTTTCAATTGTTTAAATACAGTTTCTTTTATTAATCTACATTAAATAACCCATAATGACAAAGAATGAGAAGAGCATTTGAAATGTAACTCCAGTGCCTCCCAGTTCTCTTCATTGTTGCTGAGATGTTTCTACACCTTGACTGGAGACCACCTGTGGCAAATTAAACTGATTGGTCATGATTTGGAAAAGCATGCACCGCTCTATAGAAGGCCTCACAGCTGAAAAGGCAAAACAAAAGCCACAAGGTCAAAGAAAGTGCGTGCAGAGCTGTCAATTTATGAACTCTT
Source organism: Ctenopoma kingsleyae (assembly GCA_032353495.1). NCBI lineage: Eukaryota > Metazoa > Chordata > Actinopteri > Anabantiformes > Anabantidae > Ctenopoma > Ctenopoma kingsleyae. The sequence continues at coordinate 6,029,192 of JAUBNQ010000026.1, read as the reverse complement.
CCTCAGCTTAGGACTCTAGTCTCTCAGTCACACTAAGTTGTAACGGTGTCTGAAGCGTAGCGCTACTGACTTGAAGAACTTAGTCTAATGATACTGTGTGTGCTGATATGACTGCCTACTGTTTTGACATTTTTGGACCACTGTACACATAGAGAGGATGGCCTATATTTGTTTTCTGTTCCTTTTTAGATTTTACTAAAATATCTAGATGCTACTGACCCATGGGGATCAAATGCAGCAACAGTTACTGCATTGACAGCGATTCAGTTCAAAGGGACAATTTACGTACGGTGAGTGCAAACCAAAAAGGTGATAAATGAAGGCAGCATGAAATCAAAGGTATGGGATCAGAGGGAAATAGACACTTTCTCAATACACAAACCACTACTGACCTGGAAAACACACACATGCACACAACAACACACTAACTACATACTCCTCAGCTTCTGGAAATGGATGCTCTCTTTATATGCTCAAATGTATACATTAAGATGGACATGAAGATGATTATCAATACAAAGACAAGAAAAAACAGGATGTAGACACATTAATAAAAGCATATCTGTACTATAAGGGACTCTATTGCAATCGTCCTGCAGGAAACACTACTTTGGGGAAGAGTATTTGCCAGCTTGCAGACAATAGCTTGTTGTGTTGTAATATTTGGGTTGTGTCTTATTTCATTCTGTGTTTTTGAAATATCTTCCTGATCTTCATGTTACTGCGTTTATATTCACTCAGAGAAGTGCCTCCTCCTTTTTTAACGTAAACATTTTTAACTTATTTTGGAATGGAATCCATAGGACTTTGCTATTTGTTAAACAGGAAAACATTTCATATCAGAATATAATCAGCTTAGACAAGAAGTCTGAAATACATTTAATCACACATGAATTGATTTTAATTACAGAATTTAACTTATGCGACATATTGTAGATCTTTCTCCAGTTTCAATATTTTCCCCAATATAAATATCTCTATGTACTAAAGAAAGGACAACAAAGACAAGAAAAGGAAAACCCAGGATTCATCCATGAAGATTCAAATGAGATCCAACATCTGTAAAATCACAAATGTTTCTTTTTGCCAGATGGTGAGCTCTGGTCTGGGCATGTCCCAAAACTATACAAGAGAATGAATAATGTATTGGATATGACTTATTTCACAGTGTATCTCTGGATGTGCACACATACAGGCATACACACACACACACACACACACACACACACGGGCAGATGCAAACATGTGCGCTCACACACACAGTAAAGACCATTAAAACGAGCCAGAGGTCCACATCTGCTAAATGCTCCCGGTGGTGTGTACAAGATGTGTGAGGTTCATTGACAAAAGCTACTCTTCTAATCTACGTCGGCATCACATAAAAAAACATAAGTTATTGTCTTGTCTCTGTCGTCTCTTCTGTAATATTCCAAAAGGCTTCCATGTTTATTCACATCGTTCATCCTGTTTGTGTACACAGAAATGTTGGAGACTGCGGCCTTGTAAAGTTTCACCCCGCCAAATAAGAGAAATGTGTAAAAGGCTAGAGTCCGGTGGGCAATAAGGTAAAGTCACAACTCTGTAGCAGTGAGCTGTCATTAAAGAAGCTTGGCTGGAATATAATACTCCAAGCTGGACAGCTTCATAATGGCAACAGTAAAGCAGATGAAGGGACTGACTTTTGAAAGACCTTTTGACAAAGTCTAAATCAAGTCACAAAGGTGTGAAAAATCTTTAAGGAGCCGTCCTCTTCAGAGAAGACTGTGGCAAACAAACAAAAGGAAAAAAAAACAAAACAACACTAGGTACTTCAAGGAAAGTTCCAGTTCCCTGTTCATTACGGCTCCTTACAGGAATTTTGTTCTATGATGTGTCTGTAAATTTGGCTGCAGTGAAGCTTCAATGCCAATGGTGAACCATGCTGTCCGCTTGAGACTTCACAGAGTTCTCAGAAGTGACTGCGGAGAGTCTTTCACTGTGATGATTGGGGAGGCTTGCCATTATATTTTATTTTATTTTATTTTTTTAACTGAAGGTCAGGTCCGGTATAAAGTTTTGGAGCCTCGTTGGTGAATGGACACAAATGTTCGGGAGCAGTGATTGGCCTCAGTTCCTTTTCGTAGCGTGGATGTCAATAAGCCTGTTGAGGTTAAGAAAAGACAGAGATAAAATACAAATCAAGATAGTTTAGTTTGGTTTTATATACCCCTATCACACACACTCAAAGAATCACTTTTATGTGTCCTGTAAAGTCAAATGTAGTGAACATTTCAATTCAATTCAATTCAATTCAATATGATAAATGTAGAGATTTGATGAGATTATTATTATTATTCATTTCTTGTATTGATTGAGTGCCTATTTTAATGAAAAATTAAACTACCTTAATAAACCACAATACACTAAATGGAGTTTAAGCAGCTGAGGGTGTTATTAATTTATTTGAACACTTATGGTGCCACAAACAGACCAATACCAGCAAAAGACTTCACATTCAGCATGTGAGCAAAGTCATTCTATGCTTGTTGACTGTTGAGTATTATAAAACAGGCAAATGTGACCATTTGTTTTGTTAACTCTGTCTAAGAAATGATGAACAGTTTCAGAGGGGTCCCTCACACTACTGGTTTCCATTGATTATGGCTTCAAAAGCAAACAAGGGTTTAAAAATGAATCACAGCCTGTGACCAAACTGAAAACATTTTCCTTCCTTGATATCCAAAATTTTTTTTTTACTTGCTGCTGTTCATAGGAGTTTAGTTTCTATGACCTTTGATCCCCAACAGCGGAACAGGCACATCTGAATAACAAACATCCATTACATAACAGTTGACAAAAATAGTAAATGTTTGGACTTTATGTAAGGACAGCCTCCTAACTCTTCCGCCGTGTTTTTAACAAAACAGATTTTATGAAGAATTCTGAAAAGGGGTTTCTACGTACTAACATATTCCTTTGCGTGTGGAATACGTTTCACCTCCAGTGAAATTCAGAAGTTAATGACTTAATTTAGCAAATGCTTTGGTCAAGAAACCCATTTGAATGATAATAGAACTCTGCCATGAATATGTCATATGGATAAATCTCTAAATGTTAATACATAAATGATTCAGGGTGACAGTGGACAAATGTGACACCGAGGACTGCACATATAAATCATCCAGACACTTAAATATGAGTTGGCAAATCCACACAGAATTGCACAAATTTCCAGGGCTGGCAAATAAATATTTATGACTCCCCCAATTCCCCCTTTCTCCCTGTCCTTGGTAATTGTGTGTGATTCATTTTGTTTTCTTGGTGGGAGAGGAAAAATCAATCTTAGAACACTGGCTAGGAGACATAAAGCATGCAGATTCCAAATGCCCGTAATTTTGCAGAACATAAAAGCTTCACAGATACTCAGTCAATGTTCTCCAGAGAGGAATTCTCTTTAATCGTTAGTAGATTTCCTTGTTTTTTAGAGAAGTAAACTGATTGTGGAAGTGAAGTTAACGCGCCTGTAGCGTGAGGCTGACCTTCTCTTGACTCTTGTTTACCTGAGGACTTTTAAAAATAAAACTTAAATGAATTGACTTGGACTATTGTAAAGCAGGCAACCGCATCTGAGGAATCTTTACCATCTCATTTAGAAAGCAATTTTTTTACAATGCAGCTTTTTCTCTCGGTTAAGTCAAAAACATCCTCCTACAAAAAGAAAGCTAGACACTTAAAGTAGCCTCTTCCTTTGATGTAACCACAGTGGTGCTTTTTAGTTTCCATCTATGTGCATTTCTAAACTTCCAATAACCCCCTTTTATTTCTCTTTTTTCTCTTTTCATCAAAGTGTCTGCATCTTGAGAAATGGTGGATTCCCTTGTGTCTTCGCACAGTCCTGCATGATCTTTATTTTACCTTAATGGTGAAAGTGGTACTGGAAAATACATGATGAATAGACACTAATGGCTGATTCATTTCAGGTCTGAGCTACATTGAACTTGTTTTTTTCTGGTTCTGCAAGACACAGCAATCACAATTACTCCCAAATTTTCTATTGCTTGTGTGTAAAATTGACCTTAACCTAGGGTTATACACTGAGTATGCAAATGATAATAAACCATATCATTAAAAACTCACATCACTGCTGTTTTCCTCTGCATCCTATGACGGCTCCTTGGGCAAAGGCTGAAAAGAAAAGTAGAAGGTCAGCATCGGAGGAACAGAGGACCAGCTTTCACAAAAGTTTTATTCAGCTTTCTTTCAGTGTACTGTCTTGACAAGGCCAATACACTGAGAGCAGCATGTGTCCCTTTAAAAGCACATATGGCATGGGTTCCAATTATATCTAAGGCGAGACAAAGAAAGATGAAGGTTATTTTGTTCTCCCAGTTTTTGAGACCTCTGACAATGCCGCTTCTCACTACAATCAGAAATTACAAGCAATCTTCATTAACAAGTGAAGAGAGACCTTTTATTTCTTTCACAGATAGAAAATGTAATCACATAGCTATAGGACAGGGTGATTAACAGTGTTCTGCTTTGTTTCTCAGTGAACAACTTCTTGGCTCTGTTCATCTTTAGGAGAACACATGGAAACACACTGTTTTCCCCTTGACCAGAGGAAGAAAACAGCTCCCTTGTCTTCTTAATATTGGTGAATGAGCCACTTTTGTGTAGATAATGACTCGGCTAATCATAATCAGGAAGCTAATGATCTGTTTAGCCAATCAGAGGAGTCAAGGCGAGACAGCTGTCTGGACAGTGTATTGGCATTCCCAGCAGCATGTGCTCCCATCTCGGCTGTGCCAGCCTTTCTGCGGCACCACGGCAGACTTGGTATTCCTGCCCTGCCTGACGTCCTGCGATCTGTCCCGCTGTCTGTCCGACTGGCCGACTGGCTCCGGTGCTGTCTGAGAAATTCAGTCTTCTGAAAGCCGCTGATCCATCACCGCTCTCCAGCAGCATGTCATCTAAATGCTAAGTACTCCCACTGCATCTTTAAATCAAAACAAGAAAAGAAATGAGCATGGAGTGGGGGACGAGCGCTTGGAGGGGATAAAAGCTTATAAGGGCACAATGGAATCTGCAGAACAAACCCTTAGCTTTTTGATTACATTCATTTTTGAGGGAGAGGAAATGTGGAAGGGGGGAAGCTGGGTGAGAGAAATGTGCATGAGGAACCCAGAGACCTTGTTATCTCTTCAAATGTACAAGGGAAAAAGAGACAAGAGTTATTGATACACCTGCCCCAAAGATTCCTTCAAAGAAAATAGCTTGTTGCTTGATTTCTCTCCAAAAACCATCGTGAATGCACCTGGGTTGCTCCCACAATAGAACTCTTTCTCTCTCCCTTGTCTCCCTGTCACAGTCCAACTCTTTACTATCGATCGGAGGGATTCTTGAAGTCAGAGAAGAGTGCTGAGGTGGCAGTGGTGGCTGGCACTATTAACTGCTCCTACTAATTAAAAGGGTAACAACAAGGTGAGTGTGGCCCCACGGGACGAACTGTGCAAGAGACAGAGCAGAGTGTTTGCCTGCCACACACACCGGTAAACAGTGCTCACCACCTCTGGTGTTTACATGACACAAATCCAAGGACATCAAAGACATATTCATCTCCTGGCACGAGGGCTGGGTGAGATTCACAGATAAGGATTGAGAAAGACAGAGAGAGAGAGAAAGTGAGGAGCTCACTAATAAGCACTTTGCTAATTGGTTATGTTGCGGTGAAATTGAAACATTTGGACCTTGCCTCTGAGCTCGGTGTGCACTCGCATCATCATCATTTATAAACACTGAGCACTGTGCATAAGTGATAAAGTTTCACAGTTCAAATGAGGTGTGCAGCGTGGCTCTTTGAGCGAGCGCCAGTGGAGATTGGCAAAAATATTAAGGGATTCAATTAACTTCTTTCCTTATCATCAACACAGCAAATTTTAAGATCAAAGTATTTTTAAGATACAGTATGCCTCACATTACACAAAGAAAATCCTCAGCCAAGGTAGCTTTACACCTCTGAGAAATGTAGCTGAGAGGGAAGACCACTGCAGGTACAACAGACAGCTTGTTTGCTTAGTGCTCACGGGAAAACAAAGCAGAGGCTGCAAAATTCTCACCAGCAGCCCACCCAGTCATTACGGAAACAGGCTCTGTGGTCTAACTGCAGCAAGTAAAAATCTTTCCCCAAGGTTTCTCCTAACAAGTGAACACCATACTTGGTTGGTTACATCAACTGGAGATTCATAGATGCCCCAGTCATTACCAGCCAGTGAGCTGCTGTTTTATTAGGCTAACAAGCACAGCTATACCCCACTGAAGACCCTCAGTGGAAACTTCATGCCCAGAGTATGAACCTGAGTCTGTCTAAAAGCGTCAGCGCATCCGACCCAGAGTGATCCCATCTGTCATCTGTCCCAGACATACATTAGCTTCCGCTAATTTCTGTATGGTATGAAAATCCTGACATTTGCTTTAGCTGTGTAATAATTACAGTGAACATGAATTATAAATGTTACATTACCACTGCATGTTAATGCTGTTAATTTGCAGATTCATTTCAAATCAGCAATGCACAACGTCAAAAAGTCATGTAACTGACAAAATGGACTCAGACTTGATGTACATAGTGATTGATAACACAAAGCGAGCAAGTTTAAAGGGCCTGTGTACATACAGAAATGTATTCTAAGCAGGCGACATCTGAAATGGAAGATAAAATTAAACTGATTTTCTACAATAAACTGCATAAATTACAAAATGTTCATCTGTGATGTGTTAAGTGAAGTTCAGTACATTGACTAAAAGACTAGTGCTTTACAAAATCTTAATGATAATATATTTATAATGATAGAACAAATATTGTGGAGTTAAAAGAATACATAGCTCAATGGCTCACTCAGTGAGATTTACAGTTTGTATGGCACTTATCCAAATCAATTCATCTTCATCTGAATTTTGATGTATTATACAGTAACATAAAATTGAAAATAAACAAATAAACAGTGCAAGCACCTTAAAATTATAGTGCGTCCTACTAAAGTACAGTATTTGAGTGCTGTATCTACTTTCTATGCTAGGCTGCTGAATCTTATATTCGACAAAAATGACAGATTGTTGCTGGCTGCATCATTAGCAGCACTAAGCAATGTATTAAGAATGCATAAACACAGGATCAGAAGGCCAACAAAGGCACCAGAGCTTTAAAACAGGATGTTGCCGAGCATGCCTTAATGTGTCCAGTACATGGACAGGCTTTCTGTATTACATATAAAGAATAATCGGTGTTGAAATGTATCATACCAGACGAAGCTCTGGAGACAAGCAGTGTGCAGGGTATAACACAAATGGCAGTTCAAAGCCTGGCAATGACAGAACTTCAAACAGAGGAGCGGCATAAAGTGTGCTAAAAGTGACAGCAGAAGGGACCACATTCATTCCAAGTCTCGGGCAGACAACAGAGGGGGCAACAAACGCCTAACAAAGGCAAAGTGAAAAAAGAACTCTGTTAATAGATGATGACAGAATCAGAGGAAACAAAAAACCAACGTGTTGCTGTTTCACACCCTGTGAATGAATACCAGAGGAAATATAAGATACTGTAAATGTAATCATGACACTTCCTGCAGTATGCATGTTCAATAATGTGACACCTAAGATGACACAAGTGAAAAAGGTAAAGGGGGGCTCAGTTCAGCCATTTCTCTGTTTTCTGAACATCTCTATCAATCTAACATATTTCAATATATTTTCTGCATCAGTCCACACACTATCTCCTCAAGACTGATGATCATGCCACAGCATCCGACAAACAGATGAGCTGAAGTCCAAAGAGCGCATTTTTCTTTTCTGTTTGATAAATAGAATATCTGTAAATGAAACTGCAATAAAAAAGTATATTTGCCTATCAAGTGTAACCTCTGTGTAATCTGTGCATGTTTGAACGCAGTCACTTTTTAACTGTACATCTGAAGGCAAAGGAGCCAATGTAAAGAATGTTATCCCTGAGGACCCAGAGAGGGGCTGTCAGAGAAAATATGACAAGACTGCTGTCAGCTCACAAACAGGAATGTATACAAAAGCATTGATGTGAGCCAGTAAATCACCAAACATAAAAGCTTGACTCATGCTCTTTAGTCTGTTGTACAGTATGCATCAAAGAAAGGATGGTTGTGCAATCAAGTCAGTGCCAATTAAACAATTAAAAATAACAATTTCAGTTATTGTAGATGTCTCTTGGTACATATGGCTTTGAAAACATTGTCTGTTTGCCTATTTTAACCAAACACTGCTCAATAGATTCAATTACCGATGCACAATTGTTGGAATTTACTTGCTGATGCACAAAATTTAATAATTTCCACTGCAAATGAAACTTAAAAGCCAGCCGAGCATTGAAAGACACAGCGTAGAGCATACGTATCTTATAATTGCAAATGATCTGGCCTGATTTTTCAATGCATTTTGTACATGCAAACATTTCTCTAATGACTTCCAGCCCTGATTTCCTCACTAATACCTTCCTGCTGTTAAACACAGCTCCATTTATCACACATCCTTTTACTCGGGGCACATTTTTATTGTATGTTTTAGTGTATGCATCCTTCCGATTCTTCTGTTGCTATTCAAGAAACAACCTACTTTACTTCTGTCATTAAGCATTTTATTTAAACTAAATGAATGCTGCTGGTCACAGTACCACAGCTCCTAATGAAAGTGATTTCAGCATCACAGACCGCCTCAATCTAAAGATGGCATCCTACTGAGAATATAGATCTGTTTGTATGAGGTTCAGAAAGCAGCTCTGCGTTACTAGTTACCCAAGAGCGTGAAAAGCAACAATTTACATAACCTAACCTAAAAAAATCACTCAAATCACAGGATAAGTAAGTGTAAAGTCACAAACACTAAAAGTGCACTGAAGGACCTCTTGGCAAACAAATTTCATTTTAACTGTCCTGAGCTTGTTAAATGAGGATTTCTTTGAATCAAAAGGGAATCTATAAAAATGAAATCACATGCACAGATTAAAGATTAACTGCTGATGTGACCCCTGCTAGCAGCAGCATCCAAGCTTTTCACTTTTCACTGCTTGTGAACATTTTCTTTAGGATTATCGTCTTTCATCAGCACAGTGCCCACAGTGGTTACAGTTTGTTTCCACTGCTATCACAATCACTTATTTTATGCCACACATATGATATATATATAATACTGGATGCAGAATAAGGGTTTAAATATAACATACAAACTTTTTTTTTTCAGAAATAGAGCTGTTTGTAAGATAATAAATCAGCAGAGCGAAGGCACTTCTTGTTTTTCTGGTTGACTAATGTTTTATTTGTTGTAAACCGGTTGTGTTGCATCAGCAGCAACTAAGAAGTACATATAGGAATTGTGTTGGTTTTTGCATCTGTGTAATTATAGTTGCATGTTGAAAAAGGAGAAAATTGATCATGCATCCCCAGTATAAACCTACTTTACTAAAGTCCCCACAGCATTACTTAGTTTTACAGATGTACTTCTTGGGCTCTGTGACAGCTATGCATTTTCCTCAAATATCCTTAATTGCGCATTATATCATAAATTATTCTTTTTCTTTAAGTTTATTTTCCCTATTTTCATTAGCACCTAATGAGATGAGAACAATCTGTATCAATGAAAAGGCTAAAACCAGTGATGCATTAGTCTGCCTCCCTGTACTTTGATTTCACTATTCTGGCACCACATTCATAAAACAGCTGAGGACAGTAGGTTTTAGCTCCACGTTAATAAACTGTGAAAATGTTGAGGACAATCGTTAAGTGTGGATTAAGTGGGGATTGTTTCAAAAATAAACTACAGTTATTGGTAAGGAAGGATCATGTTACCCAGTGTGACTGTCTGGTGTGTTTCTAACAGTTTCTGAACAATGAAGCCCTGAGTCAATAATTTATTAGGATTGATGCATTATTTGTCTCTTTTCATGAGATTTGTTGATAGGAAGAAAAATATGAAAATAGCTCACTTGAGGAAACTGTATCAAGTCAAAATATTTACTTGACTATAAGACACATTTTGAGATAGATGACATGCTAAGATATTTTTGGCAGTGCACCTGGGACTGTTTATTCTTACTTAGTCACCACATCCTTTCCCATCACTTCACATTAATGTGACCAAGCCAACCAGATATATTTTCATCTCTACCACGACTACTCCAGCCTCACCAGTTAATCATTCAATTCATGTCAAGAAGCAGTTGTGCTGGTGACAGAGCCTGGAAGTGTGGTTTGCTGTGGGCTCATTAGAAGTCTGTCTCTGGTCACACAAACTGCCGGCACAGCAGTGACCACGGCGACACACGACTTGGCTGCCTGGTCGTTTATCTTAGACATTGAACCCTTTCTAACTGAGGTGCCAGCAAGTGTTACATAATGACAGTGTGGAACTACAGTACATCATCTGTGCATGCAATTTTCTCACTTCTTTCATAAGAGGTGAACATTTCATAACACTTTCATAACTGAACAGAAACATCGAATGAAGTGGTGCCATGAAGTCATTTTTTCTGCTTGTTTTCTCCTTTGAGCATCACATCTGAACATTTTCTACTCATACTCTGATTTTCTTTTTCACTATTTCTCATAAAAGTAGCCCTTTTACTCATTTTTTCTTGTACAAATAGGATTTTGTGCTATATGGCATCCTTTCAAAAAGCATGCAGAGATAACTGGCTATGATGTCTTCATGTTTACAGCAACACTGGCAGGACTACACACACTCCACTAGTTTTTTGTTCTGGCTTATGCTGGAACAAAGAGCACATAGCTGGAGGAGGGCCACCAGAGCAGAAAAAAGGAAAATGCTAAAAGACGTGATGCAAGTCTCTCTGACCTACTAGGTCGTGATGTGTGTGTGTTGTCTGTGTGTGTGCTGTTCACTTTGCAACTCTCCTTCGTTTGGCAAAAATGCCGAACTGCAACTGGTCTGTTTCTCTCCAGGCCACACACTAGCTGAGCAGTGGCATTTGTTGTGTGGGTGTAGAAAGTTTTTTTTTTTTCCCTAGCTACTGCCGAGTATTGTCTCAGGATTTCAAGTACCTACATTTTATAATTTAAGCTCCCTCTACTCTGTGAAGTAAGCTCTGAATGTAATATTTGGGAAAATCGTCTGGTCCTCTCCTGCACTGAATGAGCATTTCTGATAGGCGTGGTTTCAATTTAAGCCTGTCACTTTATTAGCAAACGCTGATAATGGAGCTCAGTAGTGCTCTCAACAGAGCTCTTATCAAGCAGGGAGCAAGTGATGCAATCTCACAATCCTCTTGCTTGTCTGAAATCCTGCAGTCCTAAATTCTGTCTGTCTGTTTTGTCAATTTTCCACCTGAAGGCCATTTTCACCCTTCATACATTCATACACGTCCAGCACGCGAATGTGCTCTTGTGTAACCTAGCAATTTACATCCACACCCTCTCTCTAAGTGTATGAAACCAACCTCATAACGCCCCACCCCACCCCTCCTGAATTGCACTTTCCACCTTGGAGAATATCATATGTAGACCTTTCAGCGGCTCACTAGTGAAGACAAATTGCCAGCTTGTTTGGGGGGGCCTCCAGAGAGTGATTCATATTAATGGCTAGCTGGCAGTGTAGAGTGGGCTGCATATTCAAACTCCATTAGCAGGTTAGGCTGGAGTGTGTGACCTGGCAGTGCCACCATGAGCTGCACACACACGGGAGGGCGAGTGGCGAGGAGGAGGCTGAGGGGGTTGTGAAAGAGTTGCAGGTGCAGGGGAATATTACTTTCTCAATACACGAAGTTGATTTTTATTGCAGCATTGGTTGATCTTAAATAGGCAGAGACCTGAACTAACTCGTAATGTTGTCCAACACAATACTGTATTACTGTAAAGATGCAGTTTTTTGTGTTATTTTTGATTGTCGTAATAAACCTTAATTTTTTGACCATTAAAATCTGATCCTGAAATTGGACATTTGGATTTGGACATTAGAATTTGATGTTTTCAAACATTTATTACATCTGATTATAAAAGTGCTTTAAAAAAAGAAGAAGACATTATTTTCTAATAGATTATTTTTGGTCTCAGAGTGGCTCATCAAATAACCAAAATTCCAAGAGATCTCTATCTGATAAAAATACAAGAGCTCAGTAAATGTACCTTTTAAATTTTAATATTTCTTTATTTAGATTATAGCCTAACTGCAGCAGAAGAATGGCCAGGGACTCAACGACAATATGGGATCCATCCAAAAAGAAAATGTTAAAATAAGCAGTGTTAGTCTGGAAGTGGTACTAGACAAAATGTTACTGAACCACTAAAATCAAGAGTCATCCACTTTGGACCATAACTGCCCAAACCAAACTAATCTGGCCAGTAGTTGTTGATATGTCTTTTAATGGACCAAAGTGGTGGACGACAGACCAACATCAACCCGGACAGCTCCACTTCTGTCAATTCCAACAGGATTCGGCATAAAAATGGCATTTGCTGGTTGACCCACTCCAACATGGCAACCAGAACTGATACTGATCAGGGAGATGAACAAACAAAAAGACGTGCTACATCTGGAAAATATCAAATGACAACATGAGATGTTCCCTAGAGGAAGACACATAATTATGCTATTGGTTGCACAACAGTTGTTCAATTGAGGGATGCTGTTGTGAACTTATATTTCCATCCCTTTCCTGTCTAAAATAACAGGGTGCTGTATTATTACACTGTCATTTTCACGTGTAGATTTTCAAACATGTCACATATGAAATTATTTGAACAAGGTATAAACATCACCTGGAAACATCTTTTTTTTTTCAGTGTGTTAAATTCATTTAATCAACAGTTCATAACGTCTGCTCCACATCTCATTTTCCAGATGTAGCTACAGGTTCTGAACATTAATTAGGCTGCCACAAGAACACGTTTCAGCATACTCAGTCAACAAAACACAGATAAAATCATCAGTTAGGTTGCATCTTGAAGTCATTTTCAACTTATTAAATACTGAACTTCAATATATCTGATAAGGCATAAGAAAGGATTTTATAACCATACGTACATAGTGGATTTACATTTGTAATGCTACCAAACCTAAACCCTAACAGTGTATTTGTTGTATTAGATGGATGGTTTTCTGCATTCCTTTGGTTGCTGTAAGGCAATGATCTGCCACTATCATTTTCCTTTACTTTATCAACTTTATTTAAACTCTTTTGTACTTTGAACTTTCAGAAACTCACATTGTTACACTGATTGCTAGTACATGATATAATTATGTAAAGATTCGTTCACAATTAAAACTCCCACTCTCTACACTCTCCTTCTTACAGATATTTACACACAGATGTGGACAGGCAGAGCTTGGCCAGTGGGAGTCTGGCCCTCTATCCTGATCCCTCTCTTTCTACATCCCTCTCTCCATGCTCTAGCCTGATCAATCTCCTTTATAGATTTCTCATTTTCATTTATCTTCCAGAATGTGCTTTCTCCCCCATTCAGGTCTTAGAACAAACACCTTTGGATGTCTCCTCTCTTCTGCTGCTAAATCCTCACTCTCTATGCTTCCCTTGTGACTGACTTCTGCAGTAAACCTCTCCTCAGCGACAGCTAATAGAGAGTACGTGGCTGAACACATAATCTGCATTTTTGCAAATGTATGTACAAAAGCAAAACACTAACCTAAGTGTGCTGTCAGAGTAGATTATAGCACAGTGGGAATGCGTGCGTGAAATTTGTCGCAGCTGCCCAGGGCTGCCGGACGGAGGAGGCGGAGGAGCGAGCGACGTAAAGACAGAGCATGTGAGAGAGATAAAAGAGAGAGAGTGGAAATCAACAGACCCAGTCACAGGTTGACCTTTAGCCTCATGTACCTGACGATGAGGACAACAGTCTCTCCTACTCGGTCCATCTTGTCATCTCTTGCTGACATCAACATGCTGTATTATGCTGTTTCACTTGCTCTGTCTCTGTGAGTTACCTCCCCCTGCTTCTTTTACTCTCTCTCTCTCTCTCTGTTTGTTGGCATATTCATACCTGAGGCAGATATCTCTGTATTTGCTGCTGTTTGAAGAGATTTGGTTCTCTTTCAGCTTCTATACGTGATATATCAGCCTCTATTAAAGTATCCATAACCTGTATTGGTCAGCTTTATGTGATTATGTTATATATATATTTTTTAAACTTTGGAAATAGTCTATACATTAAACAAGCCCATGTAGCAAGCAAGAGTCATAAAGTCAGCCAGATGATTCAGTAATGTCAGTCACCAATCATCTAGCTAAAGGTCTCTAACATTAGTCATATTAGTCATGGCAGTGTAGCCACTGGTGATATCAGACCAAGTCAGTGTTTTCATTGACCAACCTAATTTTATTTAGAACTTTTTTTTTCACCTTGTGAAAATTCTCAGTCATCCTGATCACTGTTGTTTGCTCTCTGTTCTCTGATACAGCCTTTAAGAGGTGAAATGTCAGCAAAAACTTAAAGCAGGTCCAGCTGCCACTGAACAGCACCTTTAGGTTTAAACAGTTTGCCATGTACATTACATAATATTGTGAAAAGATTCAGGGACTCTGGGGAAATCTCAGTGCGTAAAGGCCATGGGTTGAAACCACTGCTGAATGTGTGTGACCTTTGAGTCCTCAGGTGGAATTGCACAAGAAACCTTCAGGCTACTGTGACGAATACAGCCACATGGGTTTGGGACTACTTTGAAAAATGTGAAATGACACAACATAGTACACTGCTGCATCCAGAAACGCAACCTGAAACTCTATTACCAAAAAAAGGGAGTCATACATCAATTTTGTGAATGGGCAAATATTCCACTTTCAGAACTGCAACAAGTATTTTCCGTGTGCAAAAGTGTCATTAAGAGGAAAGGCGCTGTGGTGGTGGAGATATCAAACCAATTTGTCTTATGTATTTACAAAGTACAATTAAGCTAATGAGTGAAAATCTTTTCTTTGTATTTTTGTCAGATAAGTAAAGCTTCAAGCAAACTGACAAATCACAGATTTTAGTTTTAATTGTATTTTAGAAAAACGTTTTTGGAAATGGGGTTTTGTACACTCGCAGTCAAAAATTTTGAAACACCTTCTCCGTCAGTTGTTATGTCTTTATTTTTATCATTTCCAACATTGTACAATACTGAAAATATTGAAGTTAAGACAGAACAAATATGGAGTGTATTATATGTAGTAAAAATGTGTTAAATAACCATGTCTTATATTTTATTATTTTATTATTTTTAAAAAAAGAAAAATGAAAAGAAAGTGTGCCCAAACTTCTGACTGGTAGTTTATTTCAGAAGTTAGATGCTGCTTTGATGTTTGTGGATATTGTTGAAACAGCCTTGATGCCAAATCTACCTGATAGTAGCAAGCATGGTCTAATTTTCATCAAAAACAGCTATAACCAATACATTTAAACCGATAGTGGATCCCATTACAATGTGTATGTGAAAGGCGTCCCTCATGTCTACAGACCCACAAATATTGCTTGTTGTGTTTTTTCATTGGCAACTAATAAGGTGACTGCACATTACCCGCCCAGCACAACACAGCATATGGATAAAGTTAACAGTAGTGCGGTGAACACAGTGCAGCGTTTGCAGATGGAGAAGCAAAGATTTCCCTCAGGTGTTGAAGGCCAAAACTAAAGCTAAAATGAGAGTAAATATTGGACTTACATATGTCAGACGACCAGAAGCATGACTTGAATGCTAATGCTGCTCAGTTTCTTGTGTAAATAACCAATGATTTGGTAACAAGTCTGTCATGTTAAGTGTCAAGTGATAATGATAATATAGTTTGCCAGTACTATGTGTGCAACTTGCTGTGCTGCTGGTTTTTAGATTCAAAGTGATAACTTTGTTTTTAAGTTTAACAGAATTTTGTCACTATTTTTCAGAGATCAAGCAACGAGTGGCTGTGGATAAAATTCTAAATAAAAAAAAAAGATCAACTTGTGATTAACTATCAACGCAGCATCCCTCAACTCGCCTACCATACCAGGTGGTCATCTGGTATAGAAAGAACAGAGAACTTCTCAATTTCCATTGAGCACAGAGACGCATAGTGTGAAATAGCCAAGTGGCATAATCATAGAACCAGACAGCAACAGTGAGACCTGTATCCATGGAGACTCAGTCATTGACTGGGCAAACCGTAGCTCCCGGAGAGCGACTATTGCTGGCCAATCTTCAAAGGTTTTTTTTTTTTCATTTTGAACAGATTTGTAATAGTTCTTCTGTTATAATGATACACAAAAGTCTAGAAGGTCAAGTTAATCCTCATTTGGACTGAAGGTATGACGGCTTCGAGCTTCTTGTGTCTTGTTATACTGCTGAATCAAATATTAGTTAATCTGTGCTCAGTCAGCACTGCAGCATTGGCAGCTCTGAGGCATTGGATGCATGTTTCACTGCTAGAGGAGCCTACAGAGGACCAGATGCCACCATATTGAAGGCTTAAAAAATTCAGCATGTTTTGTATTCACTTACATCTCCCTCAAAGTCAGGGAGAGGTCACAAAGTGTTGTCAGCTATTATTATCTTACTCAGTACTACACTCGTATCTAACATGTCTGATCTTTTGTTTGTGCAAATTTAATCAGCTGCTCATATTTGAGCCCGCATTTTGTCAGTATTAGTCAGATATTTTACAGTACATGTTCAAGGTAAAACCTCGAGTATCAACCTTGAGGTCTGTTTGTTTATTGGGTAAATCAGCATTGAATCATCAGAAAATTGTTGCTGAACTGTCACATATTGGTAACGATGTTGGAGTTGTGGCTG
>JAUBNQ010000026.1:6000447-6012319 GCA_032353495.1 Ctenopoma kingsleyae | reverse complement strand
GGCAGATGTTTTCTTTCAGCTGCTAATCTTTGATAATGGCCTGCTGTTTACAGGCTCCCTATTGGCATTAGATACTATACAGTTGCTAGTCTTCCCACGCTACATAGATATACGCATAGACTTGAAAAGCAGTGAAGACAATCACACGGAAGAGGTTAAAGGACAGAAGACGGAACTGATACACACAAATTCCTGCAGAGAATAATTTCAATGATAATTAAGCCTTCTTAGTATTTCTAGTAAGATGTTGGTGTTTCTATCTTACACATTTAAGCTGCTACAAAATGTTTTTTCCTGAAAGGATGCAGAACATTAGGATGAAGTTTGGTTTCCACTGATAGCTTATTATGCATGCACTTTGTCAGCTTAATATGACATTGGCAATTAGAGCTAATTGTGCAGCTTTTAGAAATTCTTCTTATTCGCTGCTCACCAAATAACAAAGTAATATTAGCTGTGGGTCAGAACCAATGATGATATAATCATATTCATAACATCTTCAGAACATTTTCTACTCATGTGAATGCCTTTCTCAAAATGTCTTCACATTATCATCAGTGCGCTGAGACCAGAGGAGATTGTAATTCAAATAGTTTGGTTTCTTTGATTTGTTTCATTAATACGTCAGAGCAATGAAATGTTGTAATTAAACCTTGGTGATTCTCTGTTGATGCAGACATTGAAACCTGCACCCAAATGTACCGTTTGACCAAAATGCTCTGCTTCTAGCTCTAGGCTGAGGCTTCACATCAGTTTGCAGAGGTTACCCACGATAAAAATTTGGGCATGATGCTGTTAAGTGCACTTGGCATATACTGTATTAATGTTATGTCTTGCAAATTACCGTGACGGTCTTGATGCGACCACTGCCCCTGGTGCAGGTCCAGCCGGATCGGTTGAACAGGAGGCTGCAGACCTCCCCCTCAAGGCACGGAGCCATCTCACACCATTGACGGCTCCTCACAATTCGGGCTGAGAGGGCAAAAGAGAAGAGGGTAAAGAGGCAAATTAGACAAACTCATAGACCCTGAGGAACAAACAACAAAATTACCCTATTTACACTCACCAGACAGGAAAATGTCTTCATATGTTGATGTGTCTACAAACCTGTAGTATCTTAATTAGGTTCTTGTTCAACTACCATGTCTGAATTGCCTGTGGTTGTAACCTTTACAGACCAGCTGGCAGTCCATAAATTACTCTCCTGCTAATGTTAGCTTTCACTATAGCTGCAGAAAGACTGCTTTTTCTTCTTTTTCTTCTTTTTTTTAAAACAAACTTGCATTCAGTGAACAACACACTAAATAGAACTACACTGTATGTCTTTTAACCATTAAGGTACACTACAACTATTAAATATGTCAAAAAGTCATGGGCATTTTTTTCTGCAGCAGAAGTGACTAAAGGTACAAGAGTGCATGAAAAAACCCTTATCCTTAACACCTTATCCCTCAAGCTCAGAGAAAAAAGGTGCCTGTAAATAACAAAAATTACAAACAGCAGTTTTTCTGCTCATTTACTCCTTTGCAAAAAAGCTAGCTATGTGTTCCTGTTTAACATTCCTATAAATATGAATTTATTCAGTCATAGGCTGTTGCATTTAAAAATCATTTTCTATTTTACACAGTTGTGATGCTACAGTACATTAGATGTTGTTTCAGTAATGCTCTTTGACTTAGCTGCCACTATAACACTGCGTAGTGTGTGTGAAGCAGAGCAAGATAAACAGTTAAGGCTAGAAAGCTATGGGCAGTCTAATAGGATGTTACATAAATGAGAAATTTTCAACAGAGGTAGGCGGATATTCAATATAAATTCAGTACAAGGCATTAAGAAATACTGAGCAACGTGATGCTGATTATTATTTTTTTACATGACAGCTGTAAACCTGAAATAAAATTTCAATGACATTTCAATTTCAATACATATATGTATTAGAGTTAGTGGATTACTGAACAGAAAATCAATGAGAAGTCAACAAACTTTAGTCTTCTTGAAGTTATTTGTGTGTTGGCGATGTCAAACTGTCAGAATGAAAGCCAGAGATGCTCTCACTCTCCCTCTGCAGTCTGGATGACACCAAATTAGCATTCGCCTGTAGTCGATGGTGATAAGCACTGATTGTTCTTTACACAGGGTGCTAAAGCAACACTGAAAGGTTATCAGCTCTCTGCGGACCTGGCCGGGGCTGCTGCTCCTGCCTACCCATGATCCCCTAGGGCAGCATATTGTGGAACGAGGTAACATGGTCGGCAAATTGAAAGAGAGGAACTACAATTTGTTGAATGTCCATGGGAGAGCTGAGGGTGGAACGGAGAGAGAGCAGGACAGAGTGGGAGTAAAGAGGTGTGGAAAGAGAGGCCTTGTGACATTTGCTGTGAGATATTCCTGGTCCAGGCCTTGTTAACAGTCTGAAATTGGTCTTTGGAGTGTCAGACCCCGACTGCTGCTCTGCAACAAAGATCTGTCATCTTGTGGCATTTATCAAGCCGGCTGAACAGCACCCTCATGTATGTAACCACACACACACACACACACACAATTACCACTCTGTAGATATAAAGCCATTCTCCCTCAGCAAATAATCGGCACTGTTGACACATTGGAAGAAGAGCTGTGTTTTTTAGTCAGGGAGATAGGAGATACAGTAGTGGAAAAACAATCCAGAAACCTGTCCTCTCATTGAGCTGAAAGCTGAAGAAAATATTAATGTTTGCAACTAGATTCTGAGACAAAACACGCTTTTTCTCGGAGCAGAGATTCCTCAGCGAACACAGGAAAATGTGAAGTGACCTTCCTCCTGACACTGCAACACGCCGTGGTGAATTTCCATTTTCACCACCATCCGTCAGGCTCAACAAAGCGTAGATTTATCAGTCAGTTGCAGATGTAGTTTTGAGTACATTACAGGGCCAGCAAAACTCAATTTCCAGGGCAAGGAATAAAAGCTGAGCTGGCAAAGCGGCGGGAGTGCTGACTAACCGTGGAGTGCATCAGCCCAGCCAGCCCAGAGTCGTGGAGGTTGGCTAAAATAAATGAATTTTTCAGCTGCTGCCACAGTATCCATGAACTTGATACCTTGCCCTTGTTACTTTCTCAATGCCATCAACGACAGTGTGACTTGATCTATGATGACTTGATGAATTTCCTGTGTCATAAGCTGCAGAGCTCAGTTGGGATGCGCATGTTGGGATGAGAGCGACACAGTGATAAAATCGTCAACAACGACATCATGAATAACACAAACAGCAATAAAATAGCATCACTGCAGTTTAGTCTCAGCCTGTTTTTATCCATCAAACCTATCTGTTCAATATGCTGGCACATGCAATTGCAGACACATTAAAAAGCTTATGTGGAAAAACCACCCACAACATCAACAGTGTCAGAGTAGACCTACAGCTTCTAAGCTGAAGTGTTGGGAAATATTTGCCTATAGTATAATTTACATGCTGCTTTTATAATAAAACTGTCTTGTAGATCACTTAGCTGATGCATATGGCTGAGAATTATTGTGGATATGCTGGCATTACTGTCAGAACGTGAGTTCAGGCGTGTTGTATAACTTTCTCTTTTTTTGTGATGGTAGCAATCTGCAGCAGCAGAACAGGTGAAACAGCTGGCTGTGGAGGTTGGGAGAGAGAGAGACTCTGTGTCTGTCTGGCTGACACCTGGGTGGCCCATCCTGTCTAGTCACTGTCGGAGTCCCACCCAGGGACCGTGGACGTTGGGCCAGGCTTGTCAGCTGCCAGGTTCCCTGCTGGGGTACGGCTCTGGACCTCCAGCTAGATCACACGTAAGACCATCTGTCCCCCCTGTGCACTGTGCCAAGCCCTGCCCTGCCCAGCACAACACGGCACTGCCAGACAGGACTCAGAGGCACAACAGTGACTCTTAAACAGACACACTGTTTGTCTGATGAAATTCTGCCTCTGCACAAGTAAAAAATTACATCAAATTTTCAGTAAAGCCACAGGCAGCTCATTTAAAATGTATTTAGATGAGGGACAACAAACAAAAAGAGACAGTTTTAAAGACAGTTTCTCTAAAACAGAAAGACGCCAAGGATAAAGTAAAGAATGAACCTTCATGACAATGAACTGTACGTCTCTACTGGTAAATTAAATTATGATACTAATACAGATGCTAATTTTGCATCCAAAAAGATGATCTATCTCGCTTAGTTGGTCAGCAAAAGCACAGCAACAGATTTTTAAAGGCTTTCTAGCCGATCTTAATTAAGCTTCAAATCATGGATCAATTTGTAGTGTCCAGATTTTCGGCCCTCCGTCCAACCTGTTACCAGAGACTTGATGGTCTTTCAGTTCTAATTATGACAACTGAAAAATCCAACACTGAACACATTTTAAATGCAGCCAAGCAACAAATGGCTTTATTCTTTGTCATAAACTGTTTTGTTGAGCAAGCTGTTGCTGGGATTTTTTCTGATGCACTTTTGGACTCGCTCACAAAATGACTTCTTTTGTGTAACCGGCTGGAAATGTTTGACTGGGAAGTTGGATCACAAATTGAATTGACTGTAGGGAATTTATCAATTTATTTCATCAGAATGTTATCAACCTGGGCATTTAGATAAGAATGAAAGCCATTTAACAGCATTGTGGTTGTAACAGTCTGAATCTAAATGTTCCAGTCATACATTAGTAAGGTTTGCTAGTAATTATGAAATTCTTAATGAATTATGAAAGAAGATATTTCTGGCTCATTTTCCTGCTGATTTACAAATCCTGCTTTGAGGGAAACACCACATTGTTATCGCAAACACATTCACTGCCAGAGATTTTTCTGATATTTCAAATTAATTTGTCTCTTTGCAGCAAAACTTAAGATCAGAAATATATAATTCCTTGGTTTTGCTGTTGTTAATATGAATGAAACTTGTATTTCACTGTTGGGCTGGTGGTCCATTTAATACATACCAAGAGTATGATATAAGTTCGCAGATAAAAGTTAACATTCAAATAATAAGGACTAATTATTTCATTTTTATTCTCACTGTTAAGATAATGAATGCTCAAGAAATGCAGCACTGTATTGTCTTATCAAATCCTTCAAGGAAAGACTGGAAGTTTTTTTCTGTGAACCATCTCAGCAGGTGGTGATGAGTTGCATGAATGAATGGAAAGGAAATTATTTCTGTTTGGAAAAGGGAACCTTGGACTCCTGAACCTGTTGTAAAATGAAAAAAAAAAGAAGAGATTTCTTACAGAAATATGTTAAAATATACTTTTAAAATCCTGGCTCCAATATTTGCCTGTTTTAAATGTGGGTGTCAATCAGCAGTAAATTAAGTAAATAAAAAGCGAATCTTCTCAATTGTGTATCAGCATCGTAAATCTGAATAAACCTTTTATTTTGCTTAATCTCTTTCAGCATCACTTTTTTGCTCATTTTGTGTCAATAATCACTTCAGCGGGTGTGAAAGCAGAAGCTTGCAGCTAGCATAAAGAGAGTCCGCCTGCAGCCTGCAGACTCTTATCATGGTGGCCATCAAGCTTCATACGATTACAGTGTGATGTGGTGGCATGGCAACAATGGGCCAAGTAGAGAAAGGGAAAGGGAGGGAGTCAGGGAGCAGATTAGAGTGAGAGTAGGGCGACAAGCAAGGAAAAGCATATAATCCTCCTGTGTACAGTGTACAGACTAAACCTGCAAACAGTGACACACAGCAGTACAAAAAGAGAGCAAAAACGCCTGAAATATGTACTAAAAAGGACTAACAAAAAGAGTTATTTTGTAGAACTTCACTTGTCGCATAGCACAAAATTGTTCAGTAAATGAAAAAGCTAATTAGGAATAACAGAGTAAAGATTTCATACTGCACAAATGGCACAGCTGCCATCTGGGCCAATCAGTCGATAAATGCTCACATGTAACAAACCTTATTCACCATGGGGCTAAGGTAAGCCTGTTGGTATATCATTATGGAAGTGTGAATACTAGCAGCATGACAAGGGAGATAAAATAATCTTTCCAGTAGTTTCCTGTAAGACACCAGCTGTAAATTTAAAATGTCCCAGAGGCTACATCAGATGTAAGCCTCGGATTTGTCTTTGTATTTATTACAGGAAAAAGCAAATAAACTCAAATCCATGAGCTTTTGATGGTGATAATAATTGTGCAAATGGGTTTCTCCAGTTTTAACTGCACTGCATACAGTTGTCTGGATTTACTGTACTCTGAAAGGTCAAACATCACACAGTGAAAAGCACTTGATCAGTGTTCATATTGAAAAGCAGTACAGTTCCCTTCACAGAAGACAAAACCCATGATCATGTGCACTAGATTCTTTTTCTTGCTGCTGGGGGGAGACTGAAAATTGTGGAAAATCTAATATGACATAAACCGATGGTCCTTGAAGTAAGCTTGTAATGTAGGCATCACTGTGTATGTGCACCAAATTCCACATCAGTCAAACCTGCAGGGTAGGAGAGGATGTTTATTAAAGTTTCACTTCTGATTTGTAAGCCCGCCACCACCACCAACATGCCAATCACTGTAACTGGCAGTGGAAATGCTTGAACGGTGTATTAGGATGTGTCATTTCGGTGAGTTTCATTAAAAATCCAGTCAGTTGCACCTAGGATATTGCACATGTTGGAAACAGATGTGTGAGCAGGCAGATCTATTACAGCCCACTCATTTAATTTCAAATTCAGAAGGTTAAGTAGGGGTGTCAGATGAAAGTAAAATAAACATTTTGCCCAAAAATCACACTAAAAGTGGAAAATATACATACTACTAGTATTACGGTTGGTACACAATACATTAACACACATTTGTACTAACAGGAAAAGATAGAAGATGTGCGAAAAGACGGAAATCACACTACAAATAAAAAATGTTAGGATGTTCTTGTCTTGCTGTCTGTTTTTCATGTGGACATACAGTCCATACTACAGTCCAGTCAATGCTTAGTATGACTTAATTTGTCTAGTTTCCAGTTTGAACACGTCACACATTTAAACCCAGTCAGAATTATGTAGGTGTATACAGTAGTATGGAACTGTGACACCGCTAAACTCTTTCCAAGAAAATGAATTCACTCAATAAATCTGTCTTGACTGCTGTCAGTGGTGCACATTCTGGCACTGTGTTGAGTGATTGTCAACATTTGCGCTGGCAGACTGGAATCCTGCTGGCGAGGACTAAGAGCAAGGGGTTGCCTCTGCATCAGCTGAAAAGCTATTATCAATCCAGCTTCTGGAGACACCTCACCAGGTGACATCTGTTATAGTCCTGTGTGCCTGTTTATTAAGTAGAGGTAACTAATGTCCATCTCTTCTCACTCCAGCATAAACCTTTTGTTTGTTTGTTCCTTCAAGTGCGTTGTTAGGTTTTGCCAGAGAGTGTGTGGCGCGTTTTCTGCACCTGGGTCCTTTTTTTTTTAGCATTTAGCGTCATTGCCAGCCTTTATTATGCTACTGCGAGAGAAGATGGACTGTACAGAACAGATTGTGAAGTTTTTATTGTCTCTGGCATTGTTTCATCTGTGAATTATAACTTCAGAAAAAAACACTTTATTACTGCCAAAAATGGCACACGTGTGTCTTCAACAGCTATCCAAGATATGTTTACTGTCTCTGGGCAATTTTCATGCAATTACAGAGTCTTAAAAATGTATGACTGACAATCGCTGCCTCACATCTCTGCCAGATCGTCTTTTATCTTTTTTTTGTACAAGGCAGTGACAGTGGTATTTAGAATGGCCCCATGACATGCAAAGCCATCCCCACCGATGCACCCTGAACCAGGACTTGATCTCACAACGTCTTAAAAAATATATGTAAATGAAAAGTTGTAGAGTATAAAACTAGAATTCTGTGAAATTTAGATAAAAGTAATGACATCTAATATCTGGATCCCAATTGTTTCTGACAGTCAGACACCACAGTTCATATCTGTTCTTATGTGTCTTGATAGGTGGGCTTGGCCACATCTGAAATCATCTGAGATCACAGGGCAACATCACCAATTTTTTCACAGAACTTTCTTTGATATTTCAGGACAGAAATAATAGTTTTTTTTCTGTAAGTAAGTAAGTGCTGCTATTGCATGTGACACTAAGGACCTGGTCCAGAATAAGTTGACTTTTATACCGTATGACTTCCTCACTAAAAAAAGAAGAATAAGTGTCAAGGTGCTCTTTAACCTAAGAAGAATTTGATGTATATTTAGTCTTTTCCTGACACTGGATATGTAACAGTCACATAGTGACGTCCTTCTATTCAGACATACATCACTTTTATGTTAATGTTCCTCATGGCTTCCTGGAGACAATCTCATGACTGTGACGGAGAGAGCCATAGTACGTGCCCAATATTTGCCATATGTGCGAGATCGGACAGTCCACTGAGCTTTAAAGTACAGTACACCCCGTCAGTTGTTAGAAAAACAAACCAGTATAAGTAAAGACTCATATGGAGCAGTTAATGATATTGACTATATTTTCTGGGGGTAGTTTGAAAGTAAACATAAAATATGCAGGCCTAATAAAAGAAATTCATGAGTCTAATTAAAGTCTAATGTTCCGCCATCAGATCATCGGTTAACTGAAATATGTATGTGCAGCTCTGCACCTGACTTTATCTGCTTTATCTCCTGTGACATGACTGATTGGGGCATATGCAGTGAATGTTTTATTTACTGCATCACTACTAATGAGCTGCTATCTTGCATTGTTTGGTGCACCTATGTGTAATTACGAATGGATGTGGACATTAAGATCAACAACCGGCTGGAGCACAGTTCAGCACATTCAGTTTAGCAGACTCTCACCTAACAGTGATTTTTCATACGAACATGTACACATACAAACACATAATGACAAATTTATTGTAAAATATTAATTGCAATATTAGAAGCAGCCATACCTTTAAATAAAGACTCTCTCTCTTCCTCTCTCTAAGGATTAACACCAGATCTGACTGTTAAGTTTTTGTGCTGATCTATTTTGCATAACGGGAAACGATATTTGCTGCTGTGTGATGGTTTCAGATGTTTAAGTTAAAGAAAAGCAGCAACATCCTCTACATTCGCTCATTACAAATCTGTGTCAGTGCCACACACTGTAAGGCTGAAGGAGATCGAGCAAGGCTCTCTCTCTCTCACCACCTGCCACCCTCATCCTACACCGTAATCTTGTGAGTGTCTATCCATTCATGTGACCGCACGCAGTTCAGATTGTGCCATGGTGAAAGTGATACCTAAATGTTACTAGGTCTGATTACCTTTTACGGAAAATTGACCAGGGAGCTCATCAAACATGAAGCTGACATGCTCGGATTCCATCAGATTAATAAAAAGGAGTGCATGTCTGAAGGGGCTTGAAAGGTGCTTAAATACGTTTCTAAAATCACATATTGCTGAAAGTGAGGTATTTTGAAATTACAAAAGTTTGTGGAAATAGACAATATTAGGACACATTTCCTAGCATTTATTTACTCGATAGGATCAATCGAGGATGGATCCACTTTCATTGAAGGTTAGTGTTTTATCACCACATACCTCAAAAATTAAGTAATCCGCTCCTGCTGCTGCAGTGAAATAGGTATATTAAATTGATCCAGAGGACAGTGAGCCTTTACTGCTTTAATAACAACTCACTGTAAAAATGTATTACAAAGCCTCAGTGATAGATACAAATAAATAAACATGTTTATAAGGCAGTACACTGGCTTATGCGTTTAGAAGGACAAAGAGGCACTGATGAAAATGCACATCAAAAGCAAATATAACTGAATACATGGTGAACTAGTGGTCAGAGACGATACGTGAACAGCGGCAGCACCGGACCTACTGCATTCTCATGCAATATGCAGAAATTCCACTTTAAAGCCACATGATGATGGATACCATCTCAGCTGTCAGCAGAAAGCCTTTAAATTGGACTGTGAGCAACAGGTTTCATCTTTAATGCACTAGCTATTAATGGAGTGTAGGGTGTGGTGCGGCGGGAACCAGTAATAATCAATTTCCCGCTGCTGTAATCATAGTTCTCTGTAAGTTAATTAGCATCTGTTGAGTGTTACACAGAGGCGTCTGCAGAGAGGGAGAGATGGTTAAAAGCAGTGTGAGGAGCGTGACACGGGCTGTGGGATGGCGGCCGCGAGTTAGGGCTATTAGATTCAGGCCAACATGAGTCATTGCGTGATGGAACTAATGGTCCATCTGATGCATGTGATCGTGATGATTGTGATACTGTAAGATCCAATCAGCATCGCAGATGTTATGCCCTTTTTTCATCTGTCTTATCAACCCGCTTTAGGCTCTAAAGCATAACGTTGTATCTACAAAGTGGATGAACACTCCTCATACAATGTTCTTTATTCGGCTGGAGTATTTTCAAACCATCAGAGAGGAGGAGGAAAATTTTACATGATACACACAGAAGACAAGGAAAGAGGCACGAAGTGATTACTAATGTGTTGATGTCACAGACTGACATCAGACAGGCATAATGCAGACAGCCAATCACACAGCTAGGAGTCAAACAGTCTAAAAGAGAGACACGCAAAGTGATTATCGATTGGCTAGTTAAACAACCAAATTACCACGGCAGTTGCTTTTAATGGAGCCCATCCATTTTGTACTGAACTTTTTTTTTGGCTTGGTTGCACTCTCTTTCTGTTGTTGAAGTCTGGAATAGTACATTTTCACATTTATTTTTCAAATAAAAAACTATAAGGACTTGTGATATTGTACAATATAATATCACATATCAATTACACAAGATAATACAACATCTTATATTTTTTGAGGTCCACATAGAAAACAAGTTCTTTGTGAAGCAATCTGACTTTGGGCTGTTGCCACTAAATGCTGATGTTATGATGTAAATGTATTCATTAGTCACAATTAATCATTCATTTCGTGACACGACGAGTTTCTGGCTGAAGTCTCCACCATATTGTAACACCAGAAAGAAACAAAAAACAGAGAAAAAGAAAAAGGGCAAGTTACAAAGACCTTTTTCACAGTTGTGAACAGAACAACGTGACATTCTGACATGTCACAGCGAGAAAAGCACTGGTGTAATTAATAACAACTATGTTCTATTCAGGTGTGCCAGATGTATGGCCCTGGTATCGTGCACGCTGGCTCACTGGAATGGAATACATAATGGCACAGAGACATCATTAATGTTAATAGTTACACCTGTGCTTTTCCTGTTATGATTTTTCATGATGTTCCTGTTGTGTCAAAGTGTCTGCCAGAAAAAGCTCTCTGGCTTCTGTTGAAGCAGAGTTAATGATTCCACATGCCACTGTTTACCATTATCACTGTTTATTTCATCTATTTTTAGTCACTGCTTTATTATACTGTTATGTTGTGCGGCAATTTATTTAGTGAATCTTTTATTGTAATGTATTATACTGATTTCATACTTGGACTGGCCGGTTGCGTGTTGCACAAGTGGCATCTGTGGGGTATCAGACCTACATATCATTTTCACATGTTTTCTTGGGTTACAAGCAGAGGTGCCAAGAAACGGAGTACATTTACTGAAATATTGTACTTATACTTCAATTTTATGTTTAATTTTACTCCACTACAATTTAAATTAGGTGTATTTATAGAGATGTATTTATAGAGATTAGTCACCTGTCAGATATTTGTCTTTGTGTGGAACATTCATGTATTAAAGTCGAGAGTTTTAGGATGTAATTCAGCTTAGTAACAAGTAAAAAGTTGGAGTATTTCTTTAGGCAAGTACTATTTTTACTTGAGCACTGTATACTTTCCACCATCTCAAGTTCTTGCGGACTTACAGGGTGGAGGGTTCTGTAATAAGATCGGTTAAAATATGTCATATGTTCAATGTCTATTCCACGTTTAAATAGCTGCAATT
>JAUBNQ010000026.1:5982800-6000347 GCA_032353495.1 Ctenopoma kingsleyae | reverse complement strand
TTAATACTTGGCTTGAACCAGTTACTTCCCAAAGTTGGTTGGCACTTGGCCCCAGCAAGTTTCCAGTCTCTATGCTGCTCTGCTTGTACGAAGCTTCATATTTATAGCAAAGATATGACAGTGGCATAAAACCTCTTACGCAGCATAACTACAGAAAACATACTTGAACTAACATAAATATTTCTAGTATAACATATAAATATTATTCTGATAGATCTAATTAATTTTATTTATTTATTTCTCCACTGAGATTTGCTCCAGCACCACCCTGCTTCACACTCAAATTCTTGGGCTTCCTACTTTTTGCAATGGTGAAGAGTAAAAAAAATATTCGGTTATTTATTTTATTTTATTTTAATTATTTTTTTCACTTGCTTCTTTGACCACTTGGTCTGTTGTCTGTAAAATCTGCTCTCCATAGAACAGTTGCTCTCCACTGGGCTTGAAAGGCCATCGAACTCACCGTCTACGCAGGCCGGCCTTGCCCTGGTGGTCCCAGCAATCTGGCCTCTCCGGCAGGCGCAGCGGGCCGTCTGCCTGGCAATGGTCCGTCTGGGGACGCTGCTGTCTCTGTTGAGCATCACTATCTCACAGGTTCCCACCGCCAACTGGCCTGCCAAACACAGCAGCAAGGAACAAAGTACATCACATTAGCATAATGAGACTGTAATGAAGATATTACAGAGCAGCAACTGGTGTTTGAAGGTACAAACGACAGGCAGTGTGGATGCAGAGCCCTTTTTTTTTGGTCTGTGTACCAGTGAGTAGTGTAATACTCTCATTTATATTCTCAAACAGAAAAATGCAAAATTGTATTTTATTGTTTTTTAAGCAGCATGCTCGAATGCTGCAACACTGCAGCAGTTTTAATCCAGTATGGCTGATTGCTCCTCTGTCAAAAGTGTTTTATAGATATTATGTGGTAACAAATATTCATCAGTTAGCCATAACTACACGTTAACAAAGGAAGAAAAAACACACTGCCAGTTTTGCTTTGTCTTACAGTTTCAGGGATAAATTAAGTTTTTTTTTTCTCACTGGGAACACAACTGTGCTCAGCAAATTTAAAAGGAATAAACCCATTACAGTATAAAAAAAACAACAGCATCTGTCAGGTGTTCAAGTGACTCAACCAACCTGTGTTTTATTTGATTATGAATAAGCACTTTTGTGTGTGTGTGTCAAAAGCCACTGTGGACGTAGAGTCTCACCGTTATAGCACAGATGAGCATCTTAGCAAAGACGTCAGGGTGGACTGTTAGGTCCAGAAAGCGAGACTTTAACAAAGACGGACTGCAGTTTGTTTCTTGTGTTTGCAACTAAATATTACTAACCTCAGAAAACAGTCATATGAATAATTTCTTTCTTATGCATTTTAGAAAGCACTGTAGGCCCTCAAGTGCCAGAATCTTAGCACACTAGGGTTAGCAAAGTGTGCCTCAGTAGAGCCTCACAGGGCTGACAGCACGAATGCAGTCGTGCTGCACATAAGACTATATATACTAGACAGATAGATGACTAATGACTAATGAACTAGTTAATGGCTGAAATAATGTGTGACTTGGTTGACATGGCAGTAGCTGGTGGGCACTAGGCTCCTACAACAGACCAATTTTCAAGCCAAGTAAAGCTCTACTGAGACGGCAAATGGACACAATGCCTCAAAGTGATGATTACTTTGCTGCAAAATCTCTGTGGTGCATGTGCATGTGCTATTCTTACAATTCTATCCAAGCACAGAGAATTACTTCAGAGTTCTCCAGGCATTACAAATTGATGGATAACAGCCTGGCCAGGAGAACCTGTGGTAAGCAGGTTTTTGAGTTAAAAGTTTGTCCAACTGTGGTATGTACATTAATTACACAAACTGGAAAAGAGGGGAAAAAAAGGCTTCAGTCTTAGAAACACGCAGTAGTAGAATAATTTAGCATTTTCACTGTTGATAAAATACTTTTGAGTTTTTATTCAACCTTTTACACATTGGGTGATACAATTATGCAAATTTGAGTCATGCTCATTTGAAATATTGAGTTTCAGTGAATTAATTTAAGATTTTGTCACAGAAAGAGAAACATTTCTAAGCACTCAACACTGTCAAGGTGAAGAAATGAGTTTTGAGCCCAGAATTGCAGCTGTGGATCATTTGTGGCTGTGATGATAATTTCTGAAAACAAGAATCATATAAGTATTTCAATATTCAGTCTCATTAAATGAACCCTGAGTGTAGCAGACGATTTCATCGAAAACTTAATGTTAAGGTAGCAGTTTTGTTTGGGTAAATTATTTGGAAAGCCAAGGGAACATTTTTAATTGTTTTTGCTGTGTTTAAAGGGATTGCTAACCGTTAATAACCTTGTGTTTTCCAGACAAACAGTCTTTAATCACAGTAGATTGCTTGAGGGTCTCGGCTGCCTTCAAAAACACATTTGGAAAAACAAATGTTTCGATATATGTAGAGGACACATTTGTCATTTAAAATCAAAGGGGGGTTTGTTGTACCCTCAAATTTAACAAATTAAAAAAACAAATCAATAACCAGCTGAAGTAATGGAGCAATATTAATATGTGTGAATGCATCAAAACTGACTCAGCCTGAACTCTATTTCTTAATGAAGATTATATAAATATATTTAAAATGTGCTGAACATGCTGCACAGCAGAGCTCAGAACAAGTTGTGAAACTTCCTTCACCTCTGCAATGATCTGGAAAAAGTAACGTACAGTAGTTTCTTCCCTCTTTTCTTTATTGAATGGAAAGCTGCCAGTGGAAGGCATTCAGGCTGACGCCGAAATAAAATCAGCTCAGGAAAGGTAGATTAGACAAAGTCTCTGCTGCAGTTCCTCTTAGGTCAATCCCTGGCATTCACCCACCATCACCCCTTTATACGGCCTCTTCTAGTCACATCCCAATATCCTTATAGGTCCATTAAGTGAGTCGCTGCTCTATAGCATGAAATGAGTGAATACAGTATAATAATTATTATAGTACTAATGGTAAAGGTTGAAAGGGTTGTTGATCAACGCAAACGACTCGTAAAATTACCTCAGCAGGTGCTGAGTTTTACAGCAAGACATGTTGGAAATAGAGCAGAGGATATAGAGACCATATGACCTTTTAGCAATGCCATTAGGTGGAAATGTTTGGCCATCGTTCAACTCACTAGGGGGCCGAAAGGCAGTAATGAAATTTGGGTCCCAATGAGCCCCCTCATACTTCCAACTCTTGAAAGTAACCTCACCTGCATCAACTACAGCGCAAGTCACTGACTTCCTGGGAAAAGACGTTGCCTTGCTGGCAGCATAAATCATTCTATAATCCCAATATACAGTACAGCTCGGCATTAATGGCACCTTCACACATGCAACTCATCCATGCCGTGGGCACTGATGCACCCCCCGTACCATCGCAGAGGCTGATTTTTGCACATTTCACAGTCTGAGACTGTCTTTTTGTCTTTGTCACAGAGAACATTCAACACTTGGGTTTTCCTCAAAAACTCACCTGACCACAGAATAAGTTTCCACCCCTTTTCCGTTCAGAAAATGAGGTTCGTACAGTTTTGGACTTAAAGCAGAAATCCTACACTTTAACGATTTATCAAACTTCTTTTGATTTAAAATACACTTTTAAGAGAGCTTCACAGGTCTACCAGCCTTAAGCTACCCAAAGCTTTGCAATTAGTGTGTGTTTTACACAGAGGTATGTGCCAAACTATTCCTTGGCTCAGAGTAGTTGCCAAGCAACCAGCAAAAACCAAGAACTTACTAATCTTCACATCTAACACCCTGTCAGCCTGTGAATAACCATATTTCCCAAACTGTTGAACTGTTCCTTTAAGGCCCTTCGTCTCAGCTCATATTATACTTTAGACTAACAAATCACTGGATCAAATAATCCATAAATGGGACATCCAGCAAACCTGTCGGTTTCTAGGCAAACTACAAACCACAAAGCCTGCTGAATACATTTAAGGCCTCCAGAGAAAGGATCCTACTCATACTTGGAATCCAGCAGCATCTTCATATAACACTTTGCCTAAGCTGTGCATTAAATTCATCATCTCCAGAGGAAACATCCTTGTGTTGCTTGTGAATCCCTGACTTTTTCTCTACCACCATAACCAAATCAAACTTTCCATCTGCTCTATCTAATGATGAATTTGTCATAAAATTTGTTCAGAAGTTCAACCCTTTTTATTTT
The DNA here is from genome assembly GCA_032353495.1 of Ctenopoma kingsleyae. Taxonomy (NCBI): domain Eukaryota; kingdom Metazoa; phylum Chordata; class Actinopteri; order Anabantiformes; family Anabantidae; genus Ctenopoma; species Ctenopoma kingsleyae. Next base: position 5,996,146 of record JAUBNQ010000026.1, on the reverse strand, counting down.
TAACACGTCACACACCTTCCCGTAGCTCCACTGCCTCAACCTTGCATCTTCTCGGGACTGTTACTCAGACTTTAGACTTTATATTTTTCACTGTGAACCATACACATATTCAAAACCAAAATCTTGCCAGAATAACAGGATGAAGCTACATCTCAATTAAGGATTCACTGTACAATCACAATCGCCTCTACAAAGAACTGTATGCATGTTTCATTTCATAGCATTATAACAATTGAGCTGGGGCTGCCCACACTCTCCCACCCACCATCACCACCACCACTGCCGCTCAGCCCACCCTCCACTCTTTCCGAATCCCTGTATATTTAGTGGGTGCTTGGAGACATAGGTGCCATCAGATATCAGTGCTTCCTGCCATGTTTCAACACTGAACAGATGAATGGGCTTCATGCAATAAGCCTGAAGGAAGAGAAGAGTACGGTGGGGGGGTGAGTTGAAGTACTGTAGGGGGAGTTGTGTAGCGTGTTGGAGGGTGGTAGTTGCTTTGCAAAGTCCCCTTAGTCACAGGCAGCACTCCATCATATATACAGGCATTAATTCATGTGACAGGGGCTTTCTGTCACTCAGCAGCACAAAGACACATAGCCTTGTCTCTATTTCACATGATAAGGAGCGTGCCGAGTGAAGGATGGAGGCAGATTGCTGTCCAGGCTCTGGATCCTGTCAGAAATGACATGTAGAGGGCTACAGGAAGACAGTACAGAGCGCAGAGATTGGCTCTCAGCACTGACTGGCAGCCTGATGACCTTACCACTGAAAATGGTAGTGTATATATACACACAGGGGTTCAAAAACACATAGCTAAGAGCAAAGACATGAGTCTGCGCTCTACATACTGTATCAGTGCTTTGATCAGACACACTGCAGATCACCAGCGTACAGGAGCACAAATATCTTAATATCTCCGCCTGAAATAGGCTGCCAGGAGTCCACACTCGCTTTCACAATGTTCCCCAGATTCAGTGTGCGTCACTGCAGGACTGAGAACAGGTGGGCATGATGAGGCTATTAAACTCTAGATACATTACTGGCAATGTACAGTGAATATATAAAACCCCCAATTATTATCTTTCCTATTAACAACAAATTCTATTCAGCTATTCCTTGCCCTCCTCAGAGAGTTGTACTTACCAACAAAAGACTCAGTTCGTTCTAGCTTATCTTTTTACTTGTTTGTATCTTTAATTAAGAGTTCAGATACATCAGCAGTTAGTCTTAACTGATCAAATACCTTTATCAGATTTAGCAATCACACGAGGGACAGCTCTGCGCTGCTCCCACACAACTAACGCCAGACTGGAAGCTGTGAGAAAGGCTTGTCTCCTCCTCAGGGAATTTGCCATAAAATTATATGACAGGCTGCACTGAATGAACTATGACAGGATTCCATTTCCATATTAAAACAATCTTCCTTTACAGATTGTAATTACTTGCAGGCTGCTAAAGATGGAAGTGACGTTTTACAATGTTTTATTGCAAAAAGAGCCTTTGCAAACAGTTTCCCACCATACTTATTAAAGATTTCACTTCTTGTAAAGCTCGTGCAGTTAATTATTCATGACAATATGTATTGTATTTGGTATTATTCTCCATAAAGGCACAGCTATAGTGCAGTGCTGTTCTGTGCTCGCTTGGCTCAAACGTCCTGGCAGAGACAATCAGACTCTAATCACTACACTGGCATACAATAATAAGTCTGAGTGATTATCTTCAGTCTATTGTATGTTCCTTTCTTGACAAAAGTGCCATTCTCAAGGATGAAAATGGAGCTGCCAACAATGCACTAGTTTAAAAAGCACGACAATCATATTAATGTTTAAAATCAGATATGAATTCATCTGATCCTTTATGGAAATTTTTAAACATTGAGTGAAATGTTATAAATATTAATGGTGCAGGTAATTGATTGTCAAAACTGATTTGAACTGGCTGCAGATATCAAATTTAAAATGCGACAATGGCTAAACCGCTGATACCAGCACAAATCTTCAATTTAGCCAGCCATCTCATTGTGCTCACAGCAGATTTATATTTTTCTCTTTATGTCATTTAGCCTTGTATTTGGAGCTGCAACTAATGATTATTTTCATGACCAGTTATGGGCTATTTAAATGGACTGCATTTACACTGTGTTTTTAAGGACAATGGGCTTTCAACGCTTGTCATTTACCCACACACAAACACACTCGCATATCAACCACCATTAAAGACTTCCTGCATTTTTTGCGCCACATTTTGGGTTTAGTGTCTTGGATCAAAGATAATTCAAAATGAATGGACAACCAACCACTTAGCACAACCCCTGGTACTGTATGAGAGCACCAAATGTTTTATCACATCAACAGTTATTTGATTTAATTTTCAATAGAGGAGCTGTAGAGAGAATCAGTCTTGTGCAAGAAAATACAAAAAGATTTCTCAAGTGATTTAAAGAAAACATAAATTCCGCTGTTTTCATTTTACCTACAATTGTTTCCTCTATGGATAAAACACCTGGACTCATTAAGTTCCACAGCCAATGACTTCCTCATCATTAGTCTCTTTTTAACTCTTTCTCCGACACTACAGGCGTCCACAAAGAAAAAAGAACAACACTAATGACATATAAAGACATAGTTTAGCTTCTCCAGCTGGAGCACAACCCCCCCGGTGAGCAAAATGAGTGAGGACAGGGTTAATGAATGTCACAGAGAAGTGACAAAAATATGTGTTGAAAGTCCTACCACCCTTCAGCACAGTAGAATGAGTATGGTTTAAGCTTAATAGTTAATTACCATAGTGTCAATGTCAGGCTAATTGGATATTGAAACTAAAATGACAATTGAGTTATTAAAGTGATTAGAAGTGGCTAAAATGATGTCATATGTTGGACAATACATTTACAGATGTCTTTTTTTTCAACCAAATGACTACTGTGATTCCTTAAGGAATTCAGGGATTCATTCAGAACTAGATGAAGATTCAATAAATGTGACTGAACCTCAAACCCAGCTGCCTCAGAGTATGTATGCAAGTCACTGTCCAGGTGAATGCCCCGTTCTAATACCCAAGAGTGTAACATCACCTGTAGTAGATTTATCAATGCATTTTCTGGTATCTAATTTCAATTTCTAATGTCAAACCATTCTAATCTTTATTTCTGTCACAATATTCAGCAGCTCAACAATGCAAGAGTCTTGACAGCCTTACTAATATTTTCTCGTTTTCGTCTGCTGAATTCCGACAGCAGAACTTCACCTCTGCTGTGTGAAATTCTTACTTTAACTCCTATTTTTGTGAATGGAACTTGCCCACAAATCGCGTGAAGCAAATAGCCTCATGGCAGCAATTTAAGAGTGATGAACATGCTAACCTTATAAACTTACACCTAATCACGGACAGGCGGTATTCGTTAAGATAAAATGAGAAATTTAAGATAGTTTTCCTTAATTTGACTGCAAAACCTGTATGAGGAAACCTCAGGGAAAAGGGATTTGGGATCCTACATTAGAGCTACTAACAATTATAACTGAGTACACTGCTGATTATTTTCTTGATTTATTAACTCTGTGCCTGTGACAGTTACCTAAAGCCCAAGGTCATTATAGCAAATTGATTGTTTTGTCTAGCCCATTGTTTGTATTTTTTGCTTCATATATGACTCAAATAAGTAATGATCAAATGTTTTCACCATTAATCATCAGTTAATGAAATAATCAGTGAATTGAATAAGTATTCTAGCACAATCAATCAACTCAATCCTGCATATATCAAGATAATATGAGTCTGTTTTTCTGGATTTAGGACTGTAGTCCTGATTTTGACTGTAGTGCTCAGACCTGATGTACTCTCATGTCCATTCTGATCTCACAGCTCTGTCTGTTTTTAACAACTCAGGACGACATCAAACAGCAATCTTATGTGACTGAGCATATGCTAGTCAACGCACCCAATGCCAAGTGCATCTATTACCTTAACACCATTTGACGTGTGCAGCTAAGTAGGTTGAATGTAATAGGACACCAGGTGAGACAGGCAGATGTTTGACTGACCCCATACTATATGCTTCCTGACACGGCTGTGATCCTCTACTGCTATTGTAAATGTGTAGGGCAGCGGAGCAGTGGTGCAAAACATGCTTTATATTAATGCGCTTGGTTTAAAGGGAATTTCACCACTTGATTTCACTTGCCATGTGAATACTCTACAGCAGTCCGATCAATATTTATGCAAGTGAACAACTCTCTGCTGAAGTCGGAAGACCTGTAATAGTACCTAAGTATGCAATTTAATCTGAATCTGACAGAAATGAATCAGAAATTATGGTAAAGGGATGTGTGGGTGCAGCTGTGGTGACTTATGGAAACGAAGGCCATGTTATGCTATTACAGCATGAAGCTCATTTATCTGCAAGCTTTAAAATAAGCACTGTCTTGGCCCGCACTCAGTCCACCATTTACTGTTCTGAGGAACAGTTCCAGCTCTCATATTCTGATGGCAGCACAAGTTGGAGCTTTGGTGTACTCTAAAGAGCTCTTTATATTCGGATATGTACTGTATTCGAATGTGAGAAGTTTTAAAGCTGCACCGTGCATGATTTCTATCACAAGCATGTAGCAGGTCTGCAGAGAAAATGAGAAAGGCAGTGCATCCCCACCTTCTGAGATGCCAGGGACGTGCTCTATTTGCCCAAATTTAATTCTCATGTCAGGTGTGTACACTACTCCACCCACAGGGAATGACAAATTGAAACTTCTCGTAGCAGTGGTCCCTCTGGAGAAAGCGGGACTCAACAGCATTACATTGTTTCCATTCTAACTGGAAAACACGAGTGTGCTGTGTAGTTTCCTAATGTCCCTTTACAGGACGTCTAGGCTGTTCTGTTTTTTACACAGGTAACACTAACTAACATTCGAAGCTGCCATTGTGTGACATTGCTGGGGCGACTTTAAAATAGAAAATATTACCTCTACATGCTATATATACCCTGCAAGGACTGACACTGTTCACACATGGCCTATAACATGTATTGCACAGTGCACATGATGAAGGTGGCTTCTGATAGATTTCTGTTGCAGTAATGCAGTACAGTTCAGGCTGCAGAGATATTACAATGCAGAGTACACTCAGACAAATGGGTTGTGGATGAATACAGGCTTGAGGCACAAAGAGTGAATGTGCAATATGCCTTTCAAAACCAAACAGTAGCTCTGCTGAATGTAATGCAGAGAGGACTGTAAAGCCACAGTGACTCACTTCAAATTCCACACAGATAGCCTTCCAGGATGCCCCCCTTCTTCATTGCAAACGGAGAAAATGTTGAGCATCAGAAGACCATGTCCCCATAAACACAGTAAAGTAATCTGTGATTGTGTGACTGTGATTTAATATTCAAGCACAGCCCTCTAAAAAAATGTGATCATGGCATCAGGCAGAAAATAGAACAGGAGACAAGACTGAAGGAACATAACTCAAAACATTTATGCCACTCTACCAATGATGGAGCAGCTTCAAGCCAAGAGCTTTCTGCAGAGAAAATAACAATGCAGGAATACAGTAAGCGGTGCACTACACTCAACCACAAGGGAGGTCAAAGCTGACGAGTAAAAAGAATTCAAATTCAGGGAGCTTTGTGTGGTGGCAAATTGATTTAACTGTAAAAATTATTTTCTTTTTTTCCATGAAGATGCTCACACTTTTACAGATCTGTTGTGTATAGAAGCAGGCCTCGATTTGCTTATAGTTTACAGCCAAGGTCATAATCAAAGTGGGTCTCCCTTTGCATGCTTAATGCCGCTTTCAAGAAGACTGGAATGAAAATCATCTTTTTCACTTCAAAAAGTCTTTAATTCTCTGTTACTCTGATTAGCTTAATGCTTGGATGGATAGGCCATGCTCTCTGAGTTAAAAGAGAATAACCAAAGATTTTTAAATTCATCATCATTCTGCTGCCGCATGAAGACTTGCTGTCTCCCGCACAGGAGCTGGTATGTTAAATATGAAAATAGGAAAATTAGCTGTGATAGCATCCCGAATAATTTACCAGGATGAAAACACTCTGGTTTGTGAATAACATTTTGACGGGAAACATCAGAGATGTGTTGCAGTCCATGAGTCCACAACGGAGAGGGCAGACTGACTGTGTGAGGCCGTCATCAGTGGAACTCTGTACTGATTATAAAGCCACAGTGAGACACTTTTAAAATTTAGTGACACAGCCTGAAGACGTATCTCACAAACTGTGTGCTGTCATACCCATCGACAGCTTGTACTGCAGAGCAGGATGACAGGATAGATTGTTGTCTCTGCCTCACAGCTTCAGGACACTGTTATTTGTGTTCAGAAGCACTGATTGGAATTTTCAAACACATCAAATTGATTATAACACATAACACTGATTATGACATGTGACATGTGCTGTAAAAACAGCATTAGTCAACAGTCTGTTGCATATGACAGAGTTTAGAGTTTAAGATACTCTATAGCTTAATTCATCCAACTCATCTTGCTATATTAGCAATATTTGCCACTTTCCATGTTTTTTAATGTATTTGTTTGCTGAACACAAAGTGAGGTTGAATACATGTTAAAGCTGTGTTCATCGATTTTTGCTGCATAATGATGACATCTGCAGACACAGAACAATATTAGCATGAATTTGGTGCAATTTTTCTGGCAACCTGATCAATATAAGGTCCCAAACATGGTTCCCGCATTTATGTCAATGCAGACAATTCAAACTGTGCAAGGTCAGTTTTACCTAGTGTTGAGTGTGTTACCTGAAAACGCCTAATCATTATTAATGTTTCTCAGTGTAAGTTAAAATTTATTTTGAGTATTTGAGCTGAGTTAAAGTGAAAGACCGTCTGACTGTACATCTCCAACTTACAGTTGAGGGTAAAAAAGCCCCACCTCTTCACACAAACCCAAAGGTTTGTGGTTGACAAAGCAGAAAGGAGTTGCCACTGCTCTCTGACTGCACCACTGAACTGGAATGTAGTCCGGTGAGAAAATCCAGACATTTCCAAATTTATCGTTGAATAAACTGGCAATGTTGAGAGTCCCTGACAGGCCATTCATCATGGCGGCTGCTGGTCCAACAGTGTGCATGGACAGGGCTGCTGTGCTTTGATTTCCTGTCCTGGCCGCCATGACCGATGTGCTGTAGAAAGGGTGGGGACGACGCTGCCTCTCAACACCACAAGCCTTTGCGTCTCTACCCACCAGCGCACTCACACCTGTGGTGGGGCTGCTTTTGGGTACCAATGGGGTCATGGAGATGGATACCGTAAAGGGCTGGTATCTAGTCGTGGAAAGTGAAGGGTGCTTTGGCTCTAATAATGGTGTCCATTCTACAATACTGACAAAAATACTGCAAAGGGAGTATTATACTGGCTGGTGAAATCAGAAAACATTAGCAGTGGTCAATACTTCTTTTACAACATAACTGGTCAAAGCAGCTGCTTTCAAAGCAGGACTTTCATAGGATCTGAAGATTAGAAGACAAGTAGGGATTAAATAATACTACACCGTTCACTCTCAAAATTCAGTTCACAGCTGCAAAGAGGAGTGAGCAGCAAACCTGTCAGAGTTCAAATCATATCCAGAGGTTTTAACTATCAGGCCAAACCCAGGAGAATCTATTTACTCTAGAAATACATAGGGTAATAAAGTTCACAAGAGATTGATTGAGGACTGTGTACAATAACACGCTAATGAGATCATTTTCAGATGAAAATGAGTCAATAATAAATGGGTAAGGGAAAGGGGGGGGGGGTTGCTCCACAGATAATATGCAGAGGCTTGACAGACGGTTCAGGGACAGCAATGAGAGGCTGGTGACAGCAGTATTTTGGGAGAAAACACTGCAAATTAGAGGCAAAGAGAGCACATTTCAGCACACAAGCAGTTCATTTTTCACATCAGTGTCTACTTCTGTTCCCGGCAAGCTGCCAAAGACATTGATGTAGGCACTATCCCTCCTCCACAGTGGTAATTATGCTGCTGGCCAATGCTTGATTAAAAGATCTAATCTGCAAACTTAGTGTTCAACATCTCCCAACAAGTTCCAGTGCTTTAAGACTGCTCTCTTTGTCTTTGATGGCACTGGAATCCAAGCTGTTTTGTCATGGACAGCAGCCAATGAAGTGCAGGTAAACATCCTTTTGCTTTCTACTCTGTATCAGGGTGAAGGTGTAATGTCACTAGTGGATGTATTATTCAAGAACAAAACATTGCGTGAAAGGATATAACCTTAAACTGAGTGAAATTATAAAGCTCTGAAGGCAGAACTGAGGCCTTTCCCTGTCCGCACTTGGAAATAAAACAAGCAAACTGTGTTATGGCTTCACTAAATAATCATTCCACGATGTAGCAACGGTTTCACAGGTTAAGGATGTCACCAAGGATGTCAAAATACTAATCAGGAGCACCATTTAAAAATTCAAAAGTGTCTGAAATGTGTGTATGTGAAATATTGTCACTTAATTATAAGCTTCTAGGAATATCACAGTATTGTCTGAGGTTCAGTAATCCCTCTATACACAGTACAGGTATTCCAAATCACATCACAAAAATACCTTAAAGAACAAGGTCACTATAAAGAGACTAGTGTTTGGCACAGACATATTCCAAGTGTCTGCAGGGCTGGTTTATTGGACAACGTGGAGATTTCTTTGCTGCACCCCAATAAGACGCTCACAGAGGCAATGATGTTGCTGACAAAGTAATAAATAGCTTCAAGTGTCCTTACCCTCTCTGAGCAGATGGGAGTAGATGAGCCAGAGGAGCAGCAGGCAGCAGAGTGACGCACCTCCACCTGCGGAGAGCGTCTTCACTCCAGACTGCATCCTACACCTTCAGCCTTTATATATTATCCAAACTTTGAACGCTTTTGCCGTTTAGATGTCAAGCAGATCAGCGGAGGAGAGGCTAATCCAGTGGTGTCCCCACAGCCTGTCGTCGGCATCCATTTTGATGGTATAATAGGAGAGGGACTGATAGTAATCCCCCCTTTGCTTTTCAAATTCCCTCGGTGAGCCGCATATCCATCCTGGCTCCTCAGCACACGCACAAATACACACAAACACACACACACACACACACACACACACACAGGCTAAAATGTCACCAGCTCGCGCAATGGTTTGATGAGCTGAAATTCACTGGCCAGATTTAGTAAAAACTGGAACTATGTAAATGAAGACAAGTGACCGGCAGCAGTCCCGCGCAGTTTTCATCCTCACACGGAGATGCTGATAATGCTTGTAGTAAATTCAGCCGCTCAAGACCCCCTGAACGCTGCTGTCACCTCTTTTTTCCTCCTCTGCCTTCCGCACGGATATTCTTATTATTCCCAACGAACTTCTGCACCGAGCCCGACTCTGTGCGACTCTACAGAGAAACGCGCAAGTTACCCCAGGCCGACATGACGAACATTGCAGTCAGCGCGGAAACTTGTCCGAAAACGCGTCAGTCCTTCGCACAAAACCGGTGTTTGAAAAACAGCTAAAGGCGCAAATGCGTCACATGTGTCCACAAATGCACAGCAGCGCAAGCGAAATGTCACGTCAAGACAAGAGAGCGGCGGGTCTCACGCAGCGCGCTGCCGCTGGACAAGACGCACTCCGAGCGCGTCAACACAGGCGGCGCAGTGAAGTTGGGTACGCTTGTCACCTGTACGAGCCTTTATAGAGGCTCTGGAAAATTCTCAGGTGTGATGCCTTGCACCTCGGGCTCGAGGAAAAGCTGCCCTCCTCACGAAGTAAAGTACTGGTCACAGCTGAACGTGTAAGCCAATCTTATTCTGCCCCGGTCGGCTCCATTTGCGCGCAGGCGACGCCGCAGAAGAGGATTTCCCTCATTCAACCCACGGAAACAAGCTACTGCTGCTGCACAGAGTTGCTTTGAGTTACAGTGTTTCCCTCTGTTTTCCCTCGCTCTCTCTCTCTCTTTGTCACACACACACACACACACACACACACACACACACACAAACGTTGTTCTAATTCCCAGCTCAAAGTGAGAACAAAACTTTGAGCTCCCAGGCTATAAATCCAAAACTGTAGCCGGGATGATAATGCTTATTTATACCCATAAAGATGTCCCATCTGAGCCCCAAAGGGAGACAGGACAGCACCAGACTCCAGCACATTCTGACATGTTACTCTTCTCCATGTCTTTATGCCCTCTTTTGTAGGTGGAAAACGCCCTTGAGGGCTGCATGGTCTAGAGACTACAGTTAACATTTAGCACACAGGCATTCTGGGTAAATGTGAGAGGTTTGCTCCTTTAGTGGACTGGTGCTATGGCATGTGCAGTGCCTCAGAGCTCTTTAAAGCAGACGTTACATTATTATATACTGCGTAATATCACATCAAGCCTCAAGTGTGCACACACAAGGGCACATGCTTCCCTGAGTGTGTGTGTGTGTGTGTGGATGAGCCAAAGCCTTGCAGATGCCAGTCCATCTTCTGAAAGAGCACCATTTAAGACTCCCTTGCCACTTGAAGACCATTACTATAACTCACCCCCTCCCACACAGACACATACACCAGATTCCATGATCAGTGAATGTGCACTTTATTAGCAGATGGAGAAGTTCCCCCAATGTGCTGCTGTGCTATCAGCCTTTCACTGAACGGCTTTTATGATGACGTATTGGCACAGGCAAGGGCCTGTCACATCACCACTGTAATATTTGAAAAATGACTCGGCCTCTCACTGCACAGACTAGGCATTTGTTAAGGATTAAAGGGATATTTTGCCTGTTTTCCACATTAGTGCCACATAAGGGCACTATGTCTTTAAACCTGATGTTTTGTGCATCGCTTTAACCAGCTTCTGCATTTCATGTTACTTGGCTGATAGGAGAAGAACAGCAAGAGTTCAGCTGCCATGATGAGGTTTGCTTTCTTCTCTCTCATCTAAAGCTCAGCTCAGCTATCAGCATTAAGAACCATGTTTCATTCTCTCTGAGTGATGTCCCAGCAGGGGTTGCAGTGTAATTAATCATAATCCATCACTGTGACTGACAAGGTTGTAAAAGTTCTGTCAGTTTATTTTTACCCATCATATTTCATGTTTACCAATAATATACAGATTTATTTTAACTGCATTTGCAATTTTAGGGCATGTGTGGCTTTGGCTGTAATAGTAGTGATGCCAAAGAGACAAAATGCTCTGCGCTTTAAAAGCATTGTGCTCAAAAAAGATTAAAAAAATGTTGGAGGCTTGCACAGATGTTTTATAACAGTCTAATACTGCAGGTGTGGTTATTATACTACTCAAGTACTATAATTAATGAAAACTTGGAGGCACTAAATGTAAATGTCTCATTCTTACAGGTACTTTAAGCTACTTTCCACAATGGCTTCAGTTCCTACTTTGCAGATCAGTTTTTACACACACAACATACAATCAAATGTGCATAGACATGCAAGACATAGGTTATTGTATTTAGACCTACAAATCTCAGAAACATGCTGTCTAATCATACAGTTACTCTAGATGGCATAGTATTGGCATCAATCATACTGAGGAGAATCTCAGAGTTATTTTTTACCAGGCCATTTCTTTTACCTCAGATATAAAAGAAATCACTAGAACTGCATTCTTCCACCTGAGGAATGTCTTTAAATAAGAAGCATCCTTTCTCAAATTGACAATGAAACCAGTTCATGCATATGTTACCATGCATTTATTACTGAATTCGTGACCAGCAGCTGTTTAACTCTAACTCTCTTGTCCTAAAGACTTGAAACACATACAGTACAGTACAGCTAGCGTGTCTGTGTCCAGAGAGAATAAGGTCTACCTAACGCCGCTGAATTTGAGCTTACTGACTATTTAATCCATATAAGAAATGCCGTGTAAAATCATTTTTGTTCTGTGGTTTTGTGCTGGATATTTTCCTGGTTTTCCTAGACTAATTTCTCAAGTTCCTAGAGCCATGAAATATTACTGCATGTAGGCAATCAAATTTATTTCCTGAGCATGTTTCATTACAAAGCAACTCAATGTGCTTTTCGTTTAAAGAAGCATAAAAAAAAAAAAATTAATTAATTAATAACACACACACACACTAATAAGTGTACATACACATGTCTACACATATACATGGCTCCACATCCTCAAAACATAAACACATACTGCCACTTGTCATAGGCCTAAGAAAACAGAAAGGTTTTAAGTTTAGCTTGTTATTGTTGACTCTTAAAGACATCATTATTTTTCCAAAAAGGGTATTTAGTCTTGTCATACAATATTCTTTGAGTATTTTAAAGTCTATCAGATATTAAAATAATTATTGCAAACCTGAGGCTAAAATCTAACAAAGATCAGTACACTGCACTGATAGCAACAAATTCAACAGAGGAACATTTCGATCTTGCAGAGATCCTCATCAGACACTGGCCTGACAAAGCTGAAGAGGCAATTTAAAGACACAAACACATTCATCACTCAGGTGGTTGTGATCTGCATGATTGAAAGTCAATTTACTCTCAGACCGAGCCAGTCAGAGAAGAGCTGGATAACACTGTCTGGCTCTCCTACACAGAGCCAAGGTAAGCCTCTGTGGAGAGGGCGAAAATAAATAAACTACATTAAAAACATCAAACAAAAGCTATTACATGTTATATTAAATTAGAAATTCTGACATTCAAACAGGCTTAATCTGTCCCCATACTGGAGAATCATATTTAATCATTTTTACATGATCCTGTTTGCCCTAATTTTAAAATGATTTTCAACTAGTTTTCTTTTGTCTTATTTTTATCTCTACATTTAATTTCAAATATCTGTTCTCATTTAGTAGCTAAAACAGAGGTGACTGTGTCTCTGATGGCAGGGTTCACACTGCACAACCCAGTTCCTCCTGTTCACGCGTTCATGCATCCAGGAGTGAATTCGTCATGCTATTTTGTAAATCTGCTTTGTGTAGGACATGTTCACGTTGGGGAAAGCACAGGTGTAAGAGCCCTAGCATTGTGTGTACTGAAGTGCCAAACAATTTTGACATGTAGTTTGGCAATTATATGCACATGTACCATAACAGAAGTTTTATAACAATTTAGAAATCAAGGAAGAAGTTTAGCTGCAGCACATCTAGCTGAAATAATAAAGACTGAAGTTTGCTGACTTCGGTGCAGAAGGATTTCCCATGAGGCAACAGGAGACTGAAAACCTTAAAAGATGAATCAATAGAACCAAATGATACCAACAGGAACAAAAGAGCAGCTGAACACATGTTTTTGTGATTTAAGAGAAAGATAAATTAGTCAAGTAAGTTCTGTATTTTCAGAAGAGGAAGGTGCTCATTCGATTTTTGAAGACCTAAATTAAAATGT
>JAUBNQ010000026.1:5898387-5974271 GCA_032353495.1 Ctenopoma kingsleyae | reverse complement strand
GATGATACTGTGGGATGGAATCTAAACACCTAAAATGCCATTTGCACAGTTCTGTAAGTATGTGTCTATAAATAATAATAATAATCAAGATACATATGCGAAGATTATGTTATGAAAACAAACATTCTTCTCCAAATGTGCACTTGTAGTCCACTGTAATTATTTGGCTTATATTCAGTCATGGAGTTGAACTGTAATGTGGCAGCCAGCCAGGCGCACAGTCACAGCAGGAAGTTTGTGTTTGCTTGTCAAGCAGTCGGAGGCAAAGTGACTCCACGGCCCTGGAACAGCAGTCTTGTCTCTGCAGCTTCCTCTCGTGTTGTCTTGCTCTCAGCAGAGCACATTAACATTTTATGGAGGAGCAGTCACTGTGCAATGAAAATATATATATATAATTGGAATTTGCAGTGAAGAATTTCGCCACCCTGACATTTGCCATTCACGTTCATTTCACGTCCCTCAGGAACTCCTCCATTGTTGTTGGAATCAGCGCTGTCCACTTAAATGTTGAATGGCTGCTTCCTTTACTTTGCATAGTGATTATAATGACTCATCCTCTAACAGAAGAGCTAATCTTAGCATCCATTTAGCAAAGAAGTGTTCCACCATTATGACAAGTGACCCCTATTTCTTTTCATGGAAACGACTGCTTCCTGTTTGAATCAGAGAATGGCCAGCAGGCACATAATTCAAATGCTGTCCAGAAAAGTGCTGTGCCTGCAGATTACAAAGAAGGCCTTGAACTGCATGAAATATTAAAGCATTAAGACCAGATGAGGAAGTAAGCCACGGGAGCTCACCAATGTCTAGACCGAGATGAGAGGATGAGAATTTTGTATTGCTGGAGAAATATCTGGCCTTTTTCCCCCCATCAGAGGCAGCGAATAAACTCCACAAAGTGGACAATTCATGTGGAGTTTTGGAGGCAGATGAAAGCAAGATGCTACACAGCAGAAATGCTTTGTGAAGCACATTATATTGCACCATCCGTATAAAATATGCTATATAAATAAAGTTTTTTATTATTATAAATATAAGTAAACAGAAAATGAGAACTGTTGAAAACAAAGACATAAATGCACAGAGAAAGAAATAAGCAGAAACAGCCAGGAGAAAAAGAGACATATAAAGTGAAACAGACAAAATGAAGGAAGGCACAAAAAGCAGCAATGAAAAAGGGAGAACAAAAACCCAGATCAAGGGTAATCAAGCATGAAGCAGTTGTGCAAAATTTACAACAGTAATTTGGAATCCCACTGTCCTGGCATCTGGATGAAAAGGGAGGCACAACAGATTCTCATTTGCCAGAAACAGTCCGTGCTTGGTGGGTGTTTCTGTCACTGCCTGCCTCTCCCTCCTCTGTTTCTGCTCTTGCACAAATGAAACCTGCATCACAAGACAGGCAGCATATCTCGACTATACCTGAGCAGCCAGCCTTGAAGACACAATGCCAGGAGGGGTAATTTCATTTGTGGAGGCCAAAAAGTAAAATGTGAATTGATAGACTCAGCAGGCAAAGTGAAGGACACTTTTCTTTTAGGACATGTTAAGCCACTTCTCAACGGCTGTGCCATTTTGATTAACAATCTGCAACATCGTCATATCCATCTACAGTAACATGCAAATATTCTCTGGGGAATATTTTTTCCAATTTTCAGGTGGCGCTACATTTGAATGGGGTTGTCAGGGATTATAGATATGCACTATTTCAGGGCCCCAAGAGAGCCATCTCCATGGGGCCCAGACTTACCAGCAGCATCCCTGGAGGGAGACACCATAAAGCAGAGAAAGGCAGAGACCACTGTGGTAATTTATTCTTCATGTTAATTTCCCAGAAGGGTTCTGCAGAACCATTTAGAGTTGAAGTCCATTTACTGCACATGTCCTTACAAATTTATGGGCTAATGAAGTCTTTTAGCTGATGACAGTTACCTGCACTCAATCAAAATTATCTATTCATTTGCAGGTCTAAGTAGCTCCTTTGGAGACATCCCAAAGGGCTTCCAGGTCAGATCGGACATAGTGTATGGATTCCTCCAGTGAGTTATGTTGCACCTGGGCTCTGCTCCCAGGTGGACATATGCAGAATACCTTCAACAGGTAGTGTCCCATGGAGCCACATGCAGGTGCCTAACAACCAGGTTATGCTAAACATAACTGCTTTATACGAAGTTTTGTCAAACCCCAATGGAAGGAAAAATATTTATCTGAGTTGAACTGCAAAACTCCTGGTGAAAAGAGCCATTTTAGAGAGGGAGGAGATGCAATAATCATAAATATGAAGAAAAACTGTGCACATTATTGGACAGTCCCTTCTGGAATCCATTTTTCATGTTGCACTGTACAAATGAAAAGTTTAAACCCTGCATACAGCCTCACACGGCCATTCACTACATGAAGCATGAGTTGAGGGTTTTTCAGAAACTGTCCAGCAGGCACTTTTGATGAAGCACTGGTACCTGGTACCTCCAACCACCTTATGTAGCTCCTTTCAACATAGAAAATATTCTTGTCTCCTTTCAGAGAACCTTCTTGCCAGCTGAGCTGAGCCTTGTCTGACACCAGTGCCCTGGTTTACTAAAGATTTGTACAAAATCTAATGCAAACATTAACACCTACAAAAAACGGCACGAGCTGATCTACTGAGGGTGTGCAATGAGTACTGCATCTTTGAAATGAACAAAATGGCGCACGCTGTGAATTTTGCACCTTTGCCTCCATAAATATGTAAAAGTAGGCATTTTTGCCCAAGTGTGCAAAATACAGTGAGGAGAAAACGAAAATACCCATGCAGTGTGATTTTAACCTAAAAGCAATTTGTGGTGGCTGGGATTGTGTCTGAATGTATTCAGGGAAGGTGTCCAAATCTTGTGTTTTGTGTTAATATATATGGAATGATAATAATACAAACATATTGTCTGTCTAATGATCCAGTTTTACATTTGATTCGCGGGCCACACCCCCAAATAAGTTATTGTGTCCCTTCAACCACAGGCCGAGCATTTAGCACCGAACCTTTATTAATTACAGAAGATCATCACACCTTAAAATTTGGTGCATCCACAGCAACATTAATTCTTCACTCTAACACACACACATGCTGAAACATGCAGAATCCAAACACCCAACCTGGAAAGAGATTTTAAATTCACACTCCTCTCTGCCCTTGTTTCCTGACTGTCTCTTGACTGTCAACTGTCAGAAAAAGGTAAAATGTCAAAAAGAAAAATTATACATGTCTGAAGTTGTTGCAGAATTTAATTTATAGGCACCACCAAAAGGTCAGGAACACGTGAGAAGTTTTGAATGTCGATTCACTAGTATCATATATCCTGGTCTCTTACACATTTTCCAGACAGTAAATCATGTCAGCAGAGGTTGAGATCCTGGGCAATTGATGAGACTGTAAGAACTCCATATTCAGCAAAAGGGGTCAAGAATCTGGAATCTTTCCAGTCATCAGCTGCAAATTGAAATTCTGTCTGTAAATGTGGACTTTTGATGAACCGTGTCGCACGATAACGTTGCATCGCACTCCGCCAATGTCATCTGTAAACAAAAAGGCCTCTAAGTACATTACAGAAAAAAACTTTAGTTTTCTCTTCATCAAAATGAAATGCAGATGTAAATGTGGCCTTACAGTAATTTATCTGCACAGGTGCAGCTTATCATTTGAAATATGCATTACTTTGTTTTGACTCCGGTTGATTTGATGTTCACACTTCTGCAACAAAAGAGAAAGACTTTTCTTTTTTAGCTGCAAGTCACAAATGAAGTTTAAAGAGGCTGAACTAACAGGGTCAACTTACAAGCACAGCAGCACTACAAACAGAACACATTTCTGTATTGGACAATAGCATGATCATGAAATGCTTTCAGTTCTAATTTGGCTGAGTGTTTGATCACAGCCCATTAGTTCAAAGACATTTTTCTCTTGTACTTCATGAATATAACAGCAAGGTAATTTGTAAAGTACAACAACAATCTACACCAGGACATAGTCTTTTGTCGATAAGATTGAATAAAAGCTAAACTAGGGGCACGTTTCAGCATCACATCATTGATATTTATTTGAATTAATTGCCAAGTGGTGCATGTTCACTTCACAGCCTTCAAACTCTAGTTACCCAGAAGAACAGCCTGTAGTTTAATTAGAAAGCCCTTGGCTGCATAGCCATCACTGATTGAGCACTCTGTCTTCAAACCCATTTAGTACGCAAGAATCCAAGGAGAAAGGATAAAGAAGAGAAAAGGGAAGACAGGCAGAGGAGGGTGAGAAAGAAGGAGATGTTGTGATTGTATCAAGGGAGAAGATGAGAAGACTTGAGCATGAGTCTGCTGGTCTTCATTCAACTACGCTATTCCACTTATTATCATACCTGCTGAATGAGCAGGAGGAACATTTCAGATATAATGAGCTTCAGTTGAAATGAAAACCTAGAAGCCTGCAACAGTCTCATGTGATTTCTTTTTTTTTTTTTTTTTTTTGCATAGCCAGTCTTGCCAGCACATCGTCACAGCTTGGCCTGCAGCTATCCAAACAAGCTAAATATGTTGGCTGTACAGTACGAGGCTGTGTCGCCTTGTGGATAACAAGCCCACCAATGGCACACATGCTGCCACTGTCCTTACTGGACCTGCAGCAGTATCGAGTAAATGCCATAATGCTCCCATGATGTCTTCCTATGGAGGGAGTGGGCCACCACTGCCTGCTTGCCTGTGGTTTCGCTGTGTAATGAAATACGTCTCCCTTGATATATGGCTGCAGGAGAAGCCCAAATCGAAAATTGAATCACACTAACTTAATTTGTGGTTGGGGCAATCAAATTACTTGTTTTGGCTGCAGTGCTGACGATAAATTCATCTTTGTGACAAAGCTGTCACGGCAGCGTAAAGGGGGCGGAGGAGACAGAGTGTATATGTGTGTATGTACTGTACTGGGTAATGGTGAAAAGAAGTTAGCAGAGGAATTTTGCCGTCAGTGCAGCTGTAAGCAGTATTGTGCTGGTGTGGTGACCACCTTTAGCTGTGGATTTGCTGTCAGTATAAGCATGAAGTTCTCATGAGTTTCATAATACCAACAATAAAAGGTTTCTTTTTTAGTGCAGCCAATGAGCAGCTACAAATGTAAGCAGCTTACACAGGCTTGGATTGCCCCGCGGAGTACTTTGGAGAAAAAGTGTCAGAAACTGTAGACATCTACAGTATGTGTTCATTTCTACTGCAGCTGAACAGCTTGACATCAGTGCCTCAAGACCCAAAGCTTCATGTGGTAAAAGTAAAGCTGAGCTGAACTGCTAATTGAAGGTTCAGTTCATCCAGCTGGAATGTGGTGTCTAGCCATATAGATTGTTTTAGTTTTGTAGATTTTGAGATAACTGTATTTGAAATTGCTGTTTTCATCCCAGTACAGTGTAGGTGAATTTTGTTTGTGGTGTTCAAAATTTTGAAGGCATCTGCATCCCACGCCTTAGGCTGATTTTTTTTAAATTAGTTTTCATTTTTGGGGATCTCAGTTTTCACATGTGAAACCACAGCATATGTGATGACAAAATACGAAGAAAAATGCTCAATATTCTCAATGCTCAATATTCTCAGAAATAGGTCAAAGTATTAGTTATGTACTGTACCTTTAGCAGGTCATGCCATGGACTTCTTCTGGGGAGGAAGTGTGACAGGGACAAAATCAGCTTTGGACTCCAGGAAGCGAGGCGGATAGTAGGAGACAGAGTGGGCGGGGGCAGAGTTTGTGTCACTCCTTCTTTATTCCTCTCACTTCACATGTTGTAAAGACCAGTGCCGCAGGCGTTGAATAGTTACGCACCAAATAAATCCCATAAAAGCAGAAATAACACAGTTTTTATTCAGTGAGGTGAACATGTCAAGCAGAATTAACAAGTTGCAAGATTTGTTCCTTGTTCAACCAATTTCCTCAATTGAGAATAAGTGTGTGATGGGCCATCGCAAATAAAGCCTGTCCATGCATACACGCATACTTCAAATCCACGGACAATTCCAAGTGATTGATGCAACACACATAAAGCACATTTTTTAACTTTTGGGAGAAAATGACAGCCAAGCAGAAAAGATCTTAAAAATGATTCAGTGGCCAAACTCAACACAATTCAGCAGCCAAAAGTAGTGATTGACGCTCCAAAAAATAAAAAAACACTTACACTCAGTTGGAGAACCCACGCAGACGTGGGGAGAACATGCTAACTCCACACAGGTAGGTGCCCACCGACCCATTGATTCAAACCCAGTTGCTTCTTGCTGTGAGGCAACGGCGGTAACCACTACACCACAGTGCCAACCTGATTAAGATCATGCATCTGCAAAGTGAATATAATGTGATATAATGTTACACCACTATGTGTTCTTTGTTCATTCAGCCATATTTCTGTAATGTAAATAAATTAGCAGACTCTTGGTTGAGATGTGAAATATATCACACTGACTATCAAGTCCGCCTTGTCTTTTGTCAGTATTACATTATGGCTTTGTGGTAATAAAGTTTAAGCACATATTGATTGGAAAAGTCTGCAGTACATAACTTTACAACAAAGTAAATTGGATAGAAAAAAATGCAGACTTGATGCCTACTGTGATAGATTAAGAGTGCACTAATAACACATTTCACAGTATGGGAACAGCAGTCAATGAAACAGCAGACAAAATACAGAGATAGTTCTAAAATAAAATCATTCTTTATAGATTAGTCATCATGACTGACCCTTTCATATTGTCACATTACCCTTTAATACATTATTATTATAAAATATTTATTTTTGTTTTGTTTATGAGCGATCTTAAATGGGCTAACACATGCTATGGTCCTTCACTGTCAAACTCTTTTCTTTTTTTGTGGAACTACATAGTAGCTGGTTTTATTAGCTGGCATGTCATTATACATTATGAAAACTGGCTCACAGCAGCACATATTTACATCCAATCCATACCATGTCTCATTAACAACCCCAGCATAACAAATCACGTGCCGTGATACCTTGATTTTACTGTTGTAGACAGAAACCACACTGCTTTTTCCTTCTTAAGGACGGACGACAGTATCCTAAAAATAGTCCCTGTTTACCCTCCTGTGTTTTGTTGGGCCTGTGTCCTACTGTGACTCTCTGTGCCAGCTCACTGTTTTTGCATTGCCAGTGTCACCTTCAATCACTTGAAGAAGAGAGTGAACAGATGAATTGGTACTGAAGAGGGAAAGGTGGACACGGAACAAAGACTTGAGATGGGTGATATTCAAAGATAGAAGGATGTAAAAAAGGGAAGACTAGAGGGACAGAGAGGAGGCTGCAGCAGAGTCACAGATGAAAGGAGGAAATTCAGGGGTGAGGGGAGGACTTTGGAGCTTTAGAGAGCTTTTAAGAAAGTGAGGGAGGAGGAGGGAGAGATTGAGACTGAAAAAAAGCTCCAGGGAGAAGACAGAGATAGCGTTTTTTAAAAAGACAGAAAGAGAGAGAGCAGGCAGACTGAATGAAAACATCTGGGGGAGAGTAGGTGCAGAAGGGGGAGAAAAGTGTGTCAAAGAAAGCGATTGCTCTTTTGAGTTCTGTTTTCATGTCCTGGCGGGGCACCACTCTGCTGTCAGGTCCACCTTCCCCGGACAAGGACTGCTTGTCACGCTAATGGCCTGGAAGGAAGACCATGTCACTTTATCACCTCACCACGACGCCAACACGGCCGTGGCTTTTGTCTCCTCAGCTCCCTCTCCGCTCCACAACTCCCTGGAAGTGACTAATTGATCCTGGGAGACAGGCTTTTTTGTGTGTCGCGGGCTGATGAACAATGTGAGAAAAAGCCGCTGATAAAGGAAAAAGAAAGAGAGAAAGAAAGAAAGAAAGAAAGAGAGAGAGCAGGACGTGCACCCAGCTCAGGATAATGTAGCCTACTGTCTGCTGCTGTGCTATCTCATTTCCACACACAAAAAGTAACATCACCACTTTGTAAATGAAAGTCAGCCAGGCGAAAGATGCCCCTCACGCTCTAGCAGCCCCTTCTTGAGATAATGGGCACATGCACATTATGTTTGCAGACACAAGATCGACTCAAAAAAAGTGTGTGGGTAGTAAATGAAATTCATTCAAGTGTGTGTGTGTGTGTGTGTGTCTCCTGTATCCAACCCTCCAAGCATTGC
Organism: Ctenopoma kingsleyae; assembly: GCA_032353495.1. Classification (NCBI taxonomy): domain Eukaryota; kingdom Metazoa; phylum Chordata; class Actinopteri; order Anabantiformes; family Anabantidae; genus Ctenopoma; species Ctenopoma kingsleyae. The sequence goes on along the minus strand of JAUBNQ010000026.1, from coordinate 5,966,116 downwards.
TAAGTTTTCTCACAGGACTGTAGAGAATGATTGGTGGGCTTATATCCTGTAACATGCATCTAATTGCTTCACAGCAAGACTCCATATCTTGACTCATCCCTGCTGGATCCAATTCCTTCTTGTCTGAAGCTAGTGGAGTTATTGTTTACTCATCTGCCTGTTGATGCTAAATGCCTCGGGATGCAAACGAGAAGGGCGAAAAGAAACGGTTGAGCAAACAATACAGAAAAATAAATCAGCTACATTTCAAGGAGGAGGAGAAGAAGGAGGAGGTTTAGACCACAGAGCGCCACTGGAAGCAAGCCAAGAAAACAGAGGGCTGGAAAGCTATCTAAAGGAGGCGAGAATCCTCCCTCCTTCAATAGCTCTGGCCTTGTCAGATATGGTTATGCTTATTGGAGACACAGGCGAGGGGGGTCACTGCACCAGCATGCCTCAGAACATCACCGCGCCTGGGCTATGATAAGAATAGTGCACTGAATCATAGCTTACAGTGCAGTTATGTGTATGGATGATGCATGGTGAATGAATTGAAGATAAGGCCAGTGAGCTGGATGGGCTGGACATAACTACACTTCTCTACGATGCAGGGTGCGTGCAGATTATTTTAGTTTCAAGGCTGAAGAATCCTTGGAAGTCTGAGTTACACATAAGAGTGGTTTAAGTTTCCTTTATTTGCTCCATCTCCTCATTTCTCCTGTAAGCCTTAGTAATGTCTTTTGGAGTAAAATAGGGCTGTGGGAGGCAAACAGATGCTCAACTAAATGCACTGTTTGGCTTATTACGTGTCAGAAAATAGTAAAATATGCCCATTAGCAGTTCCCAGAGCCTAGGATGACAAATTGCTTATTTGGTACCGTCCTAATATAAAATAATATAAAACAAAAAAACTGAAATCTGGGAAGCTAAAACCAGTAACTGTTTGCCAAATTTTACCTCAAAAGTCATTTTAAGGATAAGTTTGGTCATATACAATACTTTTCTAACAACCCATTTGCTTGATTAAAATTAAACTATAGTGCTAATGGAGGTCTATGGCACAGGTGAATAAAATCTCTTAGTATATGACTTTGGCTGCACAAGCACTTGTTATTGAGTTGGTTAAGGATTTTTCATGTGATTTGTTGACTTTCAAACAACTATCAAAAATGAAAACTATCAATTTACTGTGAATAAATGGACACTAAATAAATGTCAGATGGTGTTCTGGTGCATTTCTGTTTTGTTTACAGTAGATTTTCTGACTTGAAAGACTCCTGGAACTGAAACCCCTGATTGTTAGGATGTCTTTAATAGGGTTATTCATTTTACCGGTGCCTTGTTAGAGCTGGACAAGCACAGGTGGAATCAATAACCTGCTGTGAAAAAAGGTCTAGTCATTGACTTTGGTCTTGGGTATTGAATGTTCTATTCATTTCAAGCTGAGAAAAAGCAAAGTTTAGATCAACAGTTGTGAACCCACTTAAAAACATTATCCTTGCCTCACAGTACCCCATCCCATCTCATCCTATTCCTTCCAGCTCCTCTTCTTCCCATCGCTCCCTCTTTCACACCCTAATCGTTGTGACTTACAGAAAAATCAATTTCCACTACCCAGTGGAGAGGGCCAATGTTTCACCACTGTGTCTGATTGATGACACACAGACGCCATCTCACACCCCGCTGCTTTTTATAGCACCACAGAGTTGGTCGCCATTCAGCGCATTTTTATGGCAAATAATAACAGGAGATGTAATAGCTATTCCCTCCGGTGAGTAAATCTGAGCAGGGAGACATGAGGATGGCCCGCCCAGACAGCTGGAGGACAGTCCCACGTCAACAAGTTACTTAGGCTGAATGATTGGGTACATGGCTGTGAAGAGTTTAAAAATCAAACATGAAGGCCGTTGTGAAATCACTAGCATCCAATCTGAGCTTTCCAACAACTTCTCCAGCTTTAATGCCCACACTGGTGACATTTTACTCACTAAACTTGTTTAGATTTCTCTAAATCCACCAGAGATTACCCAGTGCCATGCAGAAGCTGTTTTAAAAGGTATTTACATAAGATTTGCATTATTCATGACCAGCTACTCTGATTGGCTGGAGTTCTGGCAATCCACAATCACCTCCAGCCAATCAGAACGCACCCTAATAAATAATTGACTATGAACTTAACACATACAGTACAATGTTCTGATGAAGTTTCTCTGTGTCTACACATGAGCAAGACACGTGACCATGTGTAACGAGTGCGTGTATGTGGCCTTTTAATGATGGTGCTTCTCAGAGACAGTCACCCTCCTGAGAATTTCACACATTCTCAGAACACTGTGTGAACACAAAAGCAAGCGTGCACTGGCAGCTCTGTGGGAGAAAACACCTTGTCTGGTCAGAGGATGATCAGAGAATTACTGAAGCCAAACAGTAGAACATGCATAAATCATGGCACATGCAATGGCATGCAGGAAGATATCTGTACATAATAAAGCCTTCACATCTTTCCATGAGGTGAAAGGTGAAAAGAACAAGAAGATATGGATACAGTGGCTTAATGATGAACACCGGCATTTGAAATGTGATCATTAAAATTTACAATGCGACTGTGGTGTTAAGCAACTGCGAAGTGTTAAGACAGTGATGATCTTACCTCTCTCTTGTGTTACCTGTGTCTTCACAGGTAATACACAGGATTATTGCACTGTCAGAAGCTGGTGAGAAACATTTCATTTCAGCCTGTGTATTTCTGTAAATACCATGCGAAATGATAATAAACCTTCTTGAATCTTGAGTACATGTGCACTGTTAGACCAACCTGTTTTGTAAAATGGTTGTCAGTGCTGTGGTGAAACTTCCAGGTTCTGTTGCGGATTTGAGAAAAACCTCTTTCAAATTTTTTTAATTGGTTTTCAATTTTTTTTTGGAAACAGACTCAGCGAATAAATCATAACATACATGAGGCATGTAACTTGGAGCAATAGCTTCAGTGGAGAGATGAAAAGTACTGGCAGATGAAAACATTAGATGAGGAGGCTGAAACCTAACTCAAATTAGCACATGAAACAACCATTAATGCTATTATGTTTCCTACAATGGCTTAACGGGATCCAAATAGAGAAATTAACCACCGACTGTTTATGTCAATTTGTCACACTTATAACTTTTGCACAACAGATGGAGAAAGAATTTAATGTGTTTTCTGAAAATTCTCAGAAAGTAAGTCATCCTTACTTAGAAGTTGGATATGATGCCTTCCAGGGTGACTGAAAGTCTAACAACCCGGGGAATGAGGGTCTTGCAGACTCAAGTTGTGTTTTCCTGAACCTTGTGCTTACTGGTAGAAGGATCAAGAGGTTGTGGGAGAAGTGAGAGGAGTGACATAGGATGCTGGATGCCTAATCAGGATGGTGCCCCTATAGAAGGTGGTGAGGATGGATGGATGGGAGGAGGGAGGGATGGTGGCATCTTCAGTGGCCCCATCTGTACACAAACTGGAGTGGGTCCAATATTGCAGGTAGGATAGATATACTGTGTTGTCTGACTTTTCAAACCACTTCAAGATGTTTGATGCCCCATCATTCATGACATGACACGACACGGGGGACTTCTTCTACACTGTGACAATGGTAACGGACAGGAACCGTGTCGGCACAGCAGCGTGGCTCAGTGTACATATTTGTGCGGTTTTTCAGTCCAGAGAGGCCACTGCCTCCTTGTACACCGGCATGGCTCACTGCATAGATATAAATGGAAGTTTCTCTGAAACAGATATAATATTGTGTATTTATTACCTGTGTTTACACAACCTTTAATGAATATGGATAGTTCAGATGTATCTGTAATAACAGCAGAACAGAGAGGTAAACAATGCAGACAGCAGACATATGGAAGAAGCCAAGATACAGAAACTAGTGGAACAGATGCTCGTCTCTCTTCTTGGTGTCTATTTTGCCACAAACTACTCTAGCCACACTAAAAAACGCTGCACAACTCCCAAGCTGTCATGTGCTAAGAAGCTTCTAGCACCACCTAGTTCACAAGGATGCATGAATTACAGAGCCACTGTCTGGTCTTGCTGGTTCAGTGATCCAAACCACAAGGATAAATCTGTGTAGGGAAGATGAAAGAGCAGAGCTTGACCCGTCCCTCTTTAACACTGAGATATCAATGAGTAAGACATTCAAACTTTCTTTCAAAAACGAAGTGTCAATTAAAAGTATAGAAAGGTATTTAAACAAACAAAACGACTGAGAAGGTTTTGCACAACAAAATAAATTTCATTTTGAGTTGCAGTAAGCTGTTGGCTCTGTGCAAGCAGTCAAGGCTGGCGACGGTGCGGGCAGTGCATTCTGGGCACACATGATGGCCATTAAATGCATAATTGGAATGCCACAGTGAACCTGAAACTCACTGCTGATCAGGTCAGGAAGCTTTTTAAATCTCAGAATGATTCCAAGACTTCAGTGACCTTAGTCTTTTGAGTAAAAATCTGCAAAAATCTCGTAGCGACATTTTCAGGACCTGTAGGACTGCAAATGTAACCATATCTAAGATATACAGCATTTATACTTCAGGAAATGGTTTATGTAAAAATGTACATTTTAAGGTCTTATTTCAAGGTCTAACAACTGTTACCTTGGTTTGAATTGCAGCTCATGCACATTTATTACATCTCTGCTTGGTGATTCTGTTCAGTGTAGCCTGGAAATTAGGAAAAATAACACAGATATAAATAAGAACATAGAGTCAATAATCATTAAAACTATAAATGTACATGTACTGTGAGGCTAAAATATTGTACAAGTTTTCTGATCTCATTCAAGTCTTAGCTACTGATTTTTACTTTTTAGACTGTGTGAAAATGTCTCTGAAAAGTGTTAGACTGGGCACCTGAACCCTATTTCGCTCTCCAATCCAATAAAGCCAAAATACAATAGAAATGTCAAATTGAATAGTGTCAGTCTATGCAACTGCATCTACAGTAAGTACAGAGACAAACAACATTTAAACAACTTTATTTGCCCAGGGATGGAGTTTGCTGAGTAAGCAGCCTCTGAGCACAGCGCCACACTCTCACACCTGGGAGCACAACTGTAGACAGCCGTCTGTACACTGTACTGCAATCCGCCAAACAGCTCATCTGAAGCAAACACAATGTTGAGGTCAATTTTAGTCAGATAGTCCAATAACTGCACCAAGACTGGACTACTTCCAGCCACAAAGCTCTGTCCTTTTACTTCCAGACATCAACAAAGCCTGCTGTTTGTGCCTCTGCCCTGCACTGTGTTACTACTGTGCTGAATAAATGGATGAGTCAAATGGTCACGCTCACAGCTAATGGAGACCTTTACCTCACTATGACCTGCTTCACATCACTGGGGGTATGCATAGCGGTAAAACATGCTGCTGGGCAGAAATGTTGGTCCATCACAGAGGAGCCACCAACCAAACAGCACAACCAATTCACGGGTACCTTAAAGGAGAATTATGTTTTATCTTTCCAGCATATTTCTTTTTTTTTTTTTTTTGTAGATTTGCCTTTGTGTTGACACCTGGAACAGTATGGTGCCCTGGCTGCTGCTTGGACTGTTTGTGTTGGTGTGTTGCAGGACTGCATTGTAGTAATGTAGCCGCATTCCCAGATCTCGGCAATGTAGCTAGTGGGTAAAGGTCAACTGAAAGGAATAATAGCCAGGACTTCACATACAGACTGTAGTTCATTCGTCTCTGCAGTGATGTGCATTGCTGTCTGCCACAGTGTGTTTTTTGACTGTTACTATGAGGATGAGCCAAAACAGCTAAGCTGCAGACTGGGCAGCAAAACAATGGATTATAAAATCCCAGAAACCCAGGGGCAGCCGCAGACTCTGGTAATAATTCTCTGTAGGTTTATCACTACGAGTGGCCCTCTTTCATGGTGTCATACTGTTTTCACACTGTCCTTTGATTTTGATATTTAAGTACACAGTATGTTATACTGTAGTGGCTTCAAAGCGTCTGGACGTCTGTCTGTCTGTGTGTGTGTGTGTTTGAGAGACATACAGTAATGTGTAAAAATGTAAGGCAGCTGATGCAAGAACACCCTCTTGCATACTATTTAATCAAATTAAAGTTGGGTGTCAGGTATGTTGACGTGTAAATGGTGAAATGAAACACTAACTTAGATCAGCTTCTTGTGTGGTTCATTTTTATCTTTTGGAAGAAAGCAAAATTGGCTAGTCTTAACATGAACATATTGTGTGCCATTTGCTGATGTCACTGGGTATTAAACTTGCAATTTTTCAAACAGTTATCTACTTTGTGGTGCCATTTGGAGCTGCCCAAATGCCCGGTGCAGCTTTAACTGTTATTCTATTTTAGTCTTCTTCTATTTGATAGCACTACAGTAATACTTTTCTTCACATTTTTCATTCGCTCATTTCGACAAGATGCTACTGTGCTATGCTGGACATTAAGGTGACTATATCACCTAAATCATCCAACTATTTATTATTGGTCTCTGATGATAAACAAGGCTAAGGCTGGTGGGAGATTGAGTTTAAAGCATCCTTGGAGAGCAGCAGATCTCAGGAGGGCTAAACTGCTGTCAACTTCATTGATACTGGCTTTACACCACGGTGCACAAAGACAACGCCAGTCCTGGCTACATGCTCCTGCTTTAAACAAGTCCAGAGCCTGCTATTGAACTCCTTGGTTGGTCATCAATATCACCTCTGTCTTTCTCGTCACAGCTCTTAGCCATGCCAGAGACAAAAAGTTGGAGGAAGGTTGTATCGCATGACAAAGAGTTCTCATAACCATAGGGGCAGAGTACATGTTGTTTTGGAGGATTTCTTAGTGAATAAGTCAGGAAGGTATCCAGCCAGCACTCTGCACATGTACTACTGCTCGACTTTTTCCAACTGAATTTAAGTGCAAGTTTCTCCTCTAGCTCTACTACTTTGCATCTGATCTACACACTTTTACACAAGGACTATACATTTTCATGACACCTTAATTAGATCCAGAGTGCAGCCACCGTGCAGAGGCAAAAACCTGTGCTCCATCCCACATCGCCTGTGATCCCTGAAGAGCAAATGAATCGCAACCCTCATTCACTTCACTGTCAGCATTTTAATCTGTGATTCTGAATTTCAAACATTCAAGTCAAGCTCCTAAAGGAGTAAATTCTACAGTTTTACACATCAGTTTACTAAGTAAATATCTTTGGCTTAAGGTGCAAACAGTGAAGTGAATGACAGGCAGTGTATTTTCTCTTAAGAGATCACCGACAATGTGACATACTGTAAGCAGTTAAGGTTGGTATATGAGTGGATGGCATGGATACCATATGCTCCTGTAATTTAACTGTCTACTCATTGTCCAATTAAGAGTTATGGAAGGGGTGAGTTGTGAGTACGAATACTCTGGAGTACAATTCTGGAGTCAGTGTAAAATTGGGAATGATATGGAATTTGGTGCAACATCAGCAGAAATTGAAGCGCTGTACCGGACCAATGTGTGGGGAAGAGGGTGCTGAGCCTGCAGGTGAACGTCTCAATTTACCGTCTGACCTCTGTTCCATCATTCAGCTATAGTCATGAAGGTAGAGACTGAAAGAATAAAATCACAGATATAAGTGGTTGAAATAAACATCTTCCTTAGAGACAGTGTAAAGAGGTCAGACATCTGGAAAAACCTTGAGGTAGAGCTGTTGCACCTACGTGCTTAAAGGAAACAGTTGAGGAGGTTAGGGCATCTGGTCAGCGCTTTTGGAGGTTTTCCAGGCACGTTAGGAGGCACTGGGATGAACACAGAACATGCTGAAGAGATTTAATTTCATGTTTTATATGGCCTGGAAATGCCCCAGGAAGAGCTGGGAAGACATTGCTGGGAAGAGAGGTAGCCAGCTTAGTCAGCTGCCACTGTAACCAGGGCCTGAATAAGTGGTAGACAACAAAGGAAAGGACTTTCTGGTGTGACATCTCAGTCCCAGCTGCACCATTTTTTGGCTATTCCTTTGCACTTAAGCCTCTTACTATAAGGAAATAAGAAAGCATCCTTTAAAGTCAAGAGCTGAGGGACAAGTACAGGTAAGAGAAACAGGACTCAGTCCCACTGGGAGAACATAAACTTATGAATACTTGTTTTCCTGTATACCATCATTCCTCATGTCTTGTCTCAAGGTGCTTGGACAGGATGGCTTCATATGACAACCTTAAAGGCTGATGGAGCGTGGCCTGCTACATCCCCAGCCACTGAAGCCAAACCCTTCAATTCCCTCATTTAGGGGCATTGTCTCCCAATGAGTATCATTTGTCACCATTGACTTTCTTCGAGCAGAAACCCATGCTGGTTTCTATAGTCGTATTCCATTTCCACAGTTGGTAAACAGCTAAATCCCTCTCCCAATCAATGCAGCCTATTTAACTTGAGCTATTGACTTGCCTGCCCCTCAACAGACTTGAGAGGCTGAAGAAATACAAACAAATTAGACGAGTGAGAAAGAACAACCGAAATGGTGGCGCAGACTATGAATAGTCACATTTTCAGTAATGAGGTTTTGGTAGCGTGTATAAAGAAAGTGACAGAGTGGAGGTAAAGGAAGGGGGGGGGGGGGGGTGAAGCAAGGGAAAACAGAGGAGGACTCGATCGATATGAACAGATTATCACCAGGCTTCTGTCCCAGTGTGTAAAGAGTGTGACATTGCAGAGGTGTGCACAGCAGGGAGGAGATCAATGGGCTGCTTTTTGTTGATCTGTAATCCTTAACTATCTATAAGTAATTAACCTTCAGAGGAGAATGCAGGGAAGAAATAAATGGAGAAATAAGAGGAGGAATAACAATGAGCACAAGTAAAACAGAAGCTACCTTGCATTGAACAGATAACAGCACAGGAAACCAAATTAATAGTTGCCTCCACTGCTGCCTCTGCAATTTGCTGCATGTGATTCTGTTTTATTTCTGCCAGGGACAGCATTTGCTGTATATGGCTATGTCTCCTTGTGGCCTTAAGATCAGGATAAATATACAGTAGCTCCTGTTAGAACAAACAATTTCAACTCAATTTCTGTGTTTTGCTCTGTTTTTTTGGGGATAGTGCGGTCTGGTCTTATCATGTCTGGCCTGATGAGTGCATCCTCTTCTAAAGTGTTTCCTGAGAAGATGGAGGAGAAGGATCTTGTTAGGAGTCAGAGTGCCCTCTGTGGGTGCAGGAATATTAGCAGAGGCACAGGTACACTCTTGCCTTTTAAAAGAAAACCCGATGCCAAAAAAATTTTTTTTGACATCCCCCCCTTTTGATTTATACCTATGGTAGGTAGCTAAAAGGCCGCCAGTACTGTCAAATGAATATAGTGCTGTCACAGTGGTATCTGTACAGGTTTTATTGGCACACAAATGCCCATACAGTACATTATGATTAGTTCACATCACATTTTGCTTATATCTTTGTCACGAGTAACCTTTGAAGAATGTTTAAGTTAGTAAAAAGCATACTGTGTTATGGAAATTTGTCACATGAATACACAATGATACAACAGACGCTCGAGGTGTGTGCAGTAAGAAACGTCATAACTGATTACAATATGGCCACTGTAAAAGCTTTTAGCATGAGATTATGGTGTTAAAAGCAAGGAAAGTCATTTAAAGCAATGACTACCTTTTGACTTAAATTACGATCATCAAGTAAAAACAGAGCTCTCGCGATACATTCTCATAAACTTCAAACATGCCACTGGAAAATCGTACAAATCTATGACAGCAGAAAAATCCTTCTCAGGGACCCGGAACTGTGGCTCAAGCACATTTCTCACTGGATACTTATTTCAGTTGAGTGCTGCTTCTTGGTTTACCAGTGAGAAAGAAATGTCAAGTGTAACCTTGGTTGCCAATGATAGCTCTTCACCAAAATGGACACCTGAAGATAAAAAAAGAAAGTGTTAATCAAAGTTTAGTAAGTACTGACTTATTCTACTGAATACCTCTTGTGATGCATACAATAATGTTATATCAATTTGTAGGTGGATTTAAGCTGCTCTACTGCTCCACTGCTCTAAAATAAATCAGAAGGAGAAAAAGGCGTAGAGTACTGACCATCCAATGTAGCACTGGCACAGGTTTTCATGTGATGTGGCTTGCTTGATTAGGAGCTCTACTTGTGTTGGCACATCCAGTGTCTCATCATGAGAAAAGTCTCGACCTGTAGGGAACAAACTTTCACCTCAACACAACTTGATCTTTACCTGTAAAGTTGATCTGGTAAGACTTTAATTCCCAATAGTTTCAACAGCGTTAGTGAGTGACCTACAGTATAGAGCAGTATAATAATGTGACTGAAGGTGATAAAAATATGAGTCAAACATCTGACCATCTGACATTTTCCTTAAAGTACTACAGCACAGCACATAGGTGTAAAAGTGGAAGAAAGTTTATATAGTATAAAAATGAGTACATTTTCTTTGAGAATGTGCCATGTAACAACTGATTTCTTTCATGTGTTATGTTACAATTCTTTTATTTCCCCTTCATTTATATGGTTTACAAGTGAGGGGAGAATTTTAACAACGCTGACAAAATATCTGTTTTTCCTGCAGGGAAGAATAAAGTAGTACATAACCTCTTATATGTCTAGAGTTTGACCCTTGGTTATAGTGGTGGTGTTTGCTGAGTGCTGCAGAACTGACCTGTTAGTTTGTCTCTCACTCTGTTGATGATCTGGATGGCTTTCTTGTTGAGTGCTTCGGGCTGTACCAAGCCGTCTCCAACTAAAAAAAAAACATGCTGGGATCAACAACTCCCAACAACTAATGAAAAAGGAAAATTCGAATGCTCTTTCTGCTCCAAGGTTCTTAGCAAATAAAGGAACTCAAAGTGGACGTGAGTTCTGCCTTACAGTACAACAGCTGCACAAATCATTTACGACAGCAAGAAAGCTTGGTACTGTTGTTTTAAAACAAGCACACAAAACCTAAAAGGCTGTACATCAACAAATAATCACTGGGATGAGCGAATGAGCTCGTAACTCACTGAAGGAGTGAATGGATTCAGGCACTGTGGTCCCTGGTTTCTTGTGTGTGGTCTCTCCAAGGTCTATTCCCTCAAGGGCCTCTGCAGATGAAACACACAATCGCCATGTCTAAACACTTTCTAATATTATTAAGCAGAGAACAGGAAGCAGTTATGAATACAGATTGTAGACTCACCCACTGACTGTCCAGCGGTGTAAGAGTCGGTCCTGGTGCGGGAACGCTTGTTGCCTTTGGTGTTAGCTGTGGGTGAAACAGGTGAGGTGTACGCAGGTTTTTTAATCCTTTACATGACAATAACAACTCCTATTTTATAACGAAGTTTGCTCTCTTCTACGTTGGTTACAGGAATGCAAAGGGTTTAAAACATTTGGGCTGAAAACATTAAAGAGATTGTAACTAACAGTCAATGCAACCGAGTCAGACATGATACACGGTTTTAAAAAAACATGTAACACTGTAAATGGTAGTGATAAAATGTTTTCTCACAATTTCGTTTAACATTTTAACCCTACAAATTCTTAGATCACTATTAAATAAAAGCTGAAAATAATTACCTCCATTTATAAGTATACTGTCACATCCAAGTGCTGTGGATTAAATATCTTCCTCAAGGCAACCTTGACAGTGTTTGTTGAAAGTGTGCCACAGAGGTTTAGAGTGAGAGTTTTTGTTTTCTTGAATTTAACCAATGACCCTTACATGTCTACACCAATTTCTCTCCTGAACAAAAGTCAAATAGTTTTCTGTTTTACTACTGGGACATCACTTTCATTTCTTCAGTCTGATGTGATTAAATTAAAGCTTCACACTCTTCACCAACTCAAAAAAATCAGTTTCTACTATAAGTGGAATAATTCAACCTGACTTTCACCATAATATTTTTCCCAGCTCAACTTCAAGTTCCTGCTCTGCATCAAGTTAATTTATGGTCAGTGTTGTTGTGGTCATTTAAGTCTGCAAAATGTAATTTGTCATTCAACTTACTGTCCATGAGCCTCCAGTTTAGCAGCGGGTCGTAGACAAAGGCCTCCAGCACAGCCATGACACTGTCCCGGTGCTCTCTCAGCACCTCCATCACTGTGTGGCAGGTGATGCGGTAGTTACCGTCCAAGCCGGTCACCTGACACACATCAGACTCAGACTTTACTGACTGAACAATTTCACAGCATCAAAAGTTAAGAATATAAATGTAGTTTCTGTCTTGTGTTTGTTTATGGGAAGTCAAGTAAGTAAGAGCAGAATCCAATCCTGTGTTTTGAGATCTGGTAGAGAAGCTACCGCATAAAACATTGAATTTTAGTCCTTAAGGCTTTCATATTTAATTCCTTTTCTTCTTTTCTCATTAAATAAATGGCAGTGAAATATAACTTTTAATAAAGAACTACACAGTTGGAAAAGCTTATTATTTTCAGTAAAAAACAGACAAGACACAAGAGAAGCAGCTCAGAAAGGATTCAATTTAAGTCCAGTAGAATTAGTATTTGCAGTTTTAATATGTGGGATTTTAATGCTTGAATGAAAAATAAGAACATATTAAACATTTTCTGCTAAAGAAAAGAGCTTCTTCCCAAACTGAAGCCTTCTGGCTGCTTTAAGCTAGTCTACACACTGAAATACAGTACACGTGTTTTAAGTGTTTATCATAGGATAATGCCTACCTCCATAGCATTTGTCAACATCCTCGTTAGTCGGAATGGGATCTTTTCTGGGAATTTCTCTCTGGTCATGGCAACCTGTTAAAGGTTTTAATCAGAGGTGAATTAAAGATTAAAAAACAAACAAACAAAAAAAAACTACAAGAACCCCTCTCACCTCAAAACAGTCTCCAAAGTCAATGTGGAGGATTTTGCCACTTAAGCGGTCTAACATCAAGTTTGACGGATGCCTGGAGAATGCAAATATCATCTCATTATTAAAGCCTTACTATGTTAACTGTCATTATTACAACAATCTCTACAAACAGAGCAAGATTTCAGATTTTTTTGTGCAGAAGCTCACCTGTCACCCAGTCCAAGGATGTAGCCCACCATTGACATCACAGCCAGGGAGCGTGTGTAATTGGTCCTTCTGTCAAACCACACCTGAAAGAAGCAACATTTTTTACAACACTGTAATTATAGCAGAACAATGTGGGGAAAATAGTACAGAAATATGCAGAAGGCTGCTTAAAAACATATTTTCAGGCATGTAGAACATCATGCACAGAAGCCACTAATGCTCCTAAAAAAAGATTCAATCTGAAGGTCTGTTTGAAAGTAGGACACATACACAGAAAACAACAGTTTGAATTCACTACAACTGTGTTTCCCCCAGTTATTAGCAATGTAAGAGAGAACTAAAAAAACTGGACACCTAAACACATTTCTTCTGCCTTTCTTTCCTGTGCATTTAAAGAAAGCCTTTCCCTATCAATGATTAGCCAGCCCCTTGAAAACTGTTATTTTTTCTGCATCTTTATTACACATTATTTGCATTCTCAACATTTTACTCCAGAACCACTAAAAAGTTCAAGTACACTCAATCATCTCCTCCTGTGCAGACAGATTAAAAAGGCAGAGCGTCTCACCTCGGAGCTGGGGCTCTTCAGCCACAAGAGCTTGGCCAGGTCGTCTCCGGCAGTATTGTTGACGGCGTGCTCAAACACCTCCACCTTCTCCATCAGTGTCAGGTGGTCATAGTCTGGGGCCATCTGAAATGCAGTTAAATCCAAGGCTCTTTAAACTCTTTCAACCTCGCAGTGAATGATGATGAATTTTGGTAAATAAAATGGAATCCAGAAAAACATGGTGCACAACATTTAGAAACTGCACTGTCAAACAGCAACATTCATTCATACATACTTGTTTCAGTGCATTAGCACAGTGATTCATATTTTCAGCCTGGGCTTTCACCACCATTACAACTGATTCTGTAAATGTGTCATAACTTATGTCACATCACATCAGAGTCTGGTGTCATTTCAGTTATTACAATTCTGCTGTACAGAACCACCCAAAGTGGAAAAACATGTCCAAAAGATGTTTAAAATACTTCTGCTCGTATATGTCTGTATTTATTTCTGTGGCTGCTGGGTTGCTGCTACAGCTTCCCTTTAATTAACCTTTTGGCAGGTTAATATATTTCTATTTAATGAATATTAGATCAACTGATGTTGATGGACAGATTGTGAATGAACCTACAACAATTAATCTAGTGGGATATATATATGGCCCATTTAATTGTTGCCTTAGCTTAAATGTTGAAGGCCATATTTATCATGCAATTGTAAATTAGAAAACAGAGTTATCTGCAAACTTGACATAAACCCACAAATATCCAGAAAGATGTTTGTTGAAGTTTTTCCTTCAGGAAAAACACTTCAAACAGACTCCAAGAGACTATGATTTGTCACCATCTCCCTTATTATTCTTCTCCATCCTTTATCTAAAACTGATTAATGGCCTGACTGTTTGACCGGTCAACTTAATATCTCACCGGATGTTTAAACTAAATGTAACACATCATTAATAACTCATTACCAGATGGAAAGTAAAACGTTTCCTACATAAAAAGTTGGCAGAAAAAAAACATGGAAATTTGTGCCAAATATTTCGCTGCATAAAGGCTTCTTTTAAAGGAACAGACATTTGAAATTAATGACTGTTGTTTCATTCTGTGATTAAAGGACAAATAACAGAGCAGTTGGCAGTGACATTTCCTGTTTGTCTTCTCACAGTCTGACTGTGTCGGTTCTGTGTTTTTCCCTCTTGACCAGTCAGTCAGTCAAGGTCATGGCTGGTCATCTCTGTGTGGATCAGTCAGACTTGAACTTCAGCTCTACCCTGCTCCTATGGACTTCTTATTTTTTGGTAAGCTGTGATTTTTTTTCAGTGTACAGTTTTCACTCTCTGAAAGCTTTTGCACAGAGGATGTCAAGGTCTTAACCTGCCCCGTCAGTTCCCATGTTTCATCTGAGGCACTTTACTTTCTATAGTGACATTTCAGTGTAAAATATTAGGCATATTGTGTTTCTGATGCCAGGTAGTTCATTTGTGACAATTAAGAAACTGTGAATGTGTTTACATCACAGACCTATTAATATTTATTAGTATAATAATCAAAAACAGATACTTCCTCAACTATAATGAATCAATTCAGTAATTAGTATGGATATTTTTTTCTATGAAAATAAAAAATTTACCAACATTTTATGATGATGAATGTGACAAACTTTGTGCGTGAAGAAGAAAACCAAATGTGAGCTTAAATTAATTTACGCCAATCTGTCAGTAAATACGATGAAATTCCATTTTAGGAATGTCGCTGTTTCTAACATCTTAATGTTACTGAGTGAATCGACTAAAACTGACAGCTCTAACACTGTAAACAAACGTAAGTAGACATGTGATTGTTATCAGTTAATAAAATGAAAATATAGGTAAATATGAATGTTAGTGGTTTCTCACCCTGAGCATGATGCGATGTTCAATGTTAAGCAGAATCTTTTTCTTCTCCCTGTAGTCTCTGATGAGGGCATGCAGGGTGTCACAGTGGGGTACCCAGCCAATCAGGCCTGAGTTGGTGGACAGTGGGATCACTGCGTATCTCTGAATGCTAATGAATGCAACACACAGTCAAGATAAACACAAACAGATGTGCAATTCATTGTCGAGGTTTTGATAATTTAGTCTGACGATTTTGTGCATGTGTGAACACCACTGAGAACCTCTACCTGAGGTTCTTGCGCAAGGACGCAGGGTCGTTTGCCAGAAGAGTGTTGACCAGACCAAACAGCTGCATGACTCTCTCATCCTGCCTCAGGTCTTCATGGCCCTTCAACAGGAACATGAACTCATGGCCATTACTGCCTGCAGATGGTGCAACAAACACAGCATTGATACACTGCTCAAAATTATGTAAGAATCATTATGTAGTTGCATTTGGCAGCGCTGGCAGGATGCTCAACTGCTGTGCTACAGCTGTATCTCCATTGTCTTCACCTAAAGCAATGTTTACTAGGTTTAAGTGTGCAATAAATTACTTAATATGACCCCCATTACTCCCATGCTAGGTTTTATCCCAGTAATCCCTCACTTCAGGGCCACCCTTTGGTTTGAAATGGCACTTGAAAATAACAGATATAAGGGTGATGGTAAAATAAGTCAGCTACAAAAAGAAACCCACAAGTGATTTGTATAGAAGGAACACAAAGTTTGACAATTACCGTACTGAAAGTTCACATTACTTTCTAATCAATGACTGTGTGCAGGGCTATGTACTGGATGAATTGTGACATTAACTGAAGCAGAAACATTTTCAGCATGACAGAGCTGAAAACCTTTCTGGGAAACAGATGTCACTTATCTAATTGTTCCACTATCTTATACTGTGCTTAATGTTCTCAACAGACCACATTACATTGATTACATCAACACTGTAATTGTCCTAACTTTAATGGAGTTAAGTGATACCTCCAGTGGAACGAGTGAAACAAAGTTCCTGTTCTATCCCAAGTCTGCTCCTAATAACAATCCCAGTAAGCAATGTGTTGTGTAGCTAAGGGTACAGAGCGCTGCCAGTAAATCTAACCGGCCTGTAGCGGTTGACAGGTCTTAATCTGAAGTCTTGCTCCAGAGGTTAGTTGATTTATTGGCTATCATCTTTTACAGAGTAGGTTGTGTAACACTGATGGGATACATCAGAACAAGGTATTACATTGTCCAGTGGAAAGTGTGAAGCAGAGTGAACCCTCTGTGATTGATAATCTGAAGATCTGGCTTCAAGACAAGGTGACTTCATAGTGCTGAGCCATTTTAGAAGCACTTCAGTGTCATATTTCATATAATACAGCAGAGTAGGGGATAAGGTGCCAGAATTATTTATTTCATTATTAAAAGTAATGCCAGTGAATGGTTTTGGGAGGATTCCTGAAAAAAATCAATCTGTGCCTGCATGTGTTATTTCTCTCAGGGCAGAAAAAGAAAAAAAAAGCTGGTACAAAGCTGACCAGTTCACTGAGCCCTGTTTTTCTGTGGTGGTTTCAGTTTTGGCATTAAGTTCATTACTGGTGTGATCTTCCATCTGTTGGTAAGAAAGATTTTTATTCAAGTGTATTATCTACACATAGAGTGTGTTGCCATGCTGATTAATTCAAAACAAATTGTGATCTTGGAGCTATGTGCTGTTTGGTTTAATTATCCAAAGCAATAGCCCACACCTGCTTATAGCACATGACTATAAATATTCTGAAATCTATTTTCTTAATATAATGAGTTCTGAGCCACAAGGTCTATGCAATTTTCTCCTAATCTTACCCATGATGGTGAGCTTGCGTGGGCGCTGCTTGGAGGTGATGACCTGCAGGGAGGGAGCGATGGACTGGATGCGGATGATAGGCTGGTTGGGGTCATAAGTGCCTGGTACAGCCAGCTCCAGGTCCCGGCACATCAGCAGCTTTGGAGACACATATTGTAGCTCCAGGGAGGTCAGCTGCGTGGAAGGTTGATGATGTGGGGATGTAGCACAGGAAAAAGACAATTAGTTTTTAGTCAGTGCATGGGCAAAACAACTCCTGCCAACAGTGCCTAAAGCAGTATGCAGAGTGTAACAGACACTGACCTATATCTGAGTAAGGGTCCTATCTGAAAATGTTGTTTTTACACAACCTTTAATAAATGAAGCTGGAACATTTCACTTTCTATGTATGCACCAAGAAAACAAATTCTTTGCTTGTCTGCATTCAACCAACAGTGATTTAAACTGCATCAAATCTGACCATTTAAACGCTTTTACAGCCTGGATCTGCTCTGCATTTGCTGTTTGGACGATTCCTTAAGTGGGTTTATTTCTATGTTTATGCCCTAAGGGATAATATCTACACTGCCTCCAGCATGTTATTACGTGGCTGTGTATTTCATGCTGCCTATATTATAATGTTACTGCAGGCATCGTCCTTAGGATCCAGGACTGTGCCACAATGTCAAATAGTATTGCCATCCCCATTTGCCATGTGAAGTGAGTGCTCTTGACAAGTCTGTTTTTAATGTCATTCTTCAACAGTGTGATGGCTGTGAGGAATGACATCTATCAGTCCAATTTGATCTTCACCCCAGAAGCAACAACACCAAGTGCTGGTGTAGTTTTAACCACAATGATGTACCAAACTGATTGATAGGTACAGGCAAATGTGTATCTCCATCACTTACTTTTGACAGATTCATTGTACCTGGCTCAGCATAAATAGATTATTGAGATTCTAGGATGTTGTGTTTATATGTGCCATATTAATGTTCACAAGATGTGAAAGGGAGGTCAGTTACCAAAGAATATAGCTACTAACATTATCAGGTACTGAAAAGCAGTTTAATATAAAAGAAAATGTTCTATGTTTTCTATGTTTTGAGAGATGTTGAGCAAGTTATAAAAAAAAAAAAGACTGCAATTCTTCATCACAGTTATGTGAAAGGCTAAGAATGGTGTCTGTGTAAGCTAATATCTGAGCCAAAAAAAGTAGTTACCACAGACAAAATTACCTGCAACTTGTAGAATCCATGTCACAAAATGTGCTAGCTTTTGTTTGATGTGATACAATATAAAATACCTGATAAATGTGATATTAAAATGGAGCAAAACCTGTCATCTTTCAACATAGTTTTTGGCGTGTTGTTGAATGATTTCAGTAAAAGGGAAGAATTAAAGAGGTCCTTTATATCTCTATCATCATCTTCTGATCAGTGCTGATTCTAAGTTCTCCTTCATACCTCTTCACATGAGATACTATGATACGTGTCATGAGATCAAAGAAAAAGTCAGGACATGAAAGGTAAAAGATATTTCATCCCATCTGATGAGAAACCAGAATGGAAATAGGTACGCAGAACTGGTGGGATGTTATCTCTAATTTCCCCGGGACCCATAAAGATTCTTTTCAACTACATTTCTCTGATTTACATTAGCTTGTGTACTTTAAGCAGGTTGACACCTCTTTGTTTCTTTTGGGAACACACCAAAGCATGTTTATATTTTCAATATTTTGCAGATTTTCTAAACATAAAATATTCCTACCTGGGATAGGCTGTGTTGGTTATGAGGAAGTGATTTATAATATATACTAATACAGTAATTTCAATGCAGTAAATGGTTTCACTCACCTGAGGCAGCTGTTTGGAGATACGTCTGAACACGTGGTAGTAGAGGTCCCAGGCCTGAGTCAGGTCTTTTACATTGCCAGAGCGCATGTACTTCCTACACCAGTCCTGCGCTTCCATCAAGTCCCTGCCATATGCCTGTAGCATGAAGAAAGACAAACGCTCTCTATCCCTGTGCAATGACTCATTCAGTAAAATTAACATGATCTGCCAAAGCTGCAGTATAAAAAGGAAAGTCACAGCATTAAATGTCAGTGTTCCTGATTAAACTAGGATTTAAGTGAAGTACTTTGATTTTAATAGTGCACATCTGCAATGGCAGGCTGAACGGAAACATCTGACACCACCTGAAAGCCAAAGTCACTGGTCTGAGTGGTGGATGTACAGTGAGTAGTCGATTGAACAACCCATTTAATTTAACCCAGTTAATTTGCAGAAATGTATGTAGTTAATTTTATAATGTGTATAAACTGTTCATTTATTCCTAGAGCTTTTTTTATGTGGTACTGTTTTACAACTTTAACTTTACTGTGGACCAATGAAGCTCTTTTGACACTTCACAGAAAAGACTAATATCTCTACAAATTGATAGCTGAGGTAAAAATACAAAGTTAAATACTGTATATTTATATTAGGAAGTGATTTAGGAGCTAAATGTTATGTTTCCACTGAAAGTTCACACATTTTAAAAGCCACAGATTAATTTGTATGCAAAAAACATTTGATTTATATTGGACATAGGATGTGCATGAGAGGCTATAGTATATATATGGCATTGCACTAAACAAGACTAAACTCTATATGTGTTGTATTTGAGCCCAATCTGAGATGACATGTACCTGGTTAAAAGAGGTCTCTTTGAGGGTCTGAGGTCCCCGCTCCATCATGGCATGCAGAGGCTCCAGCACAGCAAACATGCCCTTGACGTTGCGCTCACCAAAGTAAAGACGTGAAGCCTCTTCCAGGCCTTCATGCCACATTTCATGCCACAAGATGGCCACTCTGATAAGTTCCTCACTCACCTGGATGAAGAAAACAACAAATTAAAAGGTCAGACTGATTTTTGCTTTTGCCTGTCAAAACGTAGAGGTTTAAAATATCAGCTATCTGTGCACAAATACCTGCTGGGCAACAGTGGAGGAACTTCATGGAGTTTTTTATATGTACAGTCTATGGTAATGATGAGAAATACTTCAAATGTTCTGATTCAAACTGATGCATTTTCGAGTGCTGCAACTGTCTTGTTTTATAGGACTGATGACTATACTTCAATGTGAAACAGTGAGGGTGAACTCTAACTGTAGAGTTGATAATTCATGTCAATATGGGTAAAAAAAAAACTCTAGCTTGATTTATTAACAGTTACCGTAAGTGAGGACATGACAACAAACAAACTTTTCTGGTGGGGCATTACAGGGGGGAAGCTCCCACATCATTCTAAAGATTAAATATAATAAATATGCATTTATGGAGATAGTTTTAATGAGTAGAGACAAATATCATTGATTAGGTCTACTACCATCATGGCCTGCTGAACCAAAGTGTTGCAATGTTCACACATGTTCTTCAGGATCTTGTTAGCAGCATTGTGGCGTGCTGTGGTGGTGGACTTGGAAGCCACAGTCAGTGGGTAGATCAAAGCCTGGGGGTGAAAAGAAAAGAATCCAACAATTCAAGTTATTACTAAAAACATTCTGTTTTCTCTTGTGAAACGTTAGTAGGAGTGTGAGCAGACTTACCTGGGGATGGTACCGCCCAATGTCAGTTAGCAGCTGGTGGATGAGGCGCCCCACCAGGGCTCGAGGCGTGTCAATTCGAGCTATGAGCTGAGGGATCACCTGAACAGGCAGAGAGAAAAGGGAATATAAACTCTCTAGTTTTGGTTTATATGTAAAATCACATTCAGACAACAAGTGTGAATGTAATATTTATATCAACAGGAACTGAATGATATATTAATTTTAAAATCACTGTATGTTTTTTCAATTTTACATTCATGCTTAACTTAAAAACAAATAACAGTTTTACCTATTTTACATTACCCAAACCTCTTTATGTCTACACTACTGTAGATGCACATCAAATGTATATTTGTTTATGTGTGCACATTTTACCTGTAGCCAGGTGTCAATCTGAATAGTCTTGATACCCTCCACCAGGGCTTCATTGACTTCAGGCCAATGACCATAGTCAAACCACAGAGTCAGAACCCTGAAAAGTAAAAAAACAAAGAAAAACAATGAAGAAAAAGGACCAAAATAAGAAATATAAATACTTTTTGTCTATTTATTAAGGATAATGTTTCAGTGCAATAACAACCACCAGAGGTCCCCCTGTCCCAACGTACCACATCTGCTGAGTGTCTATGAATACAATTTCCTGTTTGTTTGCTTGGACCACTTATCCAGTTTGTGTTACAGTCATTTAACTCACCTGAGTGTGTCCTGCAGGTTATTGCCTCTTGACAGAGAAATGGAACGGAAGAAACCTTGAACAGCAGGAACTGTGTACAACAGTAAGGTCTTTGAAAGATCCTGTGGAGAGACACAACAGATGCTTATTTTGCATGAGAAAAAGAAGAAAAGATATACTGGTGAATACACTGTACTGTAGGTCGTGAAGTATCTGGCAATCCATTATAATTCAAAATTTACAGACGACAGCACAGATTAAGCAAAACTAAACTGAATTATTGGAAGCTTAATTTTCAAACAGAAATACAGTGATGTAATAATATTTTGTTAGGCATACATCTAGGCTCCACTTGTATTTGTGTTTTGAAGTCACTGCACAAGATGCAAAAACCTTCAGATCTTTAAAATGATGCTTTTTAAGCAAGTATTTGCACACTGTGATCTGTATATAAGCTCACACCCTAGCTCACAGGATGTATGTATGTATCAGTGGTCTTAAACCCTGCATGGACAATGCAGACAGACCTCCTAATTAAAGCGTTATACCTTTGTGGAACTGGGAGTGATGGAATAAAACACTGAATTATCAATGTAAATGTGAGTGAAAAGGTCTGTGACTCTTACCTCATTGACCTTTTTCTGACCAGGTGAGGGCACAGGACTGTGGTCAGTGCTGTCCACCTCGCTGTCACTGTTGCTAGCTTCGCTATTAGCACTGGCATCACTGGCATGTCTCAGCTTCTTCTTCTCGTCACGTCCTTGGTTCTGGTGTTTATAGTGCAGCACCGCCTCAAAATTCATTACTGCCCAAGCATGCCAGGCCTGCCAAAAAATGGTACAAACTGGTTTGAGTTGGTACTTGGAAATGATTCCACGTTTGCCCATGATGGAATTTTCCAGGGCAGATATCTCCTAGAGGACTCTAACTTTTCTGATCCAAACATGAGTTTGATGTTTGCTGTGTTATGCAACCAGCTAATAAAAGCTAAAAGCTGACGTGGGGGGAGGGGTATGTAGGTACTGTACACTGCTAACTTTGTAGCCTTCAGCAAAGGCATGGGCAAGAAAAAGCAGGGATGCTCTCAGCTCTTTCATCACCTCATATCTTTGATGCATCAACAAAGGCACCACAAGTATAGTAACAACATAATGAGCAAAATAAATGTACTGCGTATAGACAAAAACAAACCATGTTTAAATGGCAATAGAGGTTAAGAGCTTAAAGTTTTCTTGGTGAAAGAAAGCTGGGTTTTCTTTTCCCAGCTGTGTCAGAAGGCACATTATTTATTGCAGCCAGAAAGAACTCAAAAGTGAAAGTTTAGTGCTGAAAGAGAGGGACTGACCTTGTACCAGTTGCGGTCATGCTCGGTGGAATGGCTGTAGTACTGCAAAACCTTGGGGATGGTGCTCTCATTGATGCCTTGCAGACTGAGCTGCCACTCTCCCAGCTTTAAGAAACATCTACGTTAAAGGAAGACAAGGTTGTTTATTCATTTCTACTCTATTTACAGAAAACATGCCAAACCTAGTGGAGCATAACTAAAACTAAAACCTAATTCCATGACTACATCAAGGAAACAAATGCACCGCTGGGACAAGCCACAAACATCATCATGATTTTATAACCATGCTTATGTTGTCATTGCTTATAAAGAGTTGGCAGTGACACTGAGTACACCCAAGGGCAGTTTATTAAAAAGGAGTGAGATAATGATGCTAAACTTCTAAATCTCTCTAGCATTTGTCATTTAAATATCACTACTTAGGGCAGCAGCGCATTTATCTGCTGAAAAGGTTCTGGGATCATGGCTGTAAATTTTCAATTATCCAATCCACTTTTCTTTTTATTTTAGCCGACAGTGAGTTCTGTGGCATCCCTAAGGGGAACTTTATCCATCACGCTCAGATACACATATGTATACAGGCAAACAGTCAAACTACTTGTGTTTGGCGGAGACCAAGACATATAATTCACATACTATTGCACTAAACGGAGCCACTGGCGAGCACTGTAACATTCCCCAATCCATCAGTAGTTTGAATACTGTTTGCAGATCTCCAACAAAATGTCTTTCGGGATTATGTAATTTCTGTGAGTGCTTTTCCATGTGAGTCTTCAGTTTGGGTTCAGTGAGTCTATGCCAAACTGTTTCCGTAAGATGTTAACAGGTTGAACTTTTGGGAAAGAGAGGGGAGGATGGGGTGTCTGACGAGCCTGGAACAATATGTCTGCTTATACAGGACACACTGGAGCAACTGCTCGTATGTAAAGCAGCAGTGAAATTAAAGTGGATAATGTGTGAGTGAGTGAACCCACTCTCACTAACATTACACAGGTGTTTTCTCTAAGATACATTCCTCAGACAGTCAGAGTCACTGTCCAGAAGATACACAAATTTAATAAAAGATCCATGTATCTGTTTGTGTGGTGTCATGTATTATTTATGAAAAGGGTAGTTGGGTATTTGCTACTGATGTGTTTGTGCACAAGTTGAGTTGAGACTACTCTATAATTTACTATACACAGGAATATTTCTGCCTGTTTCCATGTCTGTTTTTTTGCTCATTTGAGTAGTTTTACCAACGTGATACACAATACAGTGCAGTCAAAGTTTTAAAACATAATATTTTTCTTTCCTAGACTGGCATGAAGCTGAATCCCCAAAACAGTGTTTAGGATACTTAAGACCTAAGAAATTTTCCATTTTCTGATTCCTTTAATCAGTATCTGAACACATAATTATTTGAATGTGTAGGTCTTCAAAAACTGGTATTGTGTTGATAACTGTTTGAATATACTGCATCATTTCCCACAGTGAGGCATGGTAATGATAGTGGAAAGGTGCCAAGGCAGTGCCAGCATAGTCAAATGAAGAGCACAACACCCATTGGCAGACATGCAGGTACAAAGTACTGTACGAGCACAGGGGAGAAGAAACATCTGGTGATACCTGTAGGCATGATGTCATATTTTTGATAAGCTGTGTGGGGCAAACTGCCAGAAGGTATAATTTCATTGAAAAGGCTGAGGAGAGGCATTCAGATAATCTGGCTAACTTTACTAAATACCACAGGACTCCAGTGAAATACTAAGAGGTGCTATGCCAGATTGGGTCATGCAAATGGAAAAGATGAAGAATACACTGTGCGTGACCCTATGTGTTTACAACTTTAGAGCAGAAAACGTGAGGTTACTTTTTCCTTGCTTCAGCATGGTGCTTTGTGTTTTCTCAATTGTGCCAAAGCAGGTGTTAGAGGACTGGCACATTTTCAATGCTACTCAACCACAAATAAACACATAATGGCACATAGGCATTACTTCTGATTCATTTAAACTGTAGTTGCTTTGATTTTCCCTCATAAACGTCAGCTTGTGATCAAGGCAATGCAGCCAATCTTATCAGTGCATTCAACTGAAAAGATAAAATGAAGTTTTGTTTAAAGTACTTCAGTATGTTAGGAAACCTACAGTTCCATTTAAGCGTACTTGACTATAAGAATGTGCAGGTTGTCCCAATCAGTTTATCGGTTACCTGGGTAATGATGTACGATTTAAAATAAACAACTTAACAGCAAGGTAAAATGCATAGCATCAGATTTAGTCAACTGACCTACTACGTCATACCAAAATAAAGTGAGAACACCTTTCTAGGTGAGGAGCTGTTGTTGTTACTACTGTACTTCAGGCAAAGAGACAAACCTGGCCATCAGTTTGTGGAGCTCCTGCTTGTGCTGTTGGTCCTCGGCTGCGATGGCGTGCTGAGCTTGCTGCTGCATTCCTTGCACAAAGTGCTGCATGTGCTGGAAAGCATCAATCTGGGGAGACACAAAGCAAATACCCGCCACAGGTAAAAACTTGGTGTTGCTCAAAGAAATATGTGTCTGATGCTTTGTACCTTTGAAATCACTGTGAATTAAATAAACAAATGTGCGTCTAACAGTACACAATGCTAAATTGACTGGCACAACTGAGTTTATGAATACTTTTTTGTATTGTGTAGCCTTTCCGTTTCTGTTCCATGCTGAACTGATCAGTCGCCACGACCTTACTGCTTCTATAGTACAAAGTTAACTGTCCAGTCTAATGCAAGACAGTCACCAATGCTTTTGTTACTTGAACCTATGTCGTTAAGATCACTGTGACACCACATCTGATAAAGTAATGACACACTCTGCTACATGTCAAGTAACGTGCACAGATTTGTATAACTTAAAAATTATTAATGTGGAAATTATCTTGAAAAGTGACTAAAACTAATCCTGTTCATTAAAGTACTACAAGTTGTCTTTCTGTTGTGGGTTACTCACTACTGTGTGGTTTTCCCACAGAGTCATGGCAAGTGTGATGAGTGACAGACAGAGCTGATGTTCTCTGCTGTTTCAAAGCACCATAAACATTGATAGGTCCCCTTTCCAGCTGTGTGTGTGTGTATTTTTATTCAGATTTGTCTGGCAAGGAGCGCAGCTGGACCTGGCAACAGCAATGCTTACACTCACACTTACCTAAGTCCTCTAATGAGACCTGCACTCTGGAGCTACAAATGTTATTCATCACCTGGTAATAAAGGTCGTTGTGTTTATGTGTGTTTGGGGGTGTATATACTGTATGAGTAAGAGTGTATATGTGTGGGGCAAACAAGTGGCAAGGAGCAGAGCAATTCAATTATAAGCAGAGTCCTCCACCACCAGGGTGGTTAACCAATAGATGACATGTACAGATACAAGTAAAAATGAACTTAATGTTGATGGGCGTCAGACAAGATAACATTATAACATCAAAATTAAAAGGAATAAAAATAACGACTGCTAAATGTGATCATATTTAATGATTTGATAATGAATGTTTATCATTGTAAAGTTTAATAACAAACATTCTCTCTCATCCAGGGTTGAGAATGCAATAGACTTAGTATCAGGGATTTCTTTGTTTATGTGGACAGCTAACTATTGCAAAATCAGTTACCTTTTTGTCAAAAACAACTGGTAGCTGAATGACTGACTGAGTGCTCTGCAATCTGACTGTAGTTTAACTAAGTGACTGTAGCCTATGTTTTAAATGAGTGTTATGGATATGTGACCGGTCAGTTTTGATGTAGAGATAATTGCAGGTCACAAGCTGAATCAGATACTAACCTTTGCAGGTGCAAGACAGGTGGCGGTACAAAATTGGACTAGTGCAGGATCCTAAATCCCAAGATGCACTGATGACATATAGAGTCAAAGATGCACTATAATATTAGGCTACCACTGTCCACAAACAGACCACACCATAGAAAGCACAAATCTTTCGGAACAAATACTAACATTTGCTTGCTAACTTGTAAAGTGAGGTTTACTTTATCCAATACTCCTACAAAAGATTAATTACAGACCATATCAGATCATACCTGTGAGTTATTTAACAATCACATTTGTTTTCAAGCGCAGGCATTTTAATAATCACCATAAAAACATTGCTATCCTGACAGGATTGATCAATTTAGCTTGAATGTACTGTCATTAGTCTGACATTACAGTCATTCTTTCAAGCAGGTTACACTACAGATGTAGTTTGTTGGTGTAAGGTTTCCATGACAATATTAAAATAATTATCTCTTTAAGTCACTAATGTGGCCTTAATTAAAATGCTCCTCTTCTCTAATCACTGAAAAACCACTGTTGTGGGTGTTAAGCTTTAACTCCTTCTTTATTGTTTGTTTGTTGCAAGTGTAATGACAATAATGATACAACAGGAAAAAAAAAATTAACTGTACAGAAGTATATAAAATGTGAAATAAACTCTAAATTTTAAGCCATCAACACAACAAATCTGTTTGCTCCTACCTTGCGGGTACTCTTCCACATGTACTTCATATAAGCATAAGTGACATGTGGGTGGGCTGTGGGCAGTGGGTGATCAAGTTGCTTGGAGGGGTCAACTCCCAGAAGGAGCACTAGTGTCTTATGGGCCAGAGCCTGAAGGATTGAAAAATGCAAAAACAGTAAGAATAAGATATGTATTTCAAGAACCATAAGAAGCCACATTTAAAGAGAGAGAGACAGAGAGAGAGACAAACAAACAAAGAGAATTCTCTATTCTTGTTTAGCAGATGTGCACACACAGTTTTCAATGAGCTCTTCTTTGTGGCAGGTGGTTGGCATCATTTTTGCATGTGTTGAAAATGCATGTGCTTCAATATAACAAGAATGTGTAGAAAGACAAAATGCCTGATTGTATGCCATATCTTGCAGTTAATTAGAATAACAGATTAAAAAAAAAAGGTGGAACATTACACCACCTGTTACTGAGCATTTATGCGGCTTCAGGTTTCACAGAGTGATAAAGGGTGCTGTGCTGCTTTTCACCAGCATCAACTTAAAAGAGGTTGAAATGAAGTTTAGTTTCATGGCTAGAATCCATGGTTGCATTTAACTCCATCAGATCTTTACTTCCCTCTTCTGTTTGACAAGACTGATTTAATCAACTCTGATGAATTCCTCCTGAACATTAGGGGATTATAATTAATTACAGCATCTGTGATCAGGGATCAGACATGAGGACACTAAGAGGCTTTGACCAGGGTTACCACTGTTATGTTTTCATATATAGCAGTCAATAAAAGTTTTAATACCTTTAAAGTGGTACAAAGGTACTGTTTACTGTGCAATACATGCATTTATTGAATTATTATAATGGCATTGGTTTTTGTTTGCAGAAACATGAGGCACAGATGTGTCACAGATTGCAGCTTTAAAGCATAATCAAGGTTATGACATCTTAGATTGCATTTTTGTAGCCCTTTAATGGATGTACTAACCAGGCGTCCACTCTTGCCACAAAGGCTAGCATACTTCAACCAAGTCCTCATGTCCTCGTGGGGGCTGATGACCAGTGAACGGACCATCAGAATCCTCTGCCAGTCTTCTACAATACGCTGACAACCCTGAAGGAAAATACACAAAAATAACAGGGGACAGATGGGTTAAATGCATTTTTCTTTTGTTACTCCCTTCAAAGAGGGGCGTCTACTTGTTAAACTCAAAAGAAAGAACATGTGTGACAGAGGGGTACACTTCAAACCACAGGGGTATTTTTTCTACCAGTAGTCCCTGTCTTTAAAATGCTCCATACAAGAGTAGAAGTTCACAAACCAGAAAAAGAACAGAGAAAAAAAAATCTGTATCAGTACATTTGGTAAAAAACATTAGTTGGCTTACATTATTATATCAGTATTATATACAAAACATTACATTTTAATTCAGCTGTAAAGTGGCCAACATGGAAAAGGCAAACTTGAACATCATTATGGTAGACTGAATGACATTTGTATCAAATTTCAAGGTCTTGGCGGGTAACAAACATTTCCAAAACATGAGGATATATGGTTCTTGCACACATCCTTCGGTCTAATTTAACAGCATGCACAATGTTGTAATGCATGATAAATTAGGATAATAAAAGTAATCACACTCAGACTTCAGAAGCAGAAAGTGTTTGTATGGTGTTACACTGTGGGTTGCATTTAATGAGTTTAGCTTTTTTCCTGCTTTTTATCCATGCTATCAATGGCAGGACACAGTTTGATCCAAAATTATCCTTCAATTTAAGGCAACAGCAACATGCTGTGTAGTTAATATAATCCATCTCTGCTACTGATATTGCCTAATATACAGTACTTTATCTACTAATTGACTACAAACAAATGCAAAGACTTAAACATGACTGAATATTACACCTTGGTGCTACTGCATTCAGTGGGCAACAATAAAACATAGCTCATTACAACATAAGATCACCTCCATTGTTATTAAAGGGAAAAACAATACTACTCTGAGAAAGCACTTGTACAAGGTAGTGCGTGGTAAAATATGACATTAATAAAACATATACAATATTTTTCTGCTTTAGCTACGTACTGTAGCTCAGGTGTTTTTTTTTCTTTTCTTAATGTGACTATAAAGTAACTAGTGAATTTCAAATACACTAGTTTGGAATGATTTCAACTAAATTTGGCTGCACATGGACCATAAATTTCCCATTGTTAACACTTACCTTCATCTGAAATTTGTTCCAGGCAATCTCACCAGAACAGAAATCTATTTTTACAAATCTCCTTTGAAATCATTTTTCTAATTTAGAAATAAACATACTGTACAAATCTACAACATGGTAAAGCCATACTGAGATGTTGATTTGGTTGCCTGTACAGTATACATGGTGTTAGGCCTGTTATGTTTTACATTAGTAACAGTAGCCATTGCAACATCTGCTTTGAATTGTATTTGAAGCTACACGAGTGTGTGTCAATATATCATGTGCTGTAGTTACCTGAAGCCTTTCCCACCATGTTTCCCTGATGATGTCCCTCCTCTCAGGCACTAGCTTGTATTGGATCACCTCCTCTAGCTCTGACAGCATCTGGCAAGATACCATGGCCTGGGAAACACATATTCATTTTTATCCATACATTCATTATTACAGGTTATGTTATACAGTTATGTCTGTATCTTCTGTGCAAAATAAAAGGATCACTAAAGCTTACACAGAATCTGTGCCTGAATCTAAATACCTTTGTACGTGTGTCTGCTGTCAATCTTTATGGCGAATAGCTTAAGTATGTACTTTAAATCAAACTTGGATCAAATGACAGTCATGATTATGTCACCTGATAACATCTGTAAGACATAAACACTGCTGACTTCAGGATCCACCTTCTTAGCTGAAATGTTGCTCGTATAATTCCACATGCAAAGCTAATAACAAATAAGAGCATAGACCATGGAGCAGTGGGGAGACTAAATATTTATTCTTTTGACTTCTCAAACTAGATCAGAGATTTAAATTCTTATAAATCATCACTTTAATAGAAATTGGTTCCTGTGGCATAATCTTCTGCACATGACTGCTGTGAAAAATGAGACGGTCCACCGAAGCCAGGGGTTGAATATTTTGGCTGTCTTAAAGGAACACTTACCCCATAGGCTCGACTGTAACTCTCTCCAGCCATGGCCGTCAGCTCAGCATCAAGGAGGTCTCTTGCTTTGTCAATACACTGCAATAAATAACACATTTAAAGCATAATATTAAATCTTAAAGAAATGTATAGTTGTACAATTACACAACCCGTTTTACTTTCTTAGTGTATTTTTTTCTTATTCTTTCTTACAAATCTGCATGAATAGTGGTCTAATGTGCAATTATTCACTGTGAGTTCTCAACAGTGGAAATGACGGTTTAGTCCACAACTCAAATGGCATTTGCTCAATAACATATGACCCCAGAATGCACCATTACAAAATGTCACACCTCCTAATAAAAACTCTTCGCATCAGGACCAGTGAGGACTGGACTAAACCCAGGGAACAAAAACAAATGAATGAAGGCACGTCACTGCTTCCCGCTCACACTCCTTTTACTTAAAAGCTGCCAAGAGTGACACATCAGTGCAAGTAAGAGTAGAACGCCTGCTTGTATAGCAAAATGGTTTAATGCACTGTTGAGTCCCAAGTGTTTTTATAGGGGAGGCAAATGAACTGTTGAGAACAACACTTGGTTATGTAAGTTATGTAACCATCGTTAAGGATGTGAAATAAATATTTTAAAAAACTGCCTAAATAAACATGTATATTCAGAGAAAGTGAAAAGAAACGTGATACAGAAGGATTCAAAACGGGGACTGTTAGTCACAGTTCCCACCATAACTATAATGCCAATTCCGAAACAATTTTCATAATGTTCCGCCCACTGTCAGCGCACATTCATGCACCAAAAATGTTTTTCCTATCTTCCTGATTTCACTACCTTCCTACTGTCTGTATGTTACTGACCCATTCGTAAATTTCCAGATCCCTGATTTTGCTACCAGGACTACACTTTCAAATTCAACAATACTGCAGACATTCCATCACCAGTGGGGTGACAGAACCCTGGGGGTTAGAAGAAACCATAACCAAGAAAAAGACCTGATCCAGACCAGCAAAAGGAACAAACAGTGGCACAAGTACTAAGCCAAACAAACCACCAGAGGAAACTCAAATCAAAGTCTGCTAAGTAAAGTAAAGTAAAGTAAAGTAAAGTAAAGTACTGTGGCTGAAAGTCTACTGACATCTTGGGCTTCTACAGTTCATGTTTTTTGGTAACTACTATTAGTGGGAAGGTAAAGTGAAAGAGGATGTCTAAGGAAGTTCTCTGAGGCTAGGACACAGCTGTTTCAGGTCCACTCCCACGAATTATTCTTTCATAGGGAGACAAAAGAAGAATGGCATGCCATGCTAACACCTCTTCAGACAAGTATAACAAGAGGAGGAGTTATGGGAGGGTGGTTGGGATGAGGTGACAATGAGGCTGCTTCTTTACAGCCTCTACTTAGTTATGGTCCTGTTTACGCCTGAATTACTGTGCTGGGGCCTTACTGGAAATGTGCAGTCCAGACGACTCCTGATAAATGCAGTGTCTAGCTTCTGGCAGAGCAAACAAACCATGATCCAATCTTCTATTCTCTTTCATAAAGGTTGCACTTATGTACTTATGTAACTCCAAGTCTAGTAAAATTACTTTATCATTACGGTGTGGCCAAACAAACCACCAGAGGAAACTCAAATCAAAGCCTCAAAATGATGAAGAAGTCAAAGGGAGGGTTCTGGTTTGTAAAGGCCATAAGACAGTTAACAAATCAAATGCATTCTGGACCTCTCTATGTATAATCAATCCAGGCACAACAGACAGCTTTACCACAGTAAGCATCACTGCCATGTTCACACATTATCGATAAAACAGACCAAACACTGAGATTTATAAAGTGCAGTAACCTAAAACTATCCATACGGGAGTATGCCAAGACTCCAGCAGCACGTGTCTGGCTATTGTGGAAGAAAGGAACGGTGCGATGGAATCAAAGCGCAAGAACTGCCAACCACAAGATCAAGCTCATGTTTACATTTACGTTTTCAACCTTGCTCCATCTGCATTTTGTTCCTCTTCATCATGAACAGCCTCATTGACAGCAAGAGTCAAAACTAGTCGAAACTCTGCTTCCCCTACTCAGCTGATGTACTATAGACCACACCTGGACCCTATCAACAAATTGGGGGGTTAAGCTGTGGGAGGTGAAGGAGTACAGAGAACAAATCTCCAGGGCTTTGCGGCAAAAAAGATCTTTGAGGATGAGTCCAGGGAAACTAGAGAAGCAGGTGTTTACTGGGGTCAGTGTGTGTGTTTGCTAGACATGCTGGCATCTAGCTTGAACAAATCCATCTACAGGAACCATGAGCTCATCCACAATCCTCAACTCTCATCAAATGAACAAACTGCAACATGACCTCTACCAGAGCATGTTGACAGGCAGAGAAGAGAGAAATGGTCTCTTTATTTGTTATGTATGATTTACAATTTCAAGAGTTACATAACATTTCTACACCAAGCAGCTACCACACTGTAAAAGAGAATAATCAAGCCTTCTATTTGTTTTAAGGAAAAGTCTGAGCTGATGGGGGAATTTGATTCTGCTTGCAACAACCCTAATGTGTTTTATGTGCTTTTACAGTGATGGTTTCCAATTTTATGCCATGGAATAAAAACTAATAAAATTTCCAGAAGCCATGAGGCTAAAAGAATTCCTGTGTGGCACTTTTCTTTGAGATGTTTTCTAAAAATATCAACCTTTAATGTACATAGAACTGAAATAAATATACTCCATTGAATGTATTTGCGAGGTATTATATAACTCACCTGCTGGGCCAATGAGAAGAGGTCCTGATGCAGAGCTAGCACTGCTCTATAAAAAGCGCCATCATGAGTGTCTCTTGGGATCATGCAAGTGTACTCTTCCATGCTGTCCCAGTGACCTGGGGAAGAAAAACAATCCAGTTAAGTCACAAAGACAAACCTAAGCTTGTGATAAAGAGTGTAATGTAATTATGGATACTGAGGACTGGAGCAGATGTGTGGAATCACATTTTGCCTCAGCTTATAACAATATTAAAGACTATGACCTCAACACTTTGCTTCTTAATGACAACAATAAAAAGATGGTTTGAGTTTTCAGACACATTGGCCTGTTGTTTGGATATCGTCTCATGATTTACGATTGAGTTTAGAAGTCAAAGACACAGACCGCAAATCTCAGAGAATGCCTCTGCAGTGTGGTCCCTGCTTTTCTCCAACATTGCATGTCACAATATGTCAATGTTATAACTGAATATCAATCCCCTCCAGTTATGTGAAGGATACTTGGCAAGAACTGTTACTGTTTTTATTGCTTGTTTGATTGCATTTTTGCACTGAGTCACACTGAGAATGGACTAAATGCTCCATGCACAAGCCTAGTCTGAAAAGTCCATTGCCTGTTACAATATGGTCCACTGTTTACACAATCTTCAAATTATTAATTACTGGAGTAGTTACCTAAACCCCAGGCGGCAGCAGCAGCCATACGAGCCATCTTTGCCTGGGTTTCCTCACTCACAAGAGTCCACTCCTCGCAGCACTGCTGGTGTAACTGACCCCTGGAAAACATTACACACAGATTTCAGATGGTAGAAAAAACAAAACCAGATTTGTTTTGTAATGTTCAGATTTCTGGAACCAGTTATGTCCCATGGTATGTTCACATTAATGATTTCACATAATCAGAAAATGATTTAAACAAAAATTTTTTTTAAATGATGTGGTGGACAGGGGACAGCATTGTTAATGCATGCTGAAGCTGGACTACAGGTATGGAGAAGTAAGGTGCTCATTCCTAAAGTCCCAGCCTGAATAATAATACATGCAGCATAGGCCTAAATTACGTTAAAAACAGTTAAGCACTTCTGGCCAAAGATGAGAAAGAAACTGATTGGAGATAAGACTTGTTTCCATTACATCTGTCACAACTTATTTATTCATTTGCTCATCTAAAATCAGTGTACCATGACAGACTGATAATATAAAGTATCCCAATAAACAGATGGATATTCCAGTTGGAGCATGTGTATGTAACCAAAACTGATTCTCCATTAACAACAATCAGAGCTGCAATGTCCAGGAGGAGATCAGATCCACTGCACGTGTTTTACAGGCACAATGCTGACATGAGCTTGGAGGACAGAAAAAGGGAGGGATGGACAGAGAAAACAAGAGGAGCAGGGTTGAATGGAGTTCAATGAAATTAAACCATTGTCCAGCTGCCTGGCTATTGTATAACATCAGAGCAACAAGTACAAAAAGATCAGCTATACCAGGCATATGTGTGTCTATACACAAAAACACAAAATCCAGCTCAAGACATTCAGTTACTGTATGATTCAATAGACCATCTTTGGAATTTCAGCTTAAAAAGAGACATTCACTGAGCTTCAGTATATGAAGAGTTTCTATCACTGGTCCACCCACATGGACTTCTACTTTTCAAAATAGTGTTGTCAATTATGTTGTACTGCTATGGTGTTTTAAACAATGTTTCACAGTGGACACTTTATATTACCTCAAGTATCTTGTACCTGTACAATATCCCCTCACCTTAATATGTTGTTAACAATTTGCTCTTTTAAGTCAGATCTCTTTTTGATGACCTGTTTAACTGTTCTATCATCTCCAAACCCTACTCAAACAACTCACAAATGTAAAGGCTCTCTTCAGCTACACTCTAGATTACCTGTAAAATTACTGAATTATTTTCTTTTGAAATGAATCATGGTGTTTGCTAAAATGGCAAAGACGCAGCACGTTACATAAGCAAATTATCATGTGCTTAGTGCTGTGCTGTAATGGGTTCTGTAATGATCCACATGTTTGGACCTTTCATTCAACTTGTGACTTTCTACTGCTATTGAAGGTGGGCGGTTGTTGAGTTGTGGTGGGGTTTCATTGGAGTAGTGGCGCCTCTTACTGGTGTTGGATGCCTGTTCATGCATTTCCCAATAACATTACTTTAGTCAGAGAAACAGTTTTCAAGGAGCTAATGTCAGGAGTCATTAAGAATAATCTCTCTATGCACCAGAGGTAAGTAAAAAGTCTGAGATTAAAAAGCTCACAGCAAGTCTACAACCTTTATCAATATCTTTAGAAACTAAAGAACCAATTTTGCTCTCCATTTTATCACTTTAGTGAATCACACTTATAGCAAAAGGCTGAGGGCAGAATGCGTTAGAAAAAGCAAACTAATTGCACGTTACAAATACTGACTACTGTTTTTAAATATGACAGTATGTAACAGTGAATCTGACACCTAAAGGTTGAAGCAGTGATTTGAATGAGGTGCTGCTGCCCACATACCATTCTCCCAGGGCCTCTAAGCAGCGCATTCTGCCCAGGATAAGCTCTGGATCCTCTTTGTTCATGTCAATCTTCTTGTCATATGCCACCAGTGCATCCTCCCACTCATGCAGCTTCTCATACCAGGTAGCTTGGATTTCCTAGTGGGCAAAAAGAACAGCAGAAGAAAAGAAAAACTTTCAACCAGACCCATGTGACTATAAGATCCCACAAAAAAAAAACTAAACTAATTCTCTGTGTTTCATCACATAATCAAAACATGTTTTATCTTGACCATTTGACAATTGAATAAATAGTTGCTTTAGTGCAAGGAAAGATTTCGTTCATTCATTCATTATAATATTAACTAGCTGTTTGGAGATTTTCAGTTTAATCAATCTGGAGCCGTTACATCTAAACATTGACCTTCTGCAAAAACTATGTCTAGGTACTGAGTGGCAATAAAGTATACATAGAGTTCTTATAACTTCTGCTCAACTGATGATTCCTGACTGGGAAGCTAAAAAGGGAAACCTTGTATCCTCCCACAGTAAAGCTTTCCAAACAGTCACCTCATAAACAAAGTTCCTGGAAGTGCACAATGAAACTGTTTTTACTGAGTCCTTTCACTAACCACGTTTTTACACAGAAACATAAATGCTGTTCACAAAGGCAAAAGGACAGGCCTTTTCCATAGGAGTCCTAATGCCCGGAAAAACATGCGATTGACTCTGGGCTAAAATAAACCCCTTTATAAAAATCAAGTGAATGCATTCTATTAGGAAATTATTAATTAACACAATTAGATCTATGTGTGAAAAGGTAATAATTGCATATTAGTAACTTTGTTTGCAAATGGATCATTGTTTTATTGTTTACCGTTTACTACAACAGTAACAAATCAGAAAATTTGTTGGGTGGAGCCCAATGAATGTCCAATGTTTAACATTTCACATTTCATATCCAGAGTAAGTCTGTCTATAGAGAACATGAAACACTGAAGAGTTTTCAGTAATGTTTGAGCTAAAAATACAAATGCTGACATTTACTGTAGGAGTGACATTCTGTGGCTTTGAACTTGGCCCATTAGAAGTCACATAGGGAGTTACAGTTAAAGAAGCTATTTACAGACCATACAGACAACTTGCCATTAAAATATAATTACAGTTTGTATTTTTTGGGGATGAAGCAGGGAAAAAAGCACTATGAAGTCCCAAATAGTTTTTGAAAAATACACAGCAGAAACACATAAAAGGTGTGCAAGAATGTAAGAAAATCCAAAGATCCTGTCGATTGGACAAAAAACTCCATAATTTTGCTCAGTGCCCTTGACTGCTGCTCAGCACAGCAGATGGTTTTTCCACATGCTGCACATTAAGAACAGGGTGTTCTGGGGGTATGTGTCTCATATGGCCCTCATCCCCGAGTTAAAATGTGTGTATTGGGAACAGATACCCCAAGAAGAAATGTGTCCGAAATTTACATTAAGAAATGCAAATTTCTGACTTGGTAAGGGCTGTTGATACAGGTACCACAGAAAATAAAATACAAACCAGTAAGCACTGTTGGAAAAGTATAAAGACTGCTGTAGAAAGTTTTCATTGAAGGCAACCTAAGTTTAGGTTTCCTTTTTCAGTTGGAGGCAAAGAAAAACACTCACCAGTTCACCAAAATGTTTCATGGCATACTCAAGCACCCCAGACGCAGCTTCTGGTTGCTGCAGTTTATTGTTGATGCTGCAAAACAGGACAAAAACAAAGAAACATTTAGGCTGGTAACCTACATATGAGGAGAACATAACATTAAAAACCTGTAGCTGTAGGTACGGTTGTTATTAAAAGAGTAGCAAATAGCAAAGAGAAGTGATTTGGGAGATTAATCTGTCAGCACACGTACAGCATACCTACAATGGCTTACTTACTAAACTACCTGAAAATCCATAATTTTTATATGAGAAGAATGACTGAGAATCACAGAGACAACAATAGGACAGATTCCCACCTACAAACTAACTAAGACAATTAATATGCCAACTCAAATCAACAGTGTCTGGTGTCTTACGAGAATACTGTGTTCCTATCACATCCACGTTTCTATAATTAAAACAAATTACCCAACAACGAGGGACTCTTAGCACTGACAGCCAGCTAAGAAAAACTGTCAGACAATGTAAAATAAATGTTTCCTCTTTCAGCAAAGGGATTTTGTGAAAAGTAAATGCACCTATTGGTATTTGTCAGACTTGTTTGACAAATGATGCATTCATCTGTTAAGATGCCACAAATCCCATTTCTACACCCTCTACTCACTGCCAACACATCTGGAAACACTCATATGAATCTCAAATCTATTATATTTCCTCAGCTGCGAAACCTGTGTGCAGCCACAGCCAATACATCTGTAAAATGTAACGTCTGAGAGTCGTGGTATGCTGTGGAGGTCCAGAATATTTCAGAATGTTGTGGAGTAGAAACTTGGTTTGACACAGGGTAACAGCAGCAACTGCTCATGCAAAAACTTAGGAAGCTGCTGGTGCAAGCACTGTGACAGATAAATAATCACAACAGGTAAAGGAGGCGATCCAGTATATAGATGGAAACAACACATTCTGACCTCTGCAAATAACTGAAACTTAATAGAAAAAAAATTAACAGTGAGATCTGGGAGTTGTGGCACATTTCTACAGTGCGGCATCTTCAACAAAGATTTAACTGTCTTTGCTTTTTTTCTTTATTAATTAAAAACTGTGAAGAATATAGTGATCATTTCAATCTTCATCAACTATTCATATGCCAACATTTCATAAGTAGGACACTTTTTAACAAGATAGAGTGCACATGTGGATGTGGGTCTGGTGTACTGGCTTGTTGCTTATGCGACAAGAAACATTTCTGATTTAGGGTAGCTATATACTAGAGGCAACAACCCCAATATCTTGTAAACCATTTTTTAAAACAGGCATACTCATGTCAACAGCAGCTCATGGCATAGCTACTGTATTATATTGCATTATATTGTAAAGGTGTACCTAATAAAGTGGTCAGTGGGTATATAAGTAAAATGAGAAATCATTGTGCACACCACATACTATGTTGCTAAATTAAATGTACAAGCCAATAATAGTCCCATTAAAGTGCTGAATTGCTCTCGAAACAACCATTATAAATCCATTATAATATACCATACCATTATAAATCCAAGGTCTAAGATATATCACAAGCTAAAACAAAATAAGGTAAAATATCCTTCATTCTTGCATGAATATTCACCATCTTGCGTGACAGTGAATATTGTCCTTTCATACACTTTTGCATTTGCAGTGAATTTTCAAAGGCTTCAGGACCTAAGGGAAATCAAACTACACCAAGTGTGATTGCATAACATGAGAAAGTGAGCTCATTTTAGTAAATAAGCAAGTCTGTGACTCTCATGCGGTTTGATACAGGGCGTGCACTGTTTCAGAAACCAATGAAATAACCAACCCACAGTTTTCAATAAGTAAGTACCATCAAGTATTCTGACCATAGCTGACAATGTCTCACGTACTGTATATGTTGTGCATACTTTGGTGTGTCATTTCACTTGCACCTAAATAACTAGTTGGTGTCAGCGATCAATTTTCAACCACAAAATGAACAAAGAACTGAAGCCCACCACATACAAGCGGCCGAGGTATGCTAAAGCTGCCCAGATGTGGTTCCATCAGAGGAAACAAATCAGAATAAGGATGTTCTTGTCTGTGGACCCTGTAGATTTCATTGTCCCCTCAGTTGAAGATATCTGGCTACCAGCTCATAGCGTTCACAGGCTAAACACATCCAGATGACAAGCCATATGTAACATTCTCCTCAGTTAAAACCTCCATCACACTATTAGCAAACAGAAACTTGTTGAGACCACTACAACCTTTCAGTGATTTGCTCCTTTGATGCATGAAGGGGTCACTAAAAAACAGCTTGAGTTCTATCAACTGTAAAACTGTCAATTTATTATATGATGCCATGAAATTTTGACAATATATAGAAGATCCTGAATCAGATTTCTTTGAGGTTTCATTTTGCAGTAAACCCTGAATTAGGTTGGCATACAATTTATTTCCACAGACTTTCAGAAGGAATAATCCTTAAACCCTCCATTTAAATACAGAAGGTCAGACTTTAAACAAAATATTCAAGTGAAAACAAAAAGTGCACTAAATCAAATTTTACGAGACAAATTCATACCCTACACCTACATTGTCTGTATCTTTGGCCAAATACAAAACAAACACATTTGACTTAATGCTTACTTATGACCAGGATTTTTTTATTGCCCCTTCTATTACAAAAACAGAGTAACAAATACCTCTTCACAGGGGAGAAAGAAAAACAATCACCTTAAACAGACTTACACCTTGTGTTTCACTTTACACTATTAAATCACTGAAAGTGATTGCATACATATGTGTTGCCATATTTTGATCAGAAATGTTGACTGAATCTTTCAGCTGGGACACAGGTTTAGCCAAAGTGTTAAATTTTCAACACAACAAGAAACAGTCAGTTTCCACTCTGCAACCAGTTTAAAGTTTGATTAATATAATATATTTAGACATGGTTACACTGCATGAAAAAGCACCAAGAGGGTGCAGAGATAAAAATGCAAGATAGAAAGGAAATCCTCTCTATTCCAGTGAGATAATCCAATCCCCATCTCAACTACTCTTAAGTGGCTTGGCTTTTCCACTGAAACCTGACCCCTGAGGAAATTTTACTTATTTCCCACATAGCGGTTAAGATATATGTGAATCTTGCAGAAGGGAAAAATTATGCTTCACTGCTGGACCTAATCTAAGCAAATTCAGAAGATATTTAATCTTTATTGACCTTTGTTTCCTATGTGCTGACTCCATTCATTAATGCTGAACAAATTTTAAACATTTAACAGCATAAACAAATTTCTAAGTTTGACTATTTCTTTTGTACATAATACTGGGAGAGGTTATGAGTACATAGAATACCTAGAATATATTCACATGAGTACTTTAATTCATCACCCAAACCAGTCATACTGACATGTGTCCTGCAGATCTCTTGGTTAAGCACAAAGGTTCTCAGGAACAACCAAACCTAGTGACACAGCACTAAGTGAGAAATAGAGAGAATAAAGAGAAGTAAATAAAAGTGTAAATCAGTCAAAGATCCTGCAGGCACTGAATGAGACACTAGGACTGAATTAGGCTGACTAAGGTGAGGCAAATCTGCAACTCTTTATAATGATGATAATATACGCTATTGATCCCCTTGGGGAAATCTGTTGGACAGCTGCACAGTTATGATGGCGCTACTACCGGATTCAGTGTCTTGTCCAAGTAAACCTCAACATGTGGCCCGGAGCAACTGGGAGTCAAATCCCTGGCCCTGTGGTTCATGGATGACTGCTCTACTAACTGAGCCACTGCTGCCACAGAGATCGTCCACACAAATCATGGTGCAGTCAAAATGCAATGGACAATATTCCAAAGCAGAAGGAATCCAATTATCAAACACCTTGATGCACAACATATACAGTAACATCCCACAGGCTTTGATAGCAAACAGGTGGAGTCAGACAGTCTTTGTTGGCAACAATAATTACAGTGCTTCAACTGATTATTGTCTCTGAAACAAACACTTCATCAGAAGTCTATTTT
Source organism: Ctenopoma kingsleyae (assembly GCA_032353495.1). NCBI lineage: Eukaryota > Metazoa > Chordata > Actinopteri > Anabantiformes > Anabantidae > Ctenopoma > Ctenopoma kingsleyae. The sequence continues at coordinate 5,924,704 of JAUBNQ010000026.1, read as the reverse complement.
AAGAAATCAAAAAAATGAGGATTGATAAAGTATATCAAAGTAAGACTAAAATACAAAAAAAGACAAACTTTATTAAAGTTAACACTGTTTCTTAAAACCTAAAATTTGAATTTCAAAATAATACAATGGATAATTATCTTCAGCTCAGTTAAATCTGGTCACGTATTGGGGTAAAATAAGCAGTTCCATATTTTCCATAATAAAGCCTGAGTGTTCTCAGAGAATTATTAACAGATAAGACTTAACATTAAATACCACATATCGTCATCTAAAAATACAATAATATTCTACCTACTCTATCCATCTATCTACTTTTTCCTTTCCTGGAGAAGGTCGGTTTTTTATCCCTGTGACCATCTTAGAAGGGGCTAGCTCTGTTTTCCTTCTCTGTTCAGACAAAGCTGCATTGACATTCAGACATCAGCCATTAGCAATTAGAAAATGAGTGACATTAATGGGCCCAAAACATTCCTATTTTTTCAGCTGGATATTGTTTTAGCAGCAAGATTGAGCTGTGAAAGAAAATGATACCTTACTACTCACCATTCGGCAATCAGTAGTAAAAGTATAATCAAAGCATGAATAAAGACAGGATAAGGCAAGCAGGTTTATTTGTAAAAGGCCTTTCAGACACAGAGACGAATCAATGTGCTTTACATAAGGCATACAGTGAAAAAGTATTTGCCCCCTTCCTAATTCTTTTTTTTATTTTTTGCATATTTGTCACACTTAAATGATTCACATCATCATTAAATGACTGTGCAAACCTGTGAAAAGTGGGAAAAATATGCACACAAAAAAATCAGTAAGAGGACAAATACTTTTTCACAGCACTGTAACAGTGAATTAAAACATCTGAAAATAAATAATATGAAATGAAAATAGGCAGAAAATGAAGAGAGTTCAAGTGCTGTTTTACAGAGACATAGTACTGTAACTGAGTTTACATTCTTCAAACCCATCAGAAATATATTCTGACCATTAATAAGTACTATGGGGCCTTTGAGACATAAGCTGGAGAAACCATTCCACCCATGTTTACACTACAGAATCACCACATTGGGACACCACTGCAGAACGCATTTGCTGGGTTCCTCACCTTCAGGTCAAGAGGCCAACTGAGTAAAGCGTCTCTGGTGGCTCCAAAAAAAGATGTCTGAAAAACCTGAACATTACCTCATTGGAATGCTGTTGTTGCTATGTGTGCAAAGATATCCATATACAATGTTTGTTGAAAGGATTTGAGTTTCCAATGGCTGAATACTGAACTATATCAACTTCTTTGATATATTTGATATATTTATTTATACATCTCTTTGTTTAACTGAAATGGACTGAAATGTTATATAACTATTTTTTTTCCACTTCTAAACAGTGGAAACAAGCAGTGGGTCCAGTTGTGTCATTTAAACAAACTGATTACACCGGAGTCATTAAGCAGCAAAATGCCAGCTACAGTATTTGTCAAAGAGAATAAGATATTCACAGAACATTAATATTCTTCACATATATACAATAGTATTTGGATAAGCATCGTATTCAAAATCAATGATGAATCCATTCTAAATGCATAGAGGTAGATACTGTATGTATACAGTGAAAGTTTATTCAGCTTTATGTTGAAGATAAAATGTGGTTTAGATAAATTATTGGTAAAAATTATTTAAATGCCTGGGATAAAAAAAGCTAAAAGTACTTAATAGTTAGCAAAAAAACAAAAGAATCTCAAAATGTTGGCACAAGTGTTTTTTGTTTTCTGTCCTGGCTGTTTTTACATCCCAGAGTCACGAAATGCCTCTGAAGCAGTGCCACATGGCCCAGCTTTGCTTACACAAAGCAAGGGAACTATTCTAAAGGGATAGTGGCTAATCCATCTTCTTCCCCTCCAGTTCTGTTTGTCCCAGCTACTGGTTTGTTTGGGGGGGTGAGCAGACGGCCAATGCCTGGTCGGCATCCGTTGTCCAACAACAAACGCCACCTGGTAGCCATCACCAGCTTAAGCCACCAGACTGCTTGATGGCCTGCCAGGGCATAAAGTCTGGCACTTTGAGAGCTCGAGCATGCCCCAGTGCATACTGTGTTCTTTATTATGGAAAATATGGAACTGCTTATTTTACCCCAATACGTGACCAGATTTAACTGAGCTGAAGATAATTATCCATTGTATTATTTTGAAATTCAAATCCATGGTAATTTAGCTGCTTGCATTAGGTACCTAAAATGAAAGTAACATCCATCCAATTGTAATCTTATAATAGCTTAAATGCACTGTCAGCATGTCTTTTATATTCCTTTCCATTTTCAAACTGTGGTGATATTTCAAAATCAACGTCTTTAGAGGTGACAGTGGAAGATGTTATTGTTAGTAGAGATTATGTAATTCAAATTTTTGAGACAGAAGCCCCAAAATTACCAGGCCCCTGCTCTGCCAGTAACTGAACCCACAAGTTCTCTGTTTAATAGCTTGGTCTCCATGATCCCCGTTTCATTGAAACACATTTTCTAGTGTATTGTATCAAAAATAGATAGCAGCTGAAATTAAACCGGAAAAAGATGTGTACAGTCACACAGAGAAGGGTGATTTGGTTAAAGTTTAGTGAACACTTCCAAAATTAAAAGGACCCATGCATTCTTCACAGAGCCTGGTGAGACATAGTTAGAGGGTAAGTAGTGTTTAAAGAAGTTCTTTCAAAGGGAAAAAAACAGCATGATGCTGAACAAATAAAACAGCATCCAGCTGGACTTTCCTGCATTAGCACAGAATGACAGAGTCCAGGGCCAAAGGAAAGTGATGCCGCTGGGATGCATTGCTGGAGAGTGAGATGTGACTCAAAGAGCAGTTAGAGCAATGAGAAAGTCCAGGAAGGCACATTATCTACATTTTTCCAAAAGACACTGACGCAAAATAATGACTTAAGGTAAAGAGTTACCGGTTGGGACGGCACTGTGCATCATCAAACGTTATAAAAAATTTTCAACAGTCAGAAACATCTGACTGTAAACTAGAAATATTATTTAGACAAGAGCTAAGGTGAAAAATTAATAGAACAAACATGCAGGTTCTTTTACATACAAGAAAATAAGTAAAGTTTGTGATATTTCTACCTTGGAAATAGAGTTGGAAATTTAAACTAGTTTGTAATGTAATTCCATTACATAGCAAAGATTCTTATCATAACTGAATTACCATTAAATTGTTTCTCTTTGGCTGATAGCATCAAGATAGCATAAAGAATGAAATTTAAGACTGAGTATACAGAAAACCATTATGTGGAAATTGAGCTTATCGTGGACTGTGCAATCATTACATTTCTTTGTTGTTATTCAGTATGCTAAAAACACCATTAGTTTTTCGTCATTATTTTTTGACTAATGAGGGAAATCAAGAGGATGATGTTGAGTATTTAATGAGGATTCAGAATTTGTCAACAGCAATTAAAACTTAGACAGTTGGCTTATTACTCCCATGTGTGTTTTATAAAGAAATTCAAGAAACATGTCAACATTCAAAAAATGTATAATATGGTGAGTAAAGGGGAAATTGTGAGGCTATGACCAGTTGTAAAATACTGTCCAACAACATTTAGGGGAGCTAGATGCCTGGAAAAAAAAGAGCTACACACATCCAAATATTTAGCTTCATCACTGTGACACATCAAAGCAACAGCAAACTATTTCATAATTATGTAATATATTGGAATAAGAGTAAAGACATACTTCTTTAATGTGTGTTCTGAACTGCAGTTTCCATGACACAAAGATGATGCTGAGCAGAATCTAAAGTGTTTCCTTGTTTATTTATTTTTAATCTGACCAAATGCGGAGAAGTAAGGGGCACATGCCAAACATTTGAAGGAAGGGACACAAAAAGTCAGAAGTTTTAAGAAAAAACAAGACATAACTGGTGATGGGAGATTATGTAATAAAATTAAAAAGTTTTGTTTTTGATCCCTTGTGTCACATAAAAGCTTCCAAGCATGACATCTGGTATTGTATATTTAAAGAAAAGAAATACAAACAACTTGAGTCATAACAATATCAAGAAGTACAGTATTTGGTCATTTTCATGGTCATTTGTATCCAATTGCACAGTGTTTACAAAGGGATACCTCCAATTATTTGGTATTTTGCTTACATAAACTTGGGGAACTTCATGAGACACACCACAAAATGGGAAAAAAATAAACAATGGTCAGTGGTGACATGTCTTCTTTTTTAGTGAAGTCTGGAAAAACTTAACTTATAGGTTTTTTGCATCCCAGCAGAAATCCATCTATATGCACGTACACGCTCATAAAAGTATTGCTAGTATCTTTAAGGTTAATACATTGTAAGGGTCTTTAAATACACAGCAGTTCCATATTGTGGATAAATAAATATATTCTGCTTCTCAACTTTTTTGGAACAATATATTATACTGCAAACATCTCTCTCCATGTTTTTTTTTCCACCCAGTTCATTTTTGTTGATGCTGAAAACTAAAGAGCCATAAAGTTCAAGTAAAACCTGACAGCAATGTCCGGGTTCAGCCATGTTCTAGTACTATTACACCAAACCCTATGTAGGGGTCATGCATGGTTGTGCTGTCTTAATACCAATGGCATATTCTGACACCCCTCCAAAACCCCATAACCCCCTTTTTGGGCTAATATCCCATGGTATCTCTTAAGTAGGCAGGGCTGGCAGCTCCTCAAGGAAGTTGGGATGAGACAGAAATTCCACAGAACAGAGATTCAAAAAGCCCCTCTGACATTCCACAAGTATTATTTTCACCCTTCACAAGAAGTCGGTATGCTAAAGATTTTAACAGGGAAGTCAACCGAGAAGGAGAAATTTAACAAAAACTGCCATTAAGCCATGCAAATGCACCACATTCAGCAGCAAACTGTAAATGATGGTTCGAACCACCAGAGGGATGCCATTCAGTGGCCATGTGGCACTGGCTGCTTTGTATCCATCACAAATATAGGTGTTAATGCTGGGCTTCAACTTCCAAATGCAGTTATTATATTATGATATTATAATATGATAAGTGTACTGTATATCAGTACAGCGTAACATGCTACATGCACTGTACATACATGTATATACTGTATATAGCTATAGTCTGATTACAGAATTTCATGCGTTTCCTGCAGTGACAACACAATATGACAACCAACACTGGTATGCTATGACAATTGCCTACTTCATCTGTTATTCATAAAAGTCACAAGAATATCACTTCATTATGTTGCTCTGTGGTTCTCTAGTGAGTAATAGTATACCAGGAAAAATATTAAGTCTTTACACATGCTGACAGAACATTTAGTCTTTACCTGCCTTATCCTGAACAATTTCTTTCCCCTTATGGAAACATTATCTTTTTTACACTTACACAGTTTTCATCTTCTTTCATCAACCTTCTAAAACTTGACGCTAAAAAACAAGTTTTAGCTTCCAGATGCTTGCCTCAACATCTGCCAAACATGGGTAGCATCAATGGAACTTGTAAGCTACAATTAAGAGTATTTGGTGACTTCACACATCTTTTGGCATGTAAAGACTCAATTTACAGAGTAAATCGTTAGTCCCACGCAAATAGTAAATCTTAAAGACAGGGAAGGAAATTACATATAACTGCTCTAAAGTTTAAACAGGTTTCCAATGGTTTTAACAATGTTTCTGTGAAGCCGAATTAAGTTAAATTAAATATAATTAAAGCATGTCAGAGTTTGCATTTTCAGAGTAGCAAGTATGAGTTGTCACAAGTTCAGACGGTAGTTGTTGTTTTGTTTCTGCAGTTCCTTGTGTTGATCTTGCAGGCAAAAGAGTGAAAAAAACATTAATGCCCAGAAACCTTCAACACCTGACAAAGGGAGGAAAAACGTGGGCAAACCTTCTGTGGAATGAGTGAAAGTAAGATGAGGGGTGAGGCACAGGAAGGCAGGGGGAGGAGGGATGGGAAAGGTCTTCCACCCAGAAGGTTGGAGAGGGTCAGCACGGTGAGTCGTGTGCACTGGGAGAGAGGGGGAGGGCCCACATGCAAAATATTTAAGATGCTCAGGCAGAGAAGGGCTTCACTGAGGAAATAAGACAGCGCAGGGGTGAGCCATTGGTCAAAGGAGAGCTCCAGCTCAACTTTGTTTAATTTAAAGCAAAGACAGAAATAGACTACTTTTGAACACCAAAGAATATACCTTAGGCTGTGTGAAAATTTAGAGCATCTGTATACAGAAATGGCAAAAGTTAACTTGAACCTAGTGGCTCTGGTGGTCACACTGCTCTTGTTAGAGACATGGGCCCAGAATCCCAGGAAGAGACAGGCAAATCCAAAGCCTGTCAAGGCTCAGTGCTGTGATGAGGTGCGCTCTCTTAAGGTTCAGGTGGCCAATCTGACCAGTCTCCTTGAGGAGTTGAGTCACAAGCAGGAGACAGACATAATGAACATTGTGAGGCAAATAATGGATCTGGACAAGCAGAACAGGCAGCAAGAAGACCGGGTCACCGAAGCAGAGAGCAAGTACTCAGAAATCCACAATCGTGTGGAGATCATGCAGCTACAAAGTCTACAGTCTGCTACGCAGACTTCATCAGGTGAGCAGAAACACTAACTACTATTAATAGAGCAGAAATTTTATGCAGCTTGTTAGTATTATCATATCATTTACTTGAAAGCAAGTTACACTAACAAAATAACCCTGTAGAGAGTTTGTAATTGTTTGCACATGGTAAAAGTGACTCTTACTCTCTCTACCCTGTTCTCCAGCTGCTGTCAAATACATAGTGCTGGTGTTAAAAGTGTTTCCACACATGGATGCATATTTTAGATATGAAATTTAAAATGCAGATTTTATTTGCAGCTCTTTCAGCCTCTCTTAAATCTGTTTATGAAAAATGACCTTTCTAACATTTTGTGGACCAAAGTTATATATATATATATAACATGTAATATATATATATATATATATATATTACAAAGGCTCCTTTCAACTAGGAAGTGTATTTTCATTTTTGAATTAATAAGATAGACATTGTACATAATAAGCTGAGAGATTCACAGGACATGTTTGACTTGAATTTTTCACGCATTGACCAAATAGTTTGCACACACAGCACCACATATTCATTTTGGCTATATAACTATAATTAGGTTTGTCCATTGCTGTTGTGAACTAGTTGTGAGGTAGATTACAGTGCACACAGCTGTTTGAGCTCCCCAAGAGCAGTCAAAAGCATTAATTTGGAGGTGTACGGGCCCATCTGCAGGACTGTTCAAAGCCATATCATCCATTCAACTCAACTTTAACACACCACTAATCAGCACTGGCTGGCACACAGAGGTTAACCTTAAGTATGATGTAGTATATTTTTTCAATACTTTAACCGTGTGGTCTAACGGCCACATTTATGTCACTTCAAAAGGGTACACAGTGAATGTTTTTAACACAAAAAGAACAGGAAGGGATATGCAGATTAGAAGAAGTGGAAGATTTCCATCCAGACTTTTTAAAAGCATTGGGCTGAATTCTCTATAGTGATCTCATAGCCCTATTAATGGCATATCCATGCTTTGACAGCAGTAAAACGGGGGAACTGAGCAAAAATCTGAGCCATGGTGTGCATATCATCATCAGCTGTAATCTATTTTGCTTTTGGTGGGGGTCCAGTCGTTCAGATATTCTTGAAGCAGTTAGATTTTATGTTTTTAACACTGCTCATGAAACTCCACATGGTTTTAGCATAACTTTAACATATTCTTTTTTCCAGATGCCATATATGACTGTGCATCACTCTACACCAAGAACTACAAAATCTCTGGCGAGTACAAACTGCCCAAAGACGAGTTTCTGGGTACACCTGAGCTGAACGTAAGTTCAACTTGAATCTGTTTTGTAGATCATGATGAGCTCTTCCTCTTCGCTCTGCATTACATTGCATGTTAAATGCTTCTTGCAGGTCTTCTGTGATATGGAGACAAATGGTGGTGGTTGGACTGTAATCCAAAGGCGCAAGATTGGCCTGACATCATTCAACCGTGACTGGAAGCATTACAAAAATGGATTTGGATCCATCCGTGGAGACTTCTGGCTAGGCAATGACCACATCTATCGTCTAACAAGGCAGCCCAGTATGCTTAGGATTGAGTTGGAGGTATGTATTGAAAAGTATGGCACTCCTGTTGGGTTTGGCAATTACGCTAAAGAGCAGGAACACATTAGCCACGCGTAAACCATTTCACAGCCAAAAGTAAGAAAGTATAAACACAGAACCAATGTATTCCTAGAGGTACGGTGTAAGAAAATGAATAACAAATCATAAGAAGACTTTGAAGATGCTGATAGTCAATATTCTTAGTTTCTGTAACGCTCTCTCCCTTAATCATGCTATATGTGTTTTCCCATGCAGGACTGGGAAGGAGAGACACGCTATGCTGAGTATGGATTTTTCACTGTCGGTAATGAGCTCAACAGCTACAAGCTCTTCATTGCCAACTACAGCGGGAATGCTGGAGACTCCCTGCGCTACCACAACAACACCAACTTCAGCACCAACAACAAGGACAATGACAAATGTGTGGATGACTGTGCTTCCCTGCGCAAAGGTAAATAATGAGAGCAAACCACCAACAATCTGTAAAGCAATTTACAACAAGACTATTCAAGTAGGATCAATTAGCAATAAGTCTCATTTTTTTCCTTCACCTCTTTCCAGGTGGGTACTGGTACAACTGCTGCACTGACTCAAACCTGAATGGTGTTTTTTACCGCTATGGTGAGCACATGAAGAACACAGATGGGATCACTTGGTATGGCTGGCATGGATCCACCTACTCCCTCAAAAAAGTGGAGATGAAGATCCGGCCAGTGGGTTTTCAACCATAAGAGCTTCATCTATGTGTCCTGGATCATGATCATACGCATGAGTGCTGAGAGATCTCACTAATACCTTTTTTCCTTTACTGCAGAAGGAATGAAAATGTTGTTTGTGATGGTCTGGTTAGGTTTCAGTCAGATGAATGTGTAATGTTTTTGCCATGTTTGATTGTAAATTGTAGTGAATTTTGTGTATTTATGTATCAGTAAAATATTTTATTTTTAAAAGCTTTGATAGATGCTCTTTACCACTGTCCCTTATGGGTAACTGGATTATCTTTTTCTTGTTCTCTTGAAAGCACTAGGATGTCATTTTTTAGTTAACACAAGCTGTTTATGGACAGTAAGATCAGTCCTAATTGGTCTGGTCCAAGTAATCATTACATTCAAGTAATCAAGGACTGCTAAAAACCAATTAAAAATTATCTTTGCAAGTTGCTGGAATGGGAGCAACTACCAAAGGTATTTACTATGATTTATGCAGCATTAATTTGTAAAACCCTAACGACTGATGGAAATGTGTAATTTGTAAAATGTGTACAGGTCTGTAATTATGTTGTTTTATGTGGTAGAAAATAAACATATTTTTTGAAAAGAAACAGTGTATATGCTGGCTTGAACATATTGTACTATACATTATATTATTCTCTTCACCTGACTGGCTCAATAGCATAGTTCAAAAGTAACAACTCAATGGGTGTCTAAAAGTAAATCACGGTCTTCTGTTAACTCATGTCCAATAATGGATGCATATTTGCCTTGAGCCACCAACCTCTGACTCATAGGTCATCTCCTGACAGTGAGCCCAAAGGTCCCACGGCACCTAAGCCAAATGTAGGAATGAAGACCACACACACACACACACACACAACTATGCCATTGTGTCAAATGCCTCTAGCTTTACTACACAGAAAACAATAACGCTATGCTTGGACCAACATAGAATCCCACTGAGCATTTAAATAGCTACAGACAGGGAAAACTGCCTATACAGGCTTAGTGGTAGGCTTAGTCAGATTCTCTTCTTTTTCAAGATGACAAATGAGTAAGGGTAAACATCTATTGAAAGCTGGTTTATCTGTTCCCTTAAAAGCAAACAGCCACGGGGGGTTAAAGGTCAAATTAAAAAAGAGATATAGAGAGTAACAAATGACCAGCTCTTTGTATTCCAAATGTTTTAAGCATTGAACTTTGCGTTTCCAACAACAAAAGCAGGCCTTGACCAGTGGAAGACTATGTAAGTCCAACTATAAAAGGTCTTACTACTGACGTAAACCTTAGTACTGCCATGAAAAACTTTTATGTCTCCATAGAGGGAGTTGTACTAGCATGCTTCATTTAAGAAACCCACCTCCTACAAATTGAACTTCAAGTTATTCTGGGAGAGTTAAAGCAAAGTGAATAGGGCTGCCAAATACCACAGTAATTTTGATGACTTCGAAATTAGAGTGTGGTAATAGATTGAAAATTTTGAAAGAGTATGAAAACATTTAATGGTTTTATTTCAACCTGAGCAAAAACATTTAATCTGTACAAATTGGTCCTTGCTTATACAATCTTTTGTAGGTTTAATTTTCACATGGAATAAAAATATATATGGAATTTTACATAAAACAACAATCTAAGCATCATAAAACTTTGTTAAATTTGACTGTAATGCAATCCACTCCAATAGCCCTTTACTTGATATTAACCTTTGCAAGTACTGTATATATGGATAAAACCTTATTAGGTATACAAGTCTTATTTTCAAACCTACATTTTATGATGTTGATGTACTAAATAGGATTATATTGTTTTCATCTACATAAATCTCCACACACACACACACACACACACACACGCGTAAAATACATTCATGTGTTTTCTTCTCAGAAGAAAACCACCCCTCTCACTGAGTAATAACAAAAGCACACCATTCCCAAGGTTAATAAAAGTTGTGCATCACAAAGCAACTGAAATATATTGTAAGTGTACCTGAAGCCGTGTCCCCTCAGTTCAACTCTCTCATTAATTTTAATTAAGCAGTTGTGGGGTAAAACAATTCTCCTTTGACACACTAGATGAATATCTTGCAATCCTCTATACATCTGATCATACTAACCTTTATTTTGTGTAGTTTTAGTTTGTCACTTACTCTAAATGAGTTCAATTTTAGCTGAAGTCCAAATGAGAGAATACGATTCCTGAAATTATCGCACTGCATGACTCACGAGGTTCTGAAATAGCAGTAATGATGCCTCCTCGTCATCAGCAAGTGTACATCAGATATGAATGCATATTTTTTCTAATGTAGCCATGACTCAGTAAAGCCAGGTTTACGTAGTGCTTCTTGCACACTGGCCTCTAGATTTTTTTATGGGAAATCCTGGAGAGGCAAAAACCAGATGGGGATATTGAGAACACCAGAGTGTCGACTCCCATCATTCATCACCATCAAGGCTCCTGAGAAATTGAAAACAGACCCCCGAGAAACACAGGTCCAGACACTCGTAGATGAAAAGGAGGCAAGCGTCCAATTAGATGTCTGGAAAACAGATTTCTCCGTTGCCATGCCAAAGACAGAAATGAAGGGGATGGAAAGGATGACGAAAGATATCAAAGGGTTGTGGGACAGGAGCATATGTACAATATAATTAGATTATTTGTATTTCTTAATTTAAAAATTGACTCCTCTTAATATTTAAAGGGGTCATGTTGTACTTTTCGAGCTGATGTTATGTACTTTTGAGTGTCCATGTTACATATAGGGACCAGATTGAGGTGAATGTGTGTTTACATGCTGGCTGTTAGTGAAACACCCAGGTTAGAGCGTTTCAGTGTCTGGCCAATTTGCTTCATTCTTAAGAGTTTTTTCTAGATGCTAAACTATCTGACATTGAGCGTTGTGGAAGTCCACAACTGGCCATCTGTTTTGGGTTCTTATACATACTTTGCTGTATGCTGTCCTGCCCACTCTCTCAGGTTAGCTGTCACTGCTTCACTTGTGATAGTTCAAGTGTTTGGGCAGAGGTCAGTTTCTATTATAGTAGCTCTTGCTTAAACCAAAGTTTGCTTCTGACTATCTACCTACCTTATGAGAGACTCCAGGATGAGAGGAGAAGGACCTTTCTGAAATTCCAACTCTTTGTAATGCAGAGCCTTGGCATACGCACGGCACTTGGCAGCTCTCTCACCAAGCAGCACAATACCATTATCATCTCTCAATGGCAGAGGGCCCTAGAAAAGGAAACAAATTGTATAAAACAGCAATTTTTTTTAAAAATAAATTAAATTAAACTTGAATGAACAATTGTTTGTGACCTCTACTGTCCTCTATCAGCAATTTGTGCAGTTTGCATACAGTAGAAGCTCTTGTATAATTTAAAATCATGCGTAACTTGGTTTAAACATAGGTTGATGATGACAGAAGACATAAAACTAAGGTTTGAGTGTACTGGTGCCCTAATAGTTACTGTGCATGGGTGCCACGTAACTGCAACATCCCAGGTTCAGACTCGTTCATTGCATGTCACGCCCCCTCACTTTCCCCTTCCTGTCTGCCTCCCGACTGGCAAACTATCCAATAAAGATGCTTCTTTGCCAACTAAATACACATGTATTTCAACATCATGCAGTACATATCCAATAGGTATGTACATTTCATTGTTGAAAGGTGTTGGATAGTTTGTCTAAAAAGCTAAAAACTGACAAGAAAGCACAATAATACAACATAATGTGAAAATTCCCTCGGATTGCATTACTCTATCAGGGATTCTGTGTTGGTGCTGAAGTATACTGCTAACCTTGTCACTATGTTCCATAAACTCTGCCAGGTTGAGCAGAGTTTGTGTGACCTCAGCAATGTCCTGGGAGGTGAGAGCTAACTCAATGCTGCGGATAAGTTCATCCTGCTGATCCTCACTCAGCTCAGACCAACAAGACAGGAAGGCCGCATTGAACAGATCTCTGTGGACCATAGAAATATTTATGCAATAAAAACACACAATGTGCAACAACATTAACATCTGGATATTTTGCAGAACCAGGGTTTTAATTAATTTGGAAGTTCACAATCATGAGCTGTTGTTTTATGGCTGTAAACACAAAACATTTTTATATTTTTAACAAGTCACAATGTGTTTTACATCTGCAAACCAGAGTTTCAAATCCTTTTATATCTCTGCATTAATAACAAAATGTTTTAGCTGTTTTGATCTATCATGTGGAGCATTAAAGATGTGAAACAAGAAAAAGAAAATCCAAAAGCAGCTGAGGCAAGCAGACATGACAGAAATCATGTACCTAGCAAGAGGGATGTAGGTTTGAGCCAGAGACCAGCATGATCGGAGGGCTGGGGAGGATGACTCCTTGAGCAGGACAACACTCAAACGCCTCAGCCACTCAAGCCAGTCATCTTTGGACACCTTCCGGGCAGCACCCCAGGCCTGTGAAAGAAATCATTAATTTCAGTCAATCACTGGGAAGTCACAAACTTCTCCAGATATGTCACAGGTGATGTGTGTGGGATGATCTACCTACGATATACACATAAAATGTTTCCTGATTAAATGTTAAACGATGCAGAACAGAATTCTTTAAACAAATACTGCCTTATTTGGTGTTTGGATGATGATGATGATAACTGAGAAAACTGTACAGAGCGTCAGTCTACACAATCTCCCATTTGTATTCATGAAGGTTAACAACTGTTAATATATGACTAGCAAATGACTCACACCATTTTTATCCACATCTAAGCATTCAATGAGTCTGCTTGCTGGATATGCTTTTAAGTTTTTAGGTTTTTAGTTCATTTTCACAGTCTAATGTGTTGATTCACATGTCAGCACAAGAAGTAAACTATGGGGTTTTACACAGGACTGTTTACTGTACACAACAACAATACTTTGTGTCAACAACAATGACAGTGAAACAAACAGTGGACTTCTCTACTATGTATTTGTGATTTGTGTGTCTTGTTAGTACCGTTTTCACATGATATATTACTACAACTTTTGCACTAACTCAAAGACATTGTCCTTGGATGCAAAAACCCACTGACCTTCTGAAGTGCTGTGGTGCTGACATGAAGCTTCTTCATAGGCCCCGGCTCCACAGGCCCGCTGACCAAAGTATCACCTTGGTTACCACGAAGCTGACGATGTTGGAAGATTAGAGGGTCCTCTTCCTCCTCTGCCAGTGTATAGCCCTATTATGACCACAAACATGCACACAAGCACACAGGCCACACACACAGAGCCCACACACAGACTAAACTGTTGAGTCAGGCCTCAAAACATGCTTTGTGAATGTAGAAGTGTATTTCCTTCCTGAGGGATGTTGATAAACAGGCTGTGGTAATAACTTGCTTATGGTGCACTGTACATAAAAAGGTGTTGTTGATTTATGATTATGTAAATGTATTACTTGTGCAGGCAGGATAATATTGTTTGACGCTGCCTGAGCAAGAGACGAAGAACAATAACAATGTGCTCATGAATTCAGAGAAAAAATGTACCAATGTACCAATTGGTTTACTGTTTTTGAGAAAAGATGGATATACTGGGGGGACTTACCTTAACAATGCGACATATGAGAATGTCATATCGCTGGTGGTTGATCCTGTGCTTCAGCATCACTTTGTTCACCATGGGAATGAAGATCTGGTACTGAAAATAAGAGGGGATGTGAGGAAAGGAGAGTAAATAAAAGGGTGTAAGTCTGCTTTATGTTGTTGTCACCACAATCAAATAATTGAGTACCATGCACTTGTATGTAACCACCAGGAATCTCAGACCAAAAGCCACCCTAGTACATTTGCTGTCAGATGTGGCTGCACGTGAACTGCTGGTTATGTAGTTACGCCTGAAAACACTAGCAGGGCTTAGGGATATGGGAGGAGAACTGTGACATAATCCACTCTCATAAACACCACCCCCGCCACCAAACGGTCAATGACATCAGCAGTCTGGCAGGAAGTAATAAAGAGTGGAGGGCTGGGGTTTGCTGAAATGCTGTTTTTGTGAAGCCACCAGCAGGGAGAATAGTAGTATATGTAATAATAAAAAGGGAACCCTGGGGAAAGCTATAGTTACCTTCTTGCCCAGCTGGAACACAAGCGAGGACAGGGTGTCCATAGAGGTGGAGCGCAGCTCAGGTGTGCTGTCAAGTGTCCGAACGATAGGGTGGATAATGCGTGAAGCATAGTCTGTGAAGTCTAGAGACTCTGTTAACCGGTCCAGGGTCTCCAAGGCAACCCTGACCCATACAGAGGAAAAACACAAACAGAAAGCAATAAGCTTTACTGATATATTAGAGAGACATGGTCTGCTCAGCAGGACTATTTAAAAATCAATATACGTACATCAAATGGATATGTGAAAATGTAGTATTTACCAGCTAGATTCTTCTATATTAAAGAAAGTGCACATGCAAAAGTGAGCTGTAAAGAATTCTACAAGTGGAACTCTGTTCTTCTTTCTAGCATCACATGAATGGAATAGTATGTATGATACTAGTATGTATGATATAATAATGTATGTGGTGCAAGTGTATCAACAGTTGAAATCAGATTCAGGAGATAACAACTAAGTTCCATGTACTGTATATCAACAAAATCCAATGGTGGTTTGATTTCTCAAACTACAATTACATGGGTACAGAGACAGATGTGTGTTGTACTGACTTGCGTGCCTGGAGGGGCACATCAGGGGCATCAAACAGCTTGACAATGGGAGGAAGCAGTAAGTGGAGGTAGTCATCTAGGTTGGCACCAAACAGTTGGATGGCGTTCAGCAGCTGCAAAAAAAAAAACCACACGCTGCTCAGACCCACATACAGCAACACTAGTTCATTTTAGTTCATTTCCTTCAAGGAAAATATAGTGCCGCTATGACTGAATAAATAACTGGTTAACTTACTCATAAGATACAATATACAAAATACAATATATGCAATACAATAGTGCAATGAAGCTGCAAATACAGCATATTTCAAATGAAAAATAACATAACAGACACAGTCATATACTATAGTACCGTGTATAATCTGTACTATGCAACTACAATGCCCCTGGTTCGATGTCCACTGTAGATATTCTGTTTAATATGGTAATGCACATCAGTCTTAATCCATAATGCTAATATACAATTTTACAGTAAGGATCCCATATATTATGTGATGCGGTGCAGTCTCAAACCAAATAAATGCTGGCATGTCATGTCCACATGGAGCAGCTGCAGATGACCATCAATCACAGGTTGATGTGAATCAATAGTTGCTCCTGATGTGCGTAGTGCTTTGGATAAAAGCACCTGTCAAATGACTAAAAGTAAATGATACAAGAGCCCTAATATAATCTAAAGTAATAAATGGATCACCAAGTATTTCAGTGCCATTTTCATCTTAAATATAAATGTTAACATTACTAGTTGTTCTTTCAATAAAGGTTTCTGTACTTTGGTCCAAATGTCACATCATGTTGTGTAGAGCATGTGCAAGCAGCATGTAGGGATAGATGGTGGTCTAAAAGGATGACGTATCTTGCAGCTAACAAACTCACCCCAGGCCTAAATGCACACCACGACATCCCCCCTTGTCTAAATTGTGCATGGCGAGACAGCAGGAAGCTGAGGTGAAGGTGTACAAGTGTGCGTGTGTGCTGGGGGGGGTGGCTGAAGGCAACAGCTATGTGAAATGATGGAAGTATGTTTTTCTTTTCTTCTCCTTTGGATTAGAGGGTAACCCGATTCCAAGCCCCCCAATTTCATGACCCCCATTCTGTGCTAAAGATTAGGCTCCAGACCCAGACCTGAGTTATAGGCTATCCAGACTGTGGGCTGACGAGTTATCTAATACTGCACAATCTAAAACAAAACAGTACCAGAGAGAGGAGTAGTGGATGACCATGGTCCTTATGATTTTGTCTTTGTGGTCTTTGTCCAAACCATGATTTAGGTTTCGAGGGAAAACCCAGACAACTACTGGCAGCAGCTGCTGAAACAGAAGAGCGTGCTACTGTAGCTACAGGTCTATGCTGTCTTTGAACTTCTGCACTACAAGAGAACAACTTAGCCCTGAACAGTCTTGATGGATATAGACTGAAACCACAAACAGAAAATATCGCCCTAATAAATCAACTGTAAGCTGAGCTTCCATGCTTTCTGAGAGAGTGTGGAGTGATTGGAGTACTTTTAAAACACACACTCCCTTTGGAAATACTAGTGAAATTAAGTTATCTCTTCAAATAATAACTCAAATCTGACAAATGACCTTCTCGATCTAGTTAGTGTGCTTTCTCCACCAGATTTATGACATGCAACATGTCATGTTTTTTCTATTAATCAGTACAGCTGTCAAATGTCAAATTGAAGTAAGTGGTCATCTCTGACCTTAAAAAATATTACATAACACCTTCTTCAGGGTTATTCCATATGCATATTACCGTTTTATGGCAATTATTTACGAGTAAAGTTTAGCCCTTTTCTATTACAAGTACCTCATGTATGTATGTGTATTTGTATACCTAGTACCTACTAATTACTTAGTTATCCAGCAATTAAGTAAGGACTCAATGTATAGCAGCTGAAAATCTAAATGTGTCAGGAATATTTTCTATATGTGTTTCTTTTATACATGATTTCTCATGGTTGGAGAATTTTTACAGCACAACCAGACAAAGAACTACCTATTACAATTTAATCTCATGGAGCAGCCAAAAAGGGGGACAAGAAGTAATGTGGGATTGTCTGTATGCTAAAACATCTGCAGCCAACATCGCTAAATTGCTAACAACAGCAGTCCACATATTTGTCACTGTCCAGCATGCTGCCAAACAGCGTCTTTTTTCGCTACTGCTTGTATTAGTTTGCTGTGCAGTAACAAAACAAAACTATTAACAAGCAATATATAATTAAATGAGAGGTCAGTCCTAGCTCTCAAACCGGCTGGATGTTGCCAAAGACTCACAATGTCATGTGACAAAGTGTTATTTACCTGTACATTAATAGAGCTACATCCATTTCCTCAGGCTCAAAAAGCATGCTGCCATCTGATGCACTAATGTAATCACTGGACACACTGTGAAACCTCGACTCTTTTTCTAGGGAATGTGAGGTTTATCAATTTTGTACTATGTAAAGCACTTTGTGGCTGCAGCCGTTGCCACCAAGGGCGCCACAAAGTTATTAGGTTTAGGGGGCAATTACTTCTTCACAACAGCCAGGCAGATTTGAACAGCTTTTTTCCCCTTAATAAGTGAAATCATCATTAAAAAACTGCATTTTGTATTTATCTTTGTGTAATATATTAACATTTGTTTGATGATCTGAATCATTTAAGTGTTACATAAATGTAAAAAAATAAATAATAATAATAATCGGAAAAAAAGAGCAAATTCTTTCGCTGTACAATAATGACTAATTATACTAATCACAACTACTGATGATGTTCTATCATCAAATTATGGCAGAACTGAAAATTTGTTAATTAGAAAGAGAGCTAACTACTACTAGTTAAATTATGTATAGGCAACATTCATTTGACAGTGGCTGTACAAAATGGAAAATGTTGCATTCCTCAAGGACTTGGGACAAAAGCCAATATGCAGGGAGTGCATCATTAAAAAGTGCACACAGTGAGGCCTCTCTGGTAATGATCCTGCATATGCACTGGGCCACAGCATCACTTTGGACTGTTTTATGACAAGTATTTTTCAAATGACTCAATTTCTTCTTTATTTCTGCTATTGCACTACACTCTGCTAAACGAGCATTTGTGGCAACATCAGACAAAATATTATTTGTTAAGCTTCTGGTGAGGGTTATAAAAACACTTTGTTTAAGCTGTTCCAGTTCTGTAACCACAATTTCAATTCCAGCCTAACTGGATTCATTTCTACAACCTCTCAATTTGTTTTATCGTTTTTATTTTTCTATTCAATTTGTATGTTTATGTCCATTTTTTCTTCCCTGATTTATTCTGCAAGTTTTCCTGTGGCAATGACTGAATTTCAATTTAACTTGTTGACATGTATTGTGGTATTTAATCTTGATACATACATATTAGTCTTCCCCATGATACATTTAAAGGCTCAACATGTACTTTTCATCATGATGCCTTGTTCACATACATTCACATATTGTTATACTTGTTTTATAAATACCAAGAAAAACAAATGCATTCTATGTGTTTCTCAATCTATTATAAAATAAATGACTACAGCTTCACCTATTGTTAAATAATAAAAGCTTACAGTTTTTAGCTTACTTTTTTACCCTCAGCAAAAGACCTGTAAATGCTGTTTGGGAGCAAAAGGAGCTAGTTATTGAGATACCCTTGGGTATAAACTCCAATAACAGATTTATGAAATTCATGGAAAACAACAATACACTACTTTAGCCTTTGTTTAGGCTGTAGTTGCACAGGATGAACTGGGATCATGCATCATGTTTCACTCACCTTGACAGTAACACTGCGCCCAGTGCTGTTGTCGTGCATGAAGACACGCAACATGTGTGGAATTAGCTGAGGCAGATAGAGTTTGAACTCTCCACCCAGTGCCACCACAATCTGTTCGATTAGAAGGATAATGGTGTTCTGCATGGGGTTGTTTGGTGTCCAGTACTCCTAAAAAACAAAACATAATGAGATGCTGTTTATTGGAACAATAGCACATATTTTAACCTATATCTATACTGAGAAACAATGCCCAAGCTTTGCTTAACTACACAAGTAAAACATTTCAAATTGTGATAATTCATTTTCTCATTGTTCTGTTATTAGGTTTTAGTTTTTGAGATCTAATATTGTGTGATAACAATTAATCTACGACATACTGCACAACAACAGTTAACTAATACTTTCTAAGCTAATACACAGATGTGACTATCACTGTCATTGTAAGCCATGTCTGTCCTAAATAAGAGTGACCTAAATTAAAGTCCAACTGAATATAAAATTTGACAATATTCAGAGGGTACATCCAAAGCACTTAACAAGCACTACCTCATCCACCATGCTCTGGTACAGTGGTATAGTGAGGTTGTGTGTGGGTCTAAAGAATTGGGTCAAAATGTGTTTCCTTCAATGAGGTGAGTGTGTGTGAGACATTTAGACAGATCTCCCTCTGGAAGTACAAAGTTTTCACAGAAAGGGCATAACAATACTTGATGGTGTGAGATGGAAACAATTTCCTGTCAAAAGGGACTGACATGCCGTCTCTGTGTTGCTTATGTTGTGTAAAATTTAGGCTTGGTCACTGTGTACATTAGAGATAATGGGAGTCAGGGTAGATGATTTCAAATGGGCCTCAGCTGTGAGATCTGGTAGAGGTGCTTTGTTGGTGACCAGAGGTCTCCAGCAGCCCCCAACTTCCTGCTTTCTCTCACTATGGCAGCTGACTAGAGCACAAGTGAGTGTACATCCTGAATGTCTATTCCAGCCCCCTCATCTGGATGCAAAGCTGAACTGGAGAAAAAAATGAATAGATCCTTTGTTTCCCTCAGCATTTATTAACTTAGAGGGACTTGAGGCGCAGTGGTTCAGTTCTCTCAATTACTTTTCTCCAGGAGGAGTTACAGTGCAAAAGTGTCGGTGACAGTGTAACCGAAATTCCGATACAGAAGACAGTCATATGATATTTTGTGCCTTGCTATATATTAGGTGCTAGAGAAGTGTGTTTGTGCAAGTGTACGGGCTATGGGTTTAGAATTTGATCCAAATCATGTGATAAGTGAACTGAGTCAATGTGAGGAGTCATCAATAGCTGGAAACAGACATCGGAGCTGCGGCGAGCACTGCGGTTAAAAAGTATAATTTAAAAAAAATGACCAACACTTAAAGAGAATTAAAAATTATCTTCAAATAATCTAAAAATAATGATTTTCTCATTCTCACAGTCTCTTTAATCCTGTAAGTTAAGTAGCACATCACACATAATGTGTACTGCTGTGTGACATGTTACCAAACCTTAATCCAGAGGCCCTGAAAACATTAGTTGTGCACTCCATTTTCCTCATTAGGTCTGAGTGCAACAAAGAGTTTGCAGCTGTTTTCCTGACTCACAACAAAATACGGGAACTGGATTATCAGTGTTTGGGATTTAGCATCCATATGCAAACAATGACACAATTACTCACTCTGATGAGGGTGAAGATGTCGTCCATGTAAGGGCGGATGTGGATTTTAACAAAGCACACCACCATTCCCATCTGCTGAAACAGGAACTACAACAACAAGAACACAGAAAGTGGAGAGAGTAAGGTAACTGCTTCGTAAATTACTGATTGTTAAGCTGAGTTAAATACATAACAAATATGCCAAACAGCCTCTTCCCTCATACTGTGCTACCTACCTCTCGGATACTGGCATCACAGACCCGGATGACGTTGAGGAAAGTGGGCATGACCTGGGGCAGGAACTGGACACATTTGAGGCCCAGAGACTTAAAGATGAAGGTGACAGCCTGGACCACCATAGTATGGTGATTGGAGAGTGAAGGGTCTCTCAGGATTCGCATCAGTGTGACGATTGCAACAGCAGGGTAAAACTCATCAAGGGGAAGGTTGCCCATGTTCACTAGCATCTCACTGGTGCTATAGTCCGCTGGGAGGAGGAGAAAATATATGGGTTCAATTTGGTATTTGCTGCTATCCACAAATCATGCGACTGCGAAACAATCTCAAACTCTTGATGAAGAAGAAATTATATGGTTTACAATAATACGACGTAAAAGCACACAAAGTATTTTCTACCTTGCCAATTTATGTGACTTCCTGGTGGAAACGCAAGCTTTGGATTGCTTGAGTATTACACTATATTTTAAAAATGGCAAACAGAAACTTTAGGTTATAACCATGTTGTCTGTATTTGAGTGGTGAAAATATTAAGTGTTTCTTAAGTGATCATACTATGAAGAAATGCAGTTTTTAGCTGTTGTAAACAGTATTACTTATAAACAACTTAAACATGTAAGAAACCATATAAGGAGACAATAATAAGTTAGTGGTAGCCCTGTGCCAAAAATAACTGTTTGGTTTGACTTTTTTGTGGGAGGGTGGGAATTCTCATGTTGGACAATAAATTTTGCATTTAACTTAATATGTGAAGCCATTATTAGCGCTAGTGAGCAGCAGTCAAAAAAAAAAAAAGACATTCAGCTTGATCAGCTCTTAACAGTAAAAACAGTCTATTTTAGACTATCTCTGGCTTTTCCAAATATGACCGTGCCACTATAAGTACTAGAACTTATTTTATAACTATAAATACAAGTCCAACTATAACTTCATCAGCCTAACTGACTATGTAGGATGGAGGGATATGCCAACATGACTCACCCAGGCCATTAGTCAGGCAATAATTCTTCACTGTGTAAGTTTAAGAATACTAAAGGTGAATTATGTCATTGCGAGAACCCTTCTTTACTATACAAATCAAGACCTTTTTCTCCACATTAAATAAAATAAAACACATACTAGACCACAAATTAATTACACTGTGCACAAGACTGATATGACAGAATGGATTAAATATCTATACTACACAAAATTCTAAATTAATCGCAGAGCTAAGTATGAGTTCAGTCTGAGTTCATATTAGTGGAAACATTTAATTCAATGTAATTGGTACAATGCAGAACCTGACACAGATGGCTCCAGCAAGAAAAACACAGGTCACAAGTCTACTTTTACCCCAACTCAAGGCACTACCTTGACCAATCACATAGATGCAAGCTCACATTCTTAATAGATTAAAGTTGGAACACAAAGAGTAAACCTTCTGTTCACCTCATGATCATCAAGACAAAAGGTAAGACCACAGACTAATAAAAGTCCTGTCCCATGGTTTTATAGCTGGAGAGTGTTCTAGTGTTTGATCCAGTTCATGGTTACACAACTCAATCTGGCCTTCGTGGCTCATATTATATTCTATAGTGCCATTTTTGTCTGAGCAATGGAGAAATTGTATTTCAGTGCTCAAGTTTAAGATATTCACATGATTACTATATGTGTAAGGAGCTTCTATTATTTCTAGTATTTCTTAAAATAAACCAAGCAACATCCTTTTTGACATTTATAATACTTTTTTTTTTATATGTAGTTTAAGAAATGTGACAGACAATGCAAATGGGGCCAGACTATTCACTTGAATTTTACAAGGCATCCCAAGAATACAGACGTCTGGTATTCAACATTTCAGTACAGTGTCAGCTGCTCCAGCTGTCTCTTAAGACCCTGGACCATAGACATTACACCCTGGCACAGAACTTGTAGGTTTAAGAGTGTAGCTCTGCTGTTGAAGCTTTAATTATTCCAACCTTCACCAAAGTTTAGATTAATGACGGCGATAAATGGCAACACATTTGTATCTTTACAGCCGAAAAACAAGCATCAGTATAGCTCAATGAGGCAACAGTTCTGTAGTAATTTAGGTTTCAGCAGTGAAAGAGAAAACTAACATGTTAAATATGGCTGTAACAGAGTATGCCCCATTTCTACAGTATTACAACCCTGGCGTTCTGTAGTGACGTGAGTGTTCCTGTTTGAAGTTAGATGAGGAGATGGCCCCAGCCAATGACCTCCCACATATAACAATATATGCTGTCAAAGACGCTAGAGCTGCAGACACTGACCCTGACAAATCTGCCAACAGATATACAGCCTCCACTTCTGGTCACAGTCCATTTAGTTGGAGAACAAACTGGTAAAACTATTAGCATGTCATCCAGGTCACATACTAAAACGCATGACTGGATCAGACAAGTGGAGGCCTGCATTTTCCATAAACACAGTCTAGTATTTTAATGTTATTAGTATTATTATTATGGATCTTAACTCCACAGGATGATGGTCCATTAAAATGAGAGCAACATTGTCCATCCACAATCAGGCCACCAAGGCTTGTACATTAGTGGCAATCTCAGGATAGCCAGTCATGTATAATACTGCTATAGTACCACATGTAATAGACACATTTACTATACTTACATTAGGAAATAGACCTGAATTCTGTGTTTTTAATCATTGGTATATCACAGTTCAGCAGTGCAAGAGAAAACTAACATGTTGAATATTGAATATTACACTGAATATTAGTGCAGCAGGATGACTGGAAGCAAAGAATATGTTGTGTTACAGGGTGTAACCAAGTATCCTTAATAAAAAGTATTCTGATATTAATTTATCTTTCCATATATACTCCACCAAGGTAAGGTATATCGACTGTATTGACATTAATTCTTCCACATAATTGGTCAGAGTTATGGATGCAAATGATGTACTATCAGTCTATAAACCAGATGCTTTAAGTCTGTCAAAACTGGGTCACCTCAAATTAGATATCTCCACTTAAAATATCACTCGAGTTGTAGGGATTATATTTCCTTCTGAAATGGCACAGCCTCTTTTTGGCTGTAGCTCAAACAAAAGCAAGAAATTAGAAGCCAAAGAATGAAGGTCAAAAAAGCCATAGTAGCAATGGACTTTTCAAATGCAAGGGCA
Organism: Ctenopoma kingsleyae; assembly: GCA_032353495.1. Classification (NCBI taxonomy): domain Eukaryota; kingdom Metazoa; phylum Chordata; class Actinopteri; order Anabantiformes; family Anabantidae; genus Ctenopoma; species Ctenopoma kingsleyae. The sequence goes on along the minus strand of JAUBNQ010000026.1, from coordinate 5,900,370 downwards.
CTAATTGTGTTTTGTCTTGAGCTTGTAGACATATCACTTCACTGACCTCCATTTCTAATGAGCTAAAGATTTATGAAATGTAACAGCCATCTTGTTACGGAAAATCACGACTGGTTTTGGGCAGAAAGTTTTTTATTGATTTATATGCTTCTGTTTCAGCACTTTAAATATGAATTCAAATGAAGAGGAAAAATGTGTTCCAGGCGAAAAGATTTCAAAGGTGTCTTTAAGTCACAGAGCTTATAACTAACTGAGGGGGTTCAGACAAGATGATACCTGCAAGGTCTGATATCTGTCTTTCATTTTCCATAATTAAATGTAGTTTAATTTAGTGTAAAACAAATTATATCATTTTTAACAGATGCATTATAAAAAAATTATAATCTCTGATACTACTTTTTTACACACTACCTTTGCATCACTAAGACATTAATAAACATGACAATGTTACAAAAAAGAAAACTAAACTGTTCACAGGCCTACCTGAATCCTGACTGGACTTGGACTCAGAGAGACTGACAGCGGAGGCATCTCGTGACTGGTCAATCATCCCAATGTTCACCTTGTGCTTGTATGGGTCCAGAGCTCCAAGAAGACCTAAAACACGGATAGCCTGTTGGAGACATGAAACACAAGTCTTCATTTACGATACTTACAATTGACTTTGATTTAACTATCAAAAATGTTCATTGTTCAGAACGTGGTATTCCGTGAGTAATTTTTACAATAGTTATAAGGTTGCAGTGAAGTTTATTTCATATCAGACAACAAAAGGTCCACATCAAAAACCACACAAAAGAAAAATAAGTAAAAAAAATACAGCATACAAACCACATTAAAAACATACAGGCATTTTTTCCAATATTTCCAGTAACATGAGAAATAGCGTGTATCACTTAATGAGGGCTCATTATCACTCACATGTAAATTTATAAATAAGATTTCTCAACACAGCATAAAAAGTAAGAACATTATTGCACTGGTCCATCTTGGGAGCTTAAACAGTATTCCGAATGCATCATTATATGCCACCTGAAGCCGTTTCATTTTTGCTTTGCTAAAGCTACACCACAAATGTGCTGTATACAATGGAGTGCAGTATGCTTTGAAAAGAGCTATTTTTACATCATCTGTACACATGAAATTTACGCACCAACATATTAGCTTGACCATATAATTTACAGCACTGTCGCATTACATCGTCATCATCACATAAATCACTCCTAATGATGTGACCTAAATATCTCAACTTATCCACAATTTCTAATTCTTGATCTGCCAAGAAAAAAGGAGGAAATGTTTGCTTCCTATCCTCCTTTGTTTTAGTCTTATTTTAGGTAGTATGATGCTTTGTTGAAAGGAAAGTGAGTATTATTTGGAACACTACAGAAAAGAGCATTAACAACAGAAGTAAGTGATTTTTCTTGATGTATGATACTTTTCCATTTCTCAGTTCACTCTGGAATGTGTGCAAAGTGCAATAAATGCAAGGTGACTACAGCTGTTGTCAATTATAAAGGTGTAAGCAAAGCAATCTTTCAGGCCTAAAGGCGTATTTGATGCTTGCAGACTTTGGTAGTGTTTTTCCTCAATAAAAACTCCAAAATACATAAATAAAACTGCTAAATTTAGATAAAAAAGCAATACTGGAGAACACAGTGTCAAGTAAAGAGTCAACCCACACAGCTGCCTCTTTATAATTAGCAAGATTTCAGCTCTATTATACAGTGGATCCAAGTACCAGAGACCATACTCATTGACAATGCAGTCTTTGAGCTTCATGTAATGTAACAGGCATAAGGCAATCATCATTCATAGTATAGCTGTGCATGACAGCTCAAAAATTCCACATAGCTATGCATAACTATGAAAAGAGTGTGTGGCCTCATACTGTATGTATTTCTGTGATTATTCCTCACTAGCCAAAGTGAGTTCAGCGTTTGGTATACTATATGCTGACAAAACAACCGTGAGAAACCAAAG
>JAUBNQ010000026.1:5857983-5892333 GCA_032353495.1 Ctenopoma kingsleyae | reverse complement strand
GTTAGCACCAACTCCTTGACTGTCACGTCAAAAACAAAAAATCATATTTCTATTGTATACGCAGCATCACTTGAAAATTTGATTGAATTGAAAAAAGTGACTGAAAAGCGTATGTTTTAAGTATTAAGTAGGCATGTAAAATTCTTAGCCATCCAGGTGATTAAATAGGTAATAAAGTACTTAGCAGGGCCGGCTAGAAAGGGAGTGTTCACTGTCACAACACACTCCCAGAGTGTTGTGTTGTCTCAGTGTATAAATTATATCATCAGGCCAAGGAAACACCAAATACCAAAACAACCCCTGCATTTTTGACATGCTAGACCTCTGCTGTCAGATCTACCTGGTCAAATCGCTCTTCCATCAGCTCACGGCAGTATCGGCTCTCCACCAGCGAGCTCTTGGCTGGTACCGGTGTGGCTCCAAAGCTCAGGAAGCCCTGAGGTGTACTGTAACCCAGTAAGCCCAGGAGGGCATTGGACTGCTGTGGCTGCACCGACTGGAAGCTAGTGAAGGGTGTGATGTGCCGGGGCTTGGTTCCAAATCCCATCAGTTCCTTGCAGTACTTATCATGGACCAGTTGCTGCTGCGTGATCTCCTCCATCTCTTCACGCATGCGCTGTCATAGAAATAAAACAGTGAATGGAATGTTTTACTTTTGGATGTGAGAATGTCCACAGTCAAGTCAGAACTCACCTCTCCTTCCATGCTGCTGATTCGAACCAGCTCATTAAGGATCAGAAGAGCACCATGGACCCTGTCGTCACGATTCATCCCCTTCTCTTTGGCCAAAGTCTCATCAAAGCCTTTCTCTGCCTCCTCAAAGGTTTGCTGTTAAAGAAAGGCAAATACTCATGTTGCCTACTACAAAAACACATAGTTTCTTCTGATAAATACAACATATGTTAAAGAATGACACAAATCAATCAAATCTAGTGTCCTACTTTGTACCACTGTGGTTTTTGCATTTCCTTGGTCTCCCTCTGTGTGGTGAGGATAAGACAAGCTCGCAGGGCAGAGACAGCCCCTTCTCGAATGGCCTGCTTGGGGTCCCATACTGCATAAAAGATGTTATCAAAGAAGGGCTGCACTTGCTGAAAGAAGAAGGTGGGTGCGCTCACAGCCAACTCCCTCAACACCAGTACCTGAAATACACAGAAACCATTTTGTGTCAATGTTAAAAATTCTTTCCTTACAGTGTAAATAAATGGAAACAGCTGATGTCCAGTTCCCAATTGTTTCTAGCTAGATGTAACATTTTGACTGGTTTTGTGGGAATTCCCCTATCTCTCAGCAACGATGACTTTATGAATTTCTTTATAAATAAAATTATAGCTATTAGAGAAAAAATTGATCAGATCCTCCCTGCAATTGACATGGATGGACTCACTTGTCCAAAAGCTCTAGATCTGTTTGTAAGAAATCAGTCTTACTTAGACTGCTTCTTTCCTGTAGATCATATGGAGTTAATTTCAATAATTATTTCATCTAAATCTTCGACATGTCTCTTAGACCCCATCCCAGCTAGACTGCTCAAAGATGTTTTACCTTTGATCAGCACATCCATATTAGAGCAGATCAATCTCTTTCTATTATTGGGATATGTACCACAGGCTTTTAAGGTAGCTGTAGTACAACTTACTCTTGATCCAGGGGTTTTAGCCAATTATAGACCGATATCCAATCTACCCTTTATCTCTAAAATCCTTGAAAAAGTAGTTGCGAAGCAGCTATGTGACCAGCTGCACAGTAACAATCTGTATGAAGATTTTCAGTCAGGATTTAGGGTAAATCTAGTCTAGTACAGAAACAGCACTTGTTAAAGGCTTGAGGAAACCTGCTACTCCTACCAGACAGTCAGACTTGAGAAAGTCCTCTGGAATGGAGGGCGAAACGTCATCAAGGAACTAAAACAAGTCCAGCTGCCACTGAATAACCTTTTTTTGGGGACTGGAAGAGTGAAAAGACTGACTGATGTGTATAAAATTGTGCCACTGAAACTGAAGTCCTCCAGAATTGTGATGATCACTGAAACTGTGATGATTACTCCTACAGTGAGCAAAAATGTATTAACATGTTGCTTACATGGTCCCCCTCTTGATGGCATTACTGTTTAACTCACATCAAGACTGGATCATTGGTTTTACATAAAGTAGTCACAGAGTGTCTTATAATGAAAACAGAACTAGTAACAAAAATGTATTTGGCTTATCAACCTAAGTCACACAATCAAACTGCAAAATAGACCAGTATCTTAACCCATAATAATATTCTTTATCAAGTGTGTGCCAAGTATTTTAATTAGGGATGCTCCGATCGATCGGCCACCGATCAGTATCGGCCGATTTCCATGAAAAAGTATGTGATCGGCGATCAATTCCTTTCATTACCGATCACAAAAGCCGATCACAAAAGCCGATCACAAAAGCCGATCACAAAAGCCGATCACGGGGCGCCCCCCCTTGTATAATGGTAGGGGAAGTACTGGTAGTTATAAGTAATAAACACAGATATGCCATTAAGCTATGCCAGGTCTCATTCTGGAGCATTATAATTTAATACCACATGTAACACACCAATCTTATACCTTATATAAATTGAAAATGTACAGCCAATCCATGTGATCGGTATCGGTGATCGGTATCGGAATCGGCAGCAAAAAACCTGATCGGAGCATCCATTAATTGCTTCAAATAATTTCCATTTCTCATGATAATAACTACACAGAAGAAGCATAAAACTGTTCACAAATCTATAAGGGGCTCATTTTGTTTTAGACAGCAACAAGTGAGGTTTTCACTCAGGGAAAGTTAGACTTTGGTCAAATAAGCCTAGTGCAACAAAGTCTAAAAGAGAAATGCAACAGTGCAGTGGACATTTCTGAATGAAATTATTATCTGCCCTCTTTCTTCAACCCTAAAAAGTAGTTTAATAGTATTTTAACAACAAACAAAAGTTAGTTGTCTGATAGTCACTTACTGCAGCATGACGTCTGCCTTCATTCCGGTCTGCTCCCAGCCATTCCAGGGCCCTCTTCACCTCAAACTCCACATACTCAGCAGTAAAGGTGTCCCCAGCCATAGACAGGTGGCCCATGGCTTTAGAGGCCATCTCCATAACCACAGGGTCACTGGAAGGAAGGAGGTTGCGCAAGTAGTTGGCAAAACGGCTGATCCTGGTGGCATTGCCTCCCTCCACTCCAATCAGGCTCACTGGAACAAATTAAGTCACAGTTATATACTGCTATTTACTATGTATTGTGATATACACCAAGAGCAACACGCTATCTCTAGTGAATGCAATTAATAACTTAAACAAGTATGCTTTAAAATTCCACATGACCATGTTTACACCTTACCAATGGCAAGAATTCCTCCTTTCTTCTCATTCACATCAGAGCTGGATACCAGCTCAAATATGTGGTGATTTAATTCATCATAGAATGTAGTGGCTTCATCTTGACTTAACTGGGAAAGGCACAAATACAGTATCACACATAAACCAAGTAGTTGACTAATCCACAGCTGGGATGGGCAACAACACTGATTCAATAAACAGTACTATACTGTAGTATACTGCAATGATATCTTGGTGTAGACTTCTATTATGTGCATAGATTTCTGGTGTTACCTCTCTGAGTTCTGTGGTCACATAGTGCTGCAGGTCTTTGGCAGATTTTGCTCTGGTGTCTTCATTTCGACTCTTCAGCCCACTGACAAACTGTTGCAGCACAGTGGCTGTGCCTGACATGATCACCATTGGGATGGCCTAATGTTACCCTGAAGGAGACAAAGTGTAAAGTAAACCGCTTTCACGACAACGTTCCCCGTGGTTAAAATAAAGGCAACACATAAAAATAATCGCAAGTATAAATACCATACAATAAGGTCGAATATCTGTCCCAAGTGAATGACACACCAGGTCAATGTTGTTGTTAGCTGCCTTTATAGCTAGCTAACGTGTCTGGTGAGCTAACGTTAATGAAACAAACTGTTAGCTTTACTAAAAACGAAAGGTAAGATAAGCATCATTCATGTCATTAGTACAAAACGGACACGCATAAGATCATATACAGCCTAATTTGGAGCTTCATGAGTATATCACGCTGGTTTTGTTTAGCTAGCGTTAGCTAACATTAACGTTAACGCTAACGTTAAGCTATCTAGCAAATCGTTACCAAGACTGTAAAGTCACTGTGTACCACTTACGTGTATATATTAATATGTCGGCCACCTAATTGCAGTTCGGCTCTTGCAGAATATCTCTCATTGTAAGTGCGACTTTACTAGTACAGAGTTAGGTTAGCTAGCTGAAAGTATCTATCAGTTGGGCTGACTCCAGCAGTACACACAGCACACTTCACAAGCACCGAGTTGCGCAGCCTGCGCAGAAATCAACGCAACTCACATGGACAGAACTCGAGTAGGTTTGTGGCTAGTTTGTCGCTGTGTAGACCAAGAAAGAGATAAAACCATATTTTCTGAGGGAAATACTGTATGTTTAAGCACAACAAATACAGGTGCATTTAAAACTATTCGACCTCCACTGTAAATTAGGAGTATTGGCAGAATGTTTCAGCTCTTTGCGATGAACAAATCAGACAAGAACCGCCTAAACAGCTCAACAGAACCATTTTTAAAGTATTTCCTCCACATTCAACACAAAATGGAACACTGAATGGCTACTGCAGTCTCAGAATTATTCACCTCCCTGAACAGATCCCTCATAGCAGCGCACATTTGCAAACCAGGTATTGTCCCAATCACTTGATTAGTTTTGATTAACTTGGTGAAGTGACTAGGAGTTTTTTGGGTGACATGTTTGATTGCATGTTATAAATATGGCTAAGTAAAAAAAATGTTAAAAATATTAACAGAAGAGATTACTGCCTTTCACAAAGAAGGAAAAGGATACAAATATACAGCAAAAGCACTGAATCTTCCTAGAGACACAACTGGAGGGATAGTTTGCAAGTGCAAGTGACTACAGTATCTGGACATGACAGAAAAAGAAAACTATGAAGGGCTGCAACCAGATTTTTAAGGAGGCATGTGGTGAAAAACATGATGGTAACAAACACCAGGAGAAAACATCAGGACAATAATCCCAAGCACACCTCAAAGTCCAGCAAGTCTTGGTTGCAGAAGCAGTCCTGGAAGATTGTAGAGTGGCGGTGACGGTGCCCTATGGAAAAATTACTGGTGGGATTGAAGGAGGTTGAAGCATGGTGGTGTCTGGAAATGCATCATGGTTGCAGCAGATCATAAAAAGAAAAGTTCTAAGTTCAGTTGACACTTCACTCCATGAAGGGGTTGAATCATTTTGAGACTGCAATAGTCATAAAAAGTTGCATTTTGTATTGAATTTTAAACATTACAACCCCCACGTCCACAAAGGTTGCGACATAAAGCAACAATTTGCAAATCTGGTAAACCCATATTTTATTCACAATATAACATAAAAAACATTTTATATTTAAACTAGGATAATGTACTACTTTAAGGAAAATGGTAAAATAGAAATTTATGGCAGAAACAAACCTCAAAAAGTGGTCAGCACCATGTTTACCACAGTGTAGTATCCCCTCTTCTTTGACAGTCTGTGAATAGTCTGGGAACTGAGGAGACGAGTTGCTGGAGTATTGGGAAAGAAATATTGTCCAACTCTTACCCAATATGATGCTAACTGCTCAACAGTCCTGGGTCTTGTATTTCAAGAGTGTGCGGGACTGAGCAAGCAGGCAAGAAGAAAGTGTGTTTATTTACCCAAATAAAAAAATAAAAACATTTTGTATTGAAACATTTATTGAGTTGAATAACTAGCGCTGTCTCGAGCGGAACAGGTCACGTGACTGTTCCATGTCGCGCTCCATTACGTCACCAGCTGGTTCGAAACAACGCGGTTGATTTGCTTCCCGAATTGAAACGCAGTGAAACGCAACTGAATATGCGGTGGTGGTGTTATCTTTATTCCTAAACGGGATAGTAAACAACAAAATAGTGTAGGAATTTCCCCCAAAATAAAAATGCATTATTTACTTCATATCTAAATCTTAATCCCCCGTGTCTCCACCTGACTGGTGGCTAATTAACCACTGACATGTGTGAAACATTTAAAAGCTCCTCTAAACTGCAGTTTATTGAGTGTGATGTTTTAGAATAACTTATTTAGCCACCAGATGTCACTGTGTTAGTAAGTTCCCGAACGTTCCAAAAGATTGATTCATTTTCTGGAACAATCGTTCCAAATGTTCCGAGCTCCCAAACGTTTCATTTCTGCCATCACTAGCAAGAACCAAACAAAAACCAAGCACATTTAAATTCGCAAAAGTAACTCGAACTGAACACACCAACTATTGGAACAAAGTGACCTGATGCGCTGGACAAATATATATATACTGTCTGATCAGACCATTTCAACACACAAGGGTAAGTGAAAAACAAATACTACAAACAAAACCTGCAAACAACAGAACATAACAGTTTCTCTCTAAGTTGTAAATCATTAACTTATGACCAAAACAACCACATCAAAAGACTAATCTAAAAAAAAAATAATAATAACATAAAAAAATCCCCATTGTGCAAATCTAATTTCCCCCCTGATGTGGCAGCTACTTGGTGCAGTCTAATTGGCCACTTCCTGTATTTAACAGCTCCTCTCTCATGGGTACATCCTTTGCGCAGGCTCAACAAGATGTTCTTCCAGAAGCAGTAATTTAAACTACCAGCAGAGGCATCTTCAGCACTGGTAAGTTACTAGTGGTAACTGAAAAAAATGATAAACACAGGCAAAAATGCTAAAGGGTGACTGTACAGAAGTTAACTAAATGTGTGCTGCAGATAGAAACTAATGTACAACCATATAAAATCACTAACACATTCATTTAATGTGGTGTTTAAAGTTAATTTTAAGGAAATGAACCAGAAACTAAGGTGTAAAATGCAAGAGGGTTGCCAACATTCAAATCAGTTGTGTGGCAGTGGACCTCCTAAATAGTTGCCAAATATTCTTCCAGCTCTTCCTTTTTAGTACCCCTTACTTTTCCAACCTTTTGTTGCCTGTGTCCCACTCCAACTTCTTGGAGTGTGTTGCTGTTAATTTCTTTTCTTAATTTTAAATTTTCTTAAACATTTGATGTTTTCTATTTTTCTATTGTACATGAAAAATGGGTTTATCACATTTGCAAAATAATTGCATTCTGCAGCTTTTAGTGTTCCAGCTTTTTTGGCATTGTGGTGGTAGTTGTATTGAGCTGTTTAAATAGTAGTTTGTTTATTGTAAACAGATGAAAGTTTGTAAAATTTGCCAATAAACACTATATTGTAGTGGGGGTTGAATAATTTATTAAAGTCAACAAAATAAATTCTCACACCACCTGAATGTGTGTCTAACATTATAGACCTATTTAATGTAAAGCTATAGGGGCTATAGTGTATTTATCACATTATGCCAGCTCTTTGGCATGACTTACTAAAACATTAAAATACAATGGAGCTTAATGCTTATTTTATCAAATGACTACTGTGGAACAGAACATAATCAGTCTTATTGGCCAAGTACACAAGCAAAAGGCGTCTTTGTGTTTTCTCCGTGATGCAACAGAGGAATACAAATACACTATATTGGCTCACCCCACCAAATCAATGAATCCAGTGCACAAAGCAAGGTCTGTAAGGACATGGATGACCTCAACCTGAATACCTTTAGGATGAATTAGAGCGGAGACTGTGAGCCTGGCCTGTAATTATTGTCACTTAGTAAGCTCATCGAAATGTGTTTCTAACATGAGAAGACATAAAGATGAGTTGAGATTGTCACCTACTGCATGTTAATCTTCAGTGAAACTATAGATGGGCTATAGAAATTTACACACTTCTGTAATTAACAATAAAAATAATAAACAGGCATGACATGAGATAATGACTACTGGATATATAAAATATAAACTTGATGTGCAGCTGTTTTTTTTTTTTTTGACAGTGTGACGTTATATCCACAAGGGGGAGACATTGTCCAAGTCAACAACTTAACTGAAATTACTGAGTGCACAGCCTTGATGTGACTATGTGAGAACGGTGACATTTACCACGGTGCAACACAATAATTAGACCCATGCCCCTCTTATTTATCAGTTGTAGGAAATTGGACCCTAAATGTCAAATGCATTTTCATCATTAAAATGAACCATAATTATCATCTCTTACATTTCAGCCATCATTAGTTTGAGGGTATGGCATGATGTGATGCTTCCTCGGGAAAACAAACATCTTACATCCTTACTTATGTCATTAAGTACACCAGTGGTTCTCAGCCTGAGGTCTGGGGATAATGAAGACTGTATAATTGACACTTAAATAAGTACTGTGTGTATATATAAGTCTATCCCTTTTCTGTTTGGAAGAGCTGGACCATATACTTTTTTTTTTTTTTTTTTTATGCAACACTCAGCCACCTATTCATCTGCTGCTCAACATAATCTCAGATTCTCACAATCTTCCAAAACAATATAACTAATGGAGTTTTTAATTTTTTAATTAATATATTTCTGCATCTACTGCCTCTAGTTTGCCAAGCATGGTGAATAAACTTTCCTTTATAATCTAATCTTTTATGTCTTCCTCCAGATGACATAAAAAAAACATGTGATAATCATATAGAAAAAAATCACATTCATTAGTCACATTTGCAGTCTATGTGGAAAGCATGTCAAAATGCATTTTAAGTGCTGAATTCAGCTCAGAATTGTTCGGTTAATAACCAGATCAACAGCCTTTCATTTGGGAAACAAACTGTAGCTGAACTAAATGCTCTTTTCAAGCCCCTTAAAGAAAGATTGGTGCTTAATGAAGGTTAATACTAAGCATCTGTTTTAAAGTGGTCTTACATTTTAAACCATTCACTTTAGCATGAGAAGAAGTTGGTACTCTTTGTGAATAGTTCACCTTGACAGAAAATGACACACAATGTGAATGTATTTACAAAATGATATAAACTCTAATGCTTTTATTCTGAATGTATTATTAAAACAGAATCTATTTTTTTCTCCTGGGATTTCAGATTTATGGTTCTTTTGCTTTTGAATAACAATGTTGTTATGTAGTATGGAGCTTTTTATTATTCTGAGAGCATAAGCTTAATTATCGCAAAAAGGAGAACATGATGACAAATGTCATGAATGCGTGTTTTTCTCATTGCAGATATAAATGGCGTGTGATCTGGTAATTAACATGCAAAGTTACATGAAGTTAATTAAATCCCAATCGGGTTGATGTGGTAATCAGTGTGCAGCAGCGTCAGTTTGCATCTCACACCGCAAATGTGAAAGTGTGTGAGCGAGAGAGAGAGATGTGGTTTTGAAGGAGGAGAAGCAAAAGAGAGCCCTGCAGCCTTACAGCACTTTACATGGAGAAAATGAGAGGGTTTTGGAGTGAGGAGGTGGGGCTGGCAAGGGGCGCAGATCCCCATTTTTGCACCCAAAGGCACTTCTGCCTTTGTCATACTTGGCTAAGCCAGACATACTTTGCTGATGAGACACTGACTCATTCAATCACCAACATTCACCTTTCTTTTCGACACATGTTTTCACAGGAGAGTTTGTGTGTGAGACAGAGTGAATGAAAGGCGGAAGGGTGCTTTAGGGACATGAAACACACACATGCAGTCACTTGATTTCAGCTCACACATAAAACCACTCAAGCAAAACAAATTTATGCATGCTTTGTGCCACCAGGACTCTTGTCCTAACAGGCAGCCGGCCTCCACTGTTAAGTGACAGACAGGATGTTTGGTCCACCTTCACCAGTCTGAGGCTTTGATTCCTTTCCTGTCAGTCCTGTTTATTTTCTGCTTTGCCTCTTCTCTCAGTTGTGCTTTTGAAATATTTCTCCTATGATGGAGCCTGTCATTCTGTGTACTGAAGGACAAGAGTGTGGAACTTGAAAAGATGAGTTTACTCCTGCATTTACTGCTCTACCCAACTTATTCATTTACCATCAAACTGCTGTTCCTTTCCACCTTCATCCTTCCCTCCTGTTATGCACTTCATGACTTACCCTATCTTTATCACCCCTCCATGTTCTTTCCCCCTCCCTGTTTCAGTCCTCTGCAGTTTCAGGGACTTTTGTTAGGTAGTAGGGGCGATTTGGTATGAGTCACAGATTCCTGGGCAAGGTTTCATTAGCTAACATCTGGTTCTAAGAGCTAGGGGCGGCTCTCATCCCCTACTTGGCCACAGACCAGCACTGGATCCTAGTCACACTTTATCTATCCACCTGCCCTGGCAACACACCTCAGTATGGCACTTCCATTAATTCCACTTTGGATGCAGAAGTTTGTGAAAGTAGGCAAAGTAGTAATTTTACTTTGGAAATCATCCAGTCTTACTTGCTCTGACTTTCAAAGCTGAAGTCTGAAAAAACTTGCCATCTATACCATTTTTTTTGTATTGTTTTCTATTATTATAAACACATTTCTGCTGTTTTTGTTAATAGTAATGCAATCATGTTTATTGTAGCATATCTTATTTTAATGGAACATTGACTATACTGTAGTTTGGAGATTCTCAGCCAAGCTATTCTACTCGGTGAATAGTTGTGCTATGGACCTTCTTCTTTGGGGCATAGCATATCAGCATATCAGTCTATGCAATTTTGTAGAAGTTAACATCAAAACCTGCAATATGTTGTTGAATGAGGCCATCAACCACAAGTAAGCTACACACTTAGTATCAAATGTAAGTATTCATAAGTATGTATTTTTTACATTTACCCGTTAATTCTGCATTCATGGGACTTCATAGACTGAAATGGTGAGCAGGCAAATATGAAAAAGCATTCATTTTAGCCTTAAAGCTTTTTACTGGCTATAATTCCCAAGGTTTATTATACCGGCACCAAATCACAACAAAAGTAATCTCAAGGCACTTAACAGTGGTTGTGTGCTAAAAATTAAGGTCATCATCTCTGATTAAAGCATGACATCTCTCTCTCTCTCTCTCTCTCTCAAAATACATTTTTAGAGATAATTACTGTGTGGAGGTTTGCAGAACTGTGACTGTATCAGTTTTTCAGTAAACATGGTTATCCTTTTGATGGATACAGGTAGATGAAAGCTAAATAATGGCAGTAGAATGAAGGTATTAGATTATGTGGCTGAATTCATGTGCAAAAGTGCAAAGGGCCACAGAGACAATGAAGAGTGTAATTAGCTAATGGAACTGGACAGTCATTTTGGACCAAATGAAGTTTGCAGACAAGGAAGCCATGATGATGCTGCACTTGTCACTGTGCTTAGCTAGTCTTCTGGCACACTTCTCTGCTCTCTGAAGGACACACACACACACTCACTGAGTCAACTGTATTGATTGAGTTTCTTTCCCTCGGTGAGACGTATAGATCAAACACCATTGCTAATCCATGAATCACAGTGAAGGGGAAACCTAAGGCCAGCTTATGGAAATGAGGATCCTCTCTGAAACATTTCAGAGTTTCTGTACAACAAAAAGTCCTTAATCAGGGAGTAAAACAGTGAATGCTGGTGCCTCTGGCTTAAAATAACACATAAGCATTACTCATCATTTCTAGTACAAGCCCTTGTCTTCCTACGTAATCCTTTTGGTAAGACTCAATATATCAAAGAGGAAGTAAATGACATGCTGCATTAAAATTGCAGTTGTCAGTTTCACATCAAAATGTTTTCATTACGCATCTAACAGAGGCAGCCAACAGAATACAAATGCAGCTCAAAAGTAGTGAATAAATCAGTTGGAGTGAAGCAGGTTTTGATCTTGCCATTCATCTGCAGTACTGTGGTTGTGGGCGTTTGTAGTGGACTCATTTCCTAATGGACTCTTGCAAGTACCTGTCACAGAGAAAGCTGGGAATGAATGAATGGTATCCATTAGACAAAATTGCCATCGGTAAATTGTGGCCACTCTGCGTAAACGAGCTGGAGCTGGGCGGGAGCGAGAACAGATAGATGGAGAGATCTCGCAAGCAACAGACAGTAGCCTGTAGCTGGCTTGCTATCTTTCACTGCTTTCCTGATGTCAATATGTCCAATAAACAGTTCACAGCTGTTTTCAAACATAATTATTTTCAGGAAACTCACACTGACATATTTCATTTGACTTTAACGTTTTGTAACCCCATTCTCGGGGATTTCTGTAATTTCATGTACTTAGAGCACTCCATATGACCTTGATGCTGGATTCTAAGCCAGTTTAAGTGTGGGGAGACATTTCACACTTAATCCTCTCTTGGAGGCAATACAGTTGCCATGTGTGACATGAGGAAGTGAGGAGACTTCAGCTGGATCTCTATCTATAATGAGACAGAGACAGTCTACATGGTGTTCTTCACTGACACGCTTTTATCTCGTCTCCACCCAGCCTTGCGGCAATAATTGAGATAAGACAGATACTGATGGTGGTGGAAAACCTAAAGAGCCTCTAGGCTTTTTTTTTGTATGCATTCGGGTATAAGACAGAGTCTCCCGATTCCAGCACAGTGCACCCAGATGGTGAGCATACATGTCTGCTCGTTCCATAGACACCAACAAGAAACATTTCATCTCTCCTCAAAGCCTTAAATAGCAGACTTACTGACTAAAAGAGAAAGCTGGCTCCACAAGAGATTGAACTGACATTCCAGGCAAATGCACAGGGACAAAACCAGGTGTGAAACCATCTCTCCTGTTTAGACTTGACGCCACAAAGGAGAGGGCCACCTGGCAAATTAGCAGACAGCTAAACATAATCTATTTTGTCGCAACCTTTCTACTTATACTAAAGAAAGTAATGCTGAGTTTAGCTCATCATTGCCTAATACACTGCTTGTCCTAAACAGCAAAATTAAACAGCTCAATCCAGCAAAAAATATACAATGTCTAATACAAAACATTCTGTAAGGTTTTCATTTACCGGCCTACCAAACAATCTAATGGTGAAATGTAGACAGTAGCTTTTGGGGAATCATCTACTAGATGAGTTTCTCAGACACACAGTCAAGTGTATATATCTGCCCTTACGGCAGGGACATCAACTGCAGTTCCATATATCCTTCGCTGCCTTGCTGTAAGGGCATCTTAACATTTTGGGGACTTTGATTAAGTCACTGATGCAGCCACTCACTTGCATCATTCTCATATCTGCATATAGTAGATTCTTCCTGCGTAGATGAAATGGCTACAAACACAAATGATAATGACTTGCATTTCATTTAAACATAGATTGATTTCACAGACGGTATGAATTCATTTACATTACTCCTTCGGCCAGGTCACTTGCACAGTGAGACAGCAGATGGAAGACAGGGTGTACTGCAGGACACTGGACACCATGTCAGTAGTCTGAGGCAGACAGATGCCAGGCATGACCAGCTTTCTCCTCTGTTCTCATGCTGATACCTGATAAATAGAACTGGCCTGTCCTCTGGAAAAACTAAAGAGCTACAGCAGCCTCGTCTGATAACACTGGAATGTCTCAGCGTGTGTGTGTGTACTTTGTGTATGTGTTTGTTGCATACTGGTCAGTGTTAAGTGAGTGTCTGCACATTATCTATAAATACAATGTAAAACATGACACACTAGGAAATGAACAAACATGAACCAGACAGACTATGTTTGAAACACAACACAAAATTGAATACAAAGGCTGCTGAATAACTTTAGCAGGATTAGTGCATTATTTATGTGGCACACACTGTAAGATATCACTTACATGACTCAAACACAAGCCCAGTGGTTGGATTGGTTTTCAGCACTGCACTGCACAGTGATTCTCCAACTGACTATGATGCAGTGATACACAGGGGTGCAGCAATGCAGCTGCTTCTCTGTGAAATGCAGCCCCAGGGCTTTGCATACAATTTGGCTGTTAATGTTGCATCTCGGGTTTCTTTCCAATGGCACACGTCTAGAGTCAGCCTTTTCCACCTGTTATGGATTCCTCTGTCTAAGCCATCAACATAATTTATCTAAATAAATTATAGTGATTTCCCCCTTCAGGATTCATTAGTGTCACAACAGTAAAAAGTACAGATTGATGACTATTGTTTAAGACCAAAATGAATCAGTATTTCATGCAAATATTTGATATTTCCAAATCTCACCCCTCTCTCTCCAGTTTATGTACAAACAAAAATGATTTTGCTTCACTTTTAGAAGGGTGTTATAAGACTGCACAGTCACCTTTATTAAATTGTCTTCATCTGTGTAAAACTGACATACAGTAAAGCAAATTAATAAACACACTCTTTCAATACAACATCTCAGTGTCGGCAGGTAAATCCCTTTTGAGGGGTTGGTGTCTTCACACATCAGCTCCTCTTTATTGCATGCTGTAATTGCATCTGTCTACATCTTGGTTCACAAAAGAGCCTATGAAATGTCTTCATTCGCTTAAATACTTAGGCTATTACTTAGGCTTGTGTAATTTATGGAGCTTTTGTGTTAAAGTAGTTGTGGTATTAGGAGTGCTGTCAGGAAACTGGAAAAAGGGGGTCATGACTGTTAATGTGTCCCAGGTAAGTTTATTAAATATGTTCCAGTAATTGTTTTGTGTGTCAACAGGAAAAAAAAAAAGACAGCATCTGCACGCCACATTTTGCATTTCTTTTTGCTAAACACTCAGTTCATTATTCAAATTCACCTAAACTGAACTAAAATAAGCTGTTAATTACACATGCTTACTTAAAGGATAAGACTGGTGATTTTCTTTGTGTTTTTGTCAACAAATCCCATAAAGAGACTCCAACCAAAAGAAAGTGATTTTGACTGATTACTGTTAACTATGAAAACACATCATCGAGCTACATCACTGCGTTGGATGACATGTTTTGTATGTTTTTTTTTTTAAGAGCTCAGAGGCTCAGAACCACCACCACTTTTTACAAGTCTACTACTCTTTCTGACAATAAAAAGTGATGGTTGTTCTTAGCATTTGGGTTGCTTTCTTTTCATTTTTAGTGAGGAAGGAACATGTTGTTTAGTGCAACAATATGGGTCACTGATTTGGTTTGACAATAACAAAAATCCAGACAATTACTGGCCTTATTGTTTATAGAGCTAACTCCTCCAACATAAGTCACATTGAAGAACTTAGAAGATCAATTTCCGGAAAGCTGATGTGTACAGGGAAATAAAATCATTCAATATCATTCATCTGCTGCATTTACTCTGACAAAGTATTAATAGTGAACATGGTAGCAAATACCTAACTGACTTATACATGCAGCAGGCATAATGTTTCTGATCACTGTATAAATCTTAAGTCCAACATTCACTCATCTTTTCGTTCTGTCTTGGTCTCCACTACCTGCTAACTAGTACAAAAACATCTTATTAGGGGTTTAGCTGCTAGCTGCTAGCATCTAGCTAACAGATGAATAACTCTGTCTGCTGTAGGAGAGAGTGGGTTTTATCAGAGCTCTTTTTTTCTCGTGGTCACCACAAACAACTACTGGATTAATAAGTCATTCACCTGACCTAAATGTCTGGGACAGAAAACCAAAATAATGAATACAGAGCTGAAAGACGCTAAAATGCTAAATCTAAGTCTGCTGCGTTGGTTGATCTGTGGTTTTGGTCACTGCATGTCACTTTTTTTCACTACAAATAGTCACGTTTACTTGACAGGAGTAGTCATTTATTGTGTCATGTGTTGTGTGTTGAGTTATGCCACTCTTAAAACACTGCGGTTCTAATTTACGCTCATTACTGTTTACTAAAACCATAAACAATGGGAGGGTTAGTTTTGTCCACAAATTGCAGCACCGATTCCCGGCTGACACCAGCATACTGCTGCATTATGATACACACTAGGGTGAAGTAGAAATGTTTTTGAGTTCAGTGTATTTTGTGGTTCAAACTAGTCATTACTGCAATAAAATAAAGCTCATTTAAAAACGTGAAAGCCAATGAAAATGTTGTTTAAGACCATAAAGTCAGTGTGCCATTTACTTGTCTGGTAATTGGAGCAGCTCCAGGCTGTACATCATGATGGGATAACACAGTATGTCACTTGTTGATTTGGGATCAAATGTATTTACATTTATCTGACCAGAGTTTGTGTGGAGATTTGTGCAAATATTATCCTCACGTCATGTATAAAAAAGAACATGGAAAAACACTGACAAACTGTATCATTTCTCTTTCAAAAGAAAGTTGACTGTTTTGGGGAGCTCAGCTGTCAGAGCTGAGGCCTACTTGAACAAATTTCTACAAATGTCCTCTCTAGCAACTGTGTATAACCAAGCCTGTCATTTTCCCAGGAATAGAAGGGTAGTTAAAATTACAGCTTTTAAGGAGTGGAAATTTACGCTCTCGTCTGCCACTCTAACAAAACAGCCATATGGTAACATTTACAGATTTAAAGATAGAACATTTTAGCATATGAGGGGAATCTTTAATGGCACACGACATGATGTGAGTTTAGCTTCCGCCTGTTCAGCTGTAGAGTTCAGTTTTATATGGATGTCCAATAGCTGAGGTAGTGATACTGAAGAAACTGGGTTTTGACTGCAATTGTACCTTCAAGAATGCTTTGAAGGACATAAATGAGGCCCCTAGATTTCTGTTTAGGAGCTACATGGTAAGACTTTACATGATGCATTGGGACCATGACAAGCTTTAGACAACTGATGTTAAAGTATGCAATGCTGATTTAAAGCTGCATCAATTATTTCTTGTCCATGTTATAGCAACAAAATGAGCTGTAAATGTAGACATATAATTGCCTTATGAGGTAGATACAGTATGGCTAAAGCTTTATCATAAAAGTTGTGTGGCTTGAATAAAGCCTTCAACAACCCAGGTTGTGCTTCTTTCTGCCTGCAGGAGTACTATCTAACAAACTGGAAATATTTAATATAATTTAGGCAAAACTGGAGGACATTGGAGAATATAAAGGATCCTTATTGGCTCAGCGCAGGGATCCTTTTCAGCAGGGGGTCGGGGGTTTGGCGAAGGTAAAGACACTGTCTGTCCAAGTGGGGGCGGCGTTGGACAGTCACTTTCTACTGGCACCTCATCGCGCAGCCCTCCAGTACCCCCACCCACCCACCTACCACCACCGCCACCGCCACCCAACTCGCCCTCACTTGTGGGATCAGCAATTCAGATTGCATGCAAATCCAGGCGCGTCACCGTGGATGCGCGTATGAGCGAGGAAAAGAGAGGGGGAGCGACAAGTGCCGTCGCATTCCTAAAGAGAGAGCTCCCAGCCCCTTCCTCCTCCTTCCTCTCTTCCCTCCTGGTCTCCCAGTCGGTAGCGTCAGAGAGGGAGTTTTAACCCGGGCTGCAGATGCGGCGAACAGGGCTGCTGCTGAGTGAAAGATACTCCGGGAGTCCGTAGGGAAACTGTAGGAAGGAGGCAAAATTAAAACGCACTCGGAAAAAGTTTGGAGTTGTTCTTGGATTTATTTAATTGTAGGAAAGTTTACTTTTTGGGGCAGTTCCGTGTGGTGGTCATGGGTTCCCATCGGACAGTCGGGTCCGGGCGGACAGCGCTGCTTCTGGCGGGGCTGCTCGTGGCTCTGTGGCAGAGCTGCGACGCAAGTTGCCCGGAGAAAGACTTGGAGGACCGGGAAGAGGAGGCCAACATAGTTCTGACCGGCACGGTGGAAGAAATAATGAACGTGGACCCGGTGCACAATACCTATTACTGCAAGGTACGTGGTTTAATATGGTTTCACAGTCAAGTGAATTATCCACAGGAGTGCACTGCTTCAAGGAAAAAGACACCTGCTTATGTGGATCGGGTGGCCTGTACGTGCACAAGTACAAGTCACATAATGACCAGCGAGTTTATGTTCCAGCTCTAAAAAGACATCTACAGCTTTCCTGAAAAACATTTTACAAACTCATTCAACCAGAAGCATGTGGCAACAGTTACACTGACGGTGAATCTACTTTGGCTTCAGGAATAGATAGATGGGGTTTTCTTTATTTCCACAATTACATAGTTACAAGTGGAGGCCTAACCGAGCATGTAATCATTCCAAATATGTTGCAGCAGGAGACTGGCCCCTTATTGGCCCCTGGCTTTAGCTCCCACTTGATTTCTAGTCATACATGTTTTAAAAAATAGTGGCAATGGCAGCAAAGATGATGGTTTGAAGCATGTTTTTCATGTAGTCCTGCTGACAAATGGCACTACTTCTTTAACAGTGATATGCTTGTAGATAAAAAGTCCGTAATGTGTAATGGGATCACTCAGAATAACCACAGAAACACTTAAAGAAACAGTACTGTGTACACCTATATTATTCTAAGAGACAAAACATGTTTTGTTCTGCAAGGTGTACCCAAAATAACATAAAAACTCATTATTTGCTCGTGTCCACCTGTCTGTGATATACTTGTAATAAACAATTCTGTTTGTATTTTATATCTTCAGCCAACCACATAATAGGTCATGGTGGGGGGAAAAACTTCCACTTTTCCACAGAGCAAATTTTCAATCAGGAAGCAGCCTTCCTCTCCTCATTCTGTGGCCTTTCATTGAGAAACTTAGTTTTGCACCATCACTGACTTGTGGTAGACCACTCTGTAATCTGTCAAAATAAACAAGTTGTGTTTGGTCGGCTCTCTTGCAGATTCTTTCCTCAGCGCCCACTATCTTCCCGTCTCTCATTGAATGAATGGAGTAGATTAGAGGCATACGGCTTTTGTCATGGAGACCGAAACCACCACCAAGTGCTGAAATAAGACAAGACGGCTAACGTGTAGCAGAAGGGGCGAGCGTTCTCATGACTGTGCACAAAACGGTCTCTGCTGCACTTCCTGTAATGCTGTATCAGTGGATGCGTACAGTTTTCAAGTGGCTGTGTCTTTAAAAATCACTATTATTTTGCACAGTGTCAGTAGATATTTTGGTTGCACATATGTAAATAACATTCTGTGTAAAATCAGACACACCAGGCTGCCCTCACTAAAACTAGATTGACAACAGCATCCCTGTGCATTTATAAATTAAAATATTATCTGTGAAGATTCTCAGTCATCCAGGTCATGGTTATCCCAAAAAGGTTTTAAGTGGCAACTGGACTTGTTGTAGTTCCTTGATGATGTTCCTTTCGCCTTCCATTCCAGAGGGCTTTTTCACGTCTGACTTGAAACTTAAAATATTCTAAATGTTTTTGTTTTTGACAAAGCACTGCAATGTACATCTTTTTTCTGCTGTTTGGCTAAAGGTCAGGGTGTGGCGCTACTTGAAAGGAAAGACCAATGTCAACCAGGATGGTAGCAACAAGGTGATGATCGGCGGCTTTGGTAACCCTGGGATCTGCGACAACCAGGTGACCATGGGCGACACTCGCATATTCTTTCTCAACTCTGCTCCGGAGTCCATGGGACCAGAACACAGGAACGAACTTATGCTCAATTCAAGTCTGATGAGGATTACCCTGCGCAACCTGGAAGACGTGGAGCACTGTGTGGAAGGTAAGCAACCAGTGTGTTACAAATGTATGATGTATGGGTTGGAATATGTAGTATATGTTGGAATGATAAACATACTGTATATATGGAAGTTAATTTGTTTCTCATTGCTGCCTAATTAGTCAGTTTTATGTGACCATTATGACATTGTGTGTAACCTGAGAGAAATCTAGTATATGATTCATCCATGTTGTGGCTTTGTAGGAGTAACTGTGAATTACTAAAAGCAGTAGGGATTTCATACACTGTTGGCTGCTGAAATTGCATAGCCTCAGGCTCACAGTGTCAAAGTTTCCCAGAACTCCATGAAACAAGGAAGCCTGAGTCATCTTAGGAGCTGTGTTGCTATGGTGAAGCTCCAGTCTTTCCCAGCCAGGGGTGGGTGTGTCTGATAAACACCTGAAGGACGGGTTGAGTGGTTAAGGGATGATTCCTGACCTTTGCACCTTGTAGCTGAGCCATTGTATGAAGTCAGAGGGGAAGCTGCTTACTGCTTATATATATGCATAGCACTGGATGTGGAAGCAAAGATTCCCACATTTTACTACAACTGACTCACATGCTCCCACCATTTTAACTTCACTGTTGCAGTATACAGTAGTAGAAAGCCGGACTTGAATGGATCAAGCCTATCCACGCTTGAAAATGCTTTAATAAGTTGTTTTTAAGGAGCTTTTTAAGTTTTATAGGAAAACAGGTAGATATGACATTGTTGTTTATTCTGTTAATTATTTGCATACCAGAACCTCAGTATGAAAAGAGTTAATTGAACACTTTTAGTCCTCTTAGTACTTTTTTGGTTGAGGTAATTTGTCAGGCTCTTATGAGTTGAACCATACAGCCGTGACTAATAAATCTCAGCATCTACCGTGACTGTGAGGCTATAGCAGCCTGCGCCCCATGCCAGTGAGCAGTGAGCTTGCTGCTGTTTAACTTTTACTGGTGCTTGACAATGTTGGCAGCTGTTCAAAGTTTGAATCTAACACTTAAATTGGCCATAAGCACCAGGGGGAAATGAATCAGAGCATGAATCACCTTGCTGAAGACTTTCTGGAGCTATTGCTGTTTCAGAGTTGTAGGCTCTATTTTCTGGATACCTTTTCCTGAACAGTGCTGGGTGGCAGGATGTTCCAATGGATGGAGCTTGTTTGCAGTGTTAAGTTGCATTTGGCACACACATAAAACTTCTTCTGTTTGTCTGTCAAGGCACGAAACACTGCACTGCTAACCTTTTTATTCAGCCCCCTTTTCTTCTTTTTGGACTCCTGTTGTGGAAAGGGGAGTTGCTTGGCTCTGAAAAACAGTCTAGAATGTGCCCTTTTTGTTTTGGGCTTTGTATTTGAAGAGGGTTTACTTCACATAACCTGATTTTCTTATATCGCCTTACACTTGGAGGAATAGCCGTAAGGAAATACTTCAAGAAGTCAACGGTCAAAAGTTGCACACAAATTTTGTTGTAAGACATCGGAAATGGTTATCTATTATGGTGGTCTTATTTGCTGTCCATCCAATAAGTAATATCCTTGGACAGTTATCAGGTTCGGCCCACAGAATCTGTATTCAGGTTTTGGGGAATGAAATTGGCCATGATAATTTGCTGGCACGCCTCCATCCGGAGGAGAATGAGCTTTGAGGCTTGTTCCAGTGCAGAATTCTAATTAAGAGTCAAGTCAGATCCCATCTGTTCTATGCAACCACTACCCTCAGAGTGATTGTGGGATGTCAGTGCAGCGGGACAAGACTCTACCTGCTGCAGTGCTCATTGTACCCTCCTCTGCTCTCTCCTCATTCTTGACATTTTCGATAGCTAGGATAGACTCAGGAATGCCTGGCAAAGAGCTAGGTGGGGAGGTGCATTGTATGAGGTGGAAGAAAAAAAGCTTTGTGTGAGCTCCTTGCTGTCAAGAGTTTTGAGAAGGACACAGACATGAAAGAAAATAAGATGAGTGATGTAGAACGAAAGAAAAAAACACTGTGTTTGCTGTGCATATTTGTTGGAGTTTGGATCAGCTCTGCATGATGATAGATGCCTTCAGGCATTATGTTTCACACTCTACATCTGGGCTCATTGCACTGGGCAGTCGCACTTCAGAGCCACCCAATCCATGTTTATGATCACTGGACTACAGGCGTCTGCCACAGATTGGCCCACTCTGAAAATACTGTGTGCTATGTTCAGTATGAAAAAAATTCAGTTTTCTGAAGCTCTTAATTGCATTTTTATAGTTGGAATATAAAGCTGAAATAACAAGAAACTTTACTTCTCAAAGTCAAAATATAGCACATCTGCATTGTTGAATTTGCACTGGACCAGATAAGCAGAGATCATTTGACACACAATGTCTTTCTTTATTTAGTCATTCGGCTACCATTCACTGGAATGCCATTGTTGTCATTTGTTCCTTACAGAGAGTTGACACCTAATATATCAAACAGAATTAATCAGTCATTTACTGTGACTTTGGACACAAAATTGAAATCACGATTTAAAAAAAAGTGGATAAAGGAGGCAATACACAGCTCAAAAGAGCTAAAAAAGTATGTGATATGTATGTGCAATGTGTTTGTTGTAATTTCCATTTCATTTTTTTCCAATGCTGTGTTAATGCCAGCAAATAGAGAACACAGAGGTTTTGTGGGTTGGGAAGGGAGGAAGCCCTCTTGATGGAGAACTGATGAATGTACAGGGAGATCTTATCTGTCTTGCTCTGTTTATCAGCTGCTTTTGTTTCAGTTCTTGATGACTTTATGCCAGAGTCCATCCCTCAAGGCCATGATGAAGCACAGCAACAAAGGGTTGTTTCTTCCTACTGTCTTGATCTCTTCCTCTCCTTCTATTTTTTTAATCTCTTTTTAGAGGAGTAGAGATGAGCCAGTCAGGAGTTAGGGCATAGTCATGCAACAGCTGCATCAAAGAGTCTTCATGTGTGCCCTTGTACTGCATCTACTGAAATACATAATACTGAGTGCAGCTAGTGCACTTTGCTGGTTGGACAATCAGAAATCCCTGTGGGATGTTAATGAGCAACATTTTACTGCTCAACATACCGCTGACTATTTATGATCTGTGTGTATGGTAGTCCAGGGGCTCACAGGTAATGGGGTTAGCCAGGCTTGTTGAGAACATGATGGGGGTCCTGATTTGCCAGCAGGTGGTCTGGCCTAATGATCGGCGAGCAGACGGTCCTGTGGAATGCTCCTCGGGGTGGGTGGGATGTGGGATGACTGTTTGAGACCACCCCCCTTCGCCTCCAGTGGCTCCTTCAGTGAACGAGCCTAGACCGTGTGGAAAACTTTGAGCTTTTTTCCCCACTGTTTGTGCAGGGAGGAGGCCTGGAATCTTCTGAAATTCCTAACCAGCACATGCTCCTACCTGGCTGCCTCCTCCCTCTTCACCTTTGTGATATGTGAGAAGATAATGATAGAATGATAAGAGCAAAAATGAGAGGATTTTGGTTTTTACTCTTGGTATTTACTTGCAGTTTTTCATAACTTGCATGCCAGTCGTACACAGGGCAGTTGACTCCCTTGTTTTAAGAACAGTACTTTCTGAAAATGTACTAATGTTACTTCTATAGTTAATCAGTGACTCAAAGTGTACTTATGGTACAGAAGTGAAATTATTTCCTGAGTTTAGTGGAGGCAGTCTATTTTATTGGAGATTCCCCTCTACTATGTAGCACTCAAGGAAATCCTGCAGCCTAAGTTTGTTGCCTTGTAATTTAAATATCAGGCGTTGCTACCACCTGTTCATGTCTTAATCTTACCTAGAAATTCTGGAGACAGATTAGACACATTGAGACAACTGCCGTACAGTGAAACATGACAGTCTACTAAACATTTGACTTCCCACATGTAAGAGCCCATAGATTGTGGGTAATTCCAAAGGGGATATGAAGGTTATTTTATTGTGGCTCTGGAAAGTGTGGGAGAACGCTACACAGCAACACCCAGGTGACTGAACTAAAGCACTTTATCCAGTCTGTGTCTGCACAAGCAGCCTTTTGTCTCCAGGGAGTCATGGGAAGTCAAGAAGTCTGACTTTAAGGATTGGATTTTTCTCAGGGTCCTTGAATGGATTAGGATATAGTCTAAGAGTGAGAGTTCATTCACTTGCTTTTCTACTCCAAAGGTGAACCCTTACTAATTCTGTCTAACTTGTGTGGCTTATGTCAAAGAATTTATGCAGTGACAGAACAGAATGAGACAAAAAGAAAGGCTTGATTGAAGGCTTTGATGAAATAAGCAACAAAGTCCTGAAGGGAGAAACGAGGCCAATGGACCTGTTTTCCAGCTAGCCCACAGTCTCCAGAGTTATTGTACATTTTAGATTTTAATTAAAAATGCGAGCGAGTAGAGCCTGCTTGGCACAGCGATAAAAGACTCAGAAATGAAAAAGCTATGAAAGATGGAAGAGAGCAAGGAGGAATGGACCACTTAACCACAGTCTGCTCACCTTGGCTTGTATCCCAGCCCGAACAAGAGTGTATCACTCTCATGCTGATAAGAATCATAGATGGTATCAATAGTACGCCAAGACACCTACATGTAGTGACATGCCTGTCACATCAGTCAGATGTTAACAAATCCACAGTGTACACACAGACATACTGTGTAACATCAAGTCTGGTCAAATATCCAGTATATTTGGTGAAAAAGACAACTTGGCTTTTATTGTGATTTATTATGACAGTCATCTCTTGATAAATTTACTGCAATTGCAGAAGAGACTATTTTATTTATCTCCTCTGGTAATTATTATCTTACTACCCTAAAGGTAAAGAATACTTCAAGCTCCTGATGCTTGTTCGATTCAGATCACACAATAGTGTGATTGTGAGGTTACCTAAAATTTATACTAAAGTTCATTGGTGAAATGTGTCATGGTCTACTGGTTGAGTGTCTAATTTGATCATAAAAGTGGTACAGACTGTGTTGAAACTAGAAAGATGTAAAGTCAACTGGTGTTAAAGTCATAGTTTTTTATTAGTTTTGGAACAGGAACTGACCAGGGAGGCTGTGAGCATGGATTTGGATGTACACTGACCCAGAAACATCACTCTTCTATCAGACATAAAGAGCCCAGAGAAGCAGTCTACATGAGCTGTGTGCTCCCACCGGGGAACTGGATCAGTGACAAACTTTCTGGTCCAAGGCTACATTTCTGAATCAGGGCAGCTGCTGTGGCAAGTGCAGCTACTTGTCCAAGATTCGAGATTCAAGATTGAATCTCGAATCTTATTGTCAATATGCCAAAAGCATCAGGGCTACAGAAAAGGCCTTTGCTGGGATACCAAGGGGATAGTAAAATCACTAATGGCAGAGTGTTAGATCTTTTAAACTTATTCTCTGGAAATAAGAGTTTGACAAACTCTAACTTCGACTGCTTAGTGAAGGCAATTAAAACCTGCTGCTGTCAACTGTCTCTCAATGGATGTGTTCACCTTGAGAAAACTATTGAAGTTACTATGACTTTTCCTCAAAATTAACTTCTTCAAATTTGATCAGTGTTTTTTTTCCCTAAACAAATCCCCATTTGTCTTAGAGTGTCAGTCAAAGATTATTATTATTGATGGTATCTAACAGTTGCAACAATGGAACTTTTGCCCATAGCAAATCAAGTGCAGAAACGTTGCTGAACCAAACTTTGAATCTAATCCCAGGTGGACTAGATTTAATGCTATATACATCACAGGAAGTAGGGGAGACTTAACAGTTGGGAGTCTCATGTTCACACATACATCTTGGGATGTTCAGGCTTTTCCTGTGCTATTTTGCCCCTCTGACAGCAACCCAGTCTCTTTTACTTCCTTGCCTCCTTCTCATCTTTCTCTCTGTCAATGCATTGCCGTGGTGAACCCAGAATGAACACCACTCTATCCTTAGTGACTTGTCCGGCATGTTTTCCTGTTTGCTAGTATGTTTCTATTTAACTTCCTGCTTTCAGAGGACATGCTTTGTTCTCAGATGCCTGTGATGACCTATACATGTCTGTCTGTCATCATGTGTATGCAGAGCTATTTTGGTTGACTTCTTGGCATGACATCACATTTTGGGTTTTATGCCTCCGCTCTTACTATGCTAAATTCTTTCTTAAATTCTTAAAGTCTTTTGATGCCCCTCCAGTCTCCCCACTTCTGCTTTTTCTCTCCTCTATTCTCACAGTTGTCATTTTCCTCCTCCCAGTGTTCCCATTCCCAGTGGTTCCACCTGTAATTAGACTGGAATCCCATGCCCTGTAAAGCTGTCATAGTTACTGCTACCAGGGGCAGTTTTTGCAAACCTGTCAACAGCCTCTGACCTAAAAAGAAGTGTTTCTTGCTTTGCTTCCTCCAGAACTTACAGAAGTGAACTGTTAAAAAGAATCATTCTGTTTTATTAGAAGTTGGATCTTTTTCTTAAATTCTAAAGGTGAACTCCCCTGGATGTCTGCTTTCAAGGTCTTGGGAGGGTGCGATTGTGTTAGATTGTAAACTTCTGGTTTAAAAATAAAATAAATCTCAAGGAGTGGTGTTAGACAAGTAAAACGAAAGCATGCGTCAGTTTGAATAGGTTTTTAAATAACTGTCCAACTATAATATAGAAGAACTAAATTGGTTGAGAGGGACGTTAAATAAGAGCCAAGTTACAATAAATCTGAATTTGCCTTTCGCTATGCATTTATAACTGACCAAAGTCAAAATGACTGAGCTGAGAGCTTTTGCATATTGTTGAAGGAACGTTTTCACGGGGCACTTGGTGGTTGATATGAATGTTGTGACTCATGACGCTGCTGGTACTTTGGAAATGCAGTGCCATTTAAGATGTTAGAGCTTGCTTTGTTATTCTGAGTTATGGAGTTTTTGATACGATGTGTCTTCTGACAAACCCTTAACCCTCAAACATATTTGAGAGATAAAACCTCTTAGGAATTTTCCTCCCTTTCTCTTCCTCACTGCCACCAGATTTGTCTGGTGGGAGGGAGGCACTTGATCTGCCCCTGCTGTTTTAGCCAACAATGGCAAGGACGTGATGGCTTTCAGAGACAAACAGAGATATTTGGCTGAGGATGTCTCACTAGCTTAAGTGTGGATCTGTATACAAACACATGCCCAGACTTGACTATCGTACCATCAGAATGGGACATAAACATATGCAGAATGTGTCACTGTATCTGACATTGAATGTCAACAGGGAACAGCCTTTAAAGTAACATACCACTGAAATCCCTGCTCCACAGGACTATTAATCAGTGCACAGAGAAGTGTGTGGCAACCAGGTATGAATTCAGCAAGCTAAATATTAATTTGTGCAGAGAATATCTGTCTTAATACACTCGGTGTGTTTCTGGACACTAATTATCCAAGGCTGACAGTATTTGTTGCTCTTTTCTTGGTCACCAGCCCGTCATAAAACATGATCATGATCACATCAACGCACAGAATCTCTCAGTCAATAATTTGAAATGATGTGACTGACCTTATCAGGATAGAGGTAACTCTTTGACCAGTTAGTCAAATGCCCAGAAGCAAATGAGAAATGGGAATTACATTTGAAAATAGCCTCATAATTCAGTAGTTTGTGTCTCTAATGGAAATACTATCGGCTCTGAGACACATTAAGCACATGCAGATACAGTACAGGCTAAGCACTGATTTAAAAAAAAAATCAGAATTAGTGTTTAAAATGTCTGCGGGTTTAGTGTTTGGTACTGTATATTCTGTGGTTTATTGTTTGAGGAAAGGAGTGCAGCTATAAGGGGGGAGGAATAGCTCAGTGCCAGAGATGGTGTGATTCTTAATGTAGCTGGGAAAAAAGGAAAGAAATAGGTGAAGCCCATGAATGAAGAGCATGAGTGATGGTGAGAGTCAAAAAGAGAGGGCAGACCAGAGAAGAAAAGAACAAAGCACTAAATTCTCAAAACTGTCAAATCAATAAATAATTAAAATGCTTAAAAATATCAGTGTCATCTTCATGGTGAACCCGGCAACAAGAGAGAAGCAGTCTTGTGAGCAAGTGCCATGAGGCAGCTTTCAGCATTTTCCAGGAGAAGTATGGCGCCTCAGAGAGACTTGGCCTGAGGGAACAAGTTCTATCACAGACAGCGAGCTGTTGCCAGAGGTGCGCCCAGATCAGCCTCTCTGAATTCTTCCTTATTGTTGTCATTCTGAAGTCTTTTGTACTATATTACCCAGACACTGTGGCCTTTTTACCATGCAGCACTATCAGCCAGTTTGAAATCCCCCCCCCCCAGATCCTCTTGTGACCATAGCAACAACAGCAACTACTACAAAAAAGTTTATACATTTCAACTTTCAACTGTGAGTGAGTGGAGGCATGCCCTGGAAGTGCACTTGAAGCAGACATGTAGGAGAGGGCTGTTGGAGAAATATATTATCACTGAGATGGATGGAGGCATTGAAAGTGAAGAGTTTGTATTTGCAATGTTTGAGAGAAAGGCTTTATAGCCTGCATGGACTTGGCTGTCGGAGCGAGTATTGTAGATTAATGTGTAAAAGCATTCCTTGTCAGTCTGTGCTCAACCAAACCAACTTTACCTGTATCTGCAGTGCAGTTTCTTTGTAATGTGAAAGAAATATTTCCCTAATTTGTTTTAGATTAAATTTAGTTGCCTCCTGAATTATGGTTATGTTTTTTTTTTTGTTTTTTTTTTTAAAAACAAACCCTTTACTGGGTACTGGAACACTTCTGTTGTGGTTAGGGAAACACGGATTGTGTTTTTTAATTTTTTTTTATTTTCTCAAAGACTACAACTTGATCTAACCTGAACCAAGTGCTTTGGTTCATCTAAACTAAATGAAAGGTTATAATAACGTCAATGGATAAAGTAATTCCTGAGGGCAAGGGAAGTTTATTTGTATAGCAGCTTGTAACAACAAGGGAAGTGAAGCTGCTTTATGTAAGACACCAAAGCCATCAGAAAAAGAATTACAATCCAGTATGAATGTAAAAGGGAAAAATAGATCATAGAAAACTCATATGATTCATTAATAGCTTGAGACACATGACAAAATATACTGCAAATTGTTATTTATGATTCTACATTTTTTTGTTCTTCGAATGTTATCTGTGCAGCGTCACTCTTCAAACACGTTTCAGCATGCAGGCTCAGTGTATTAATGAAACGACTGCCATGTCTTTTATTACCTGTGTGCAAATATTTGTTCTTGTTTTGTTTCAGATGAATGGAGCGATTGTCTAACGGTGCTTTAAATATTGAGCAGATGTGTCTTTGGGTTTGGTTTGGACTTGTATTGATTATGCATTTGATGTTTTTCTATTTTAGATTTGTATTGAAGACTGTCCTCTCAATTTAATTTTACAACTGCTTACACTGTACAACTGCACTGTGTAAGCAAGAATGTCATTTGTTTGATGTACAGGTTTAGAGATGTCTGCCAACACAGATAACTCAGATATTCTTTCCACTCATCCTCACACAACTGATCTTGATCAGAACTTGGATACAAATGTGCACTGGAATTTCCCTGGCTCTGTGGTGGTTCAGGCTGGTGCAGGACTATCCGACATGACTCCAAACATCCCATTCCCGTAAAATGAGGAAAGAGTTGAAGGCAACAGTTCAGCCTAGAGGTTAGCCTTTACCTGAGGCCAGAGGGAATGTGAGTGGGTTAAGGGTAGAGAGGTGAAATCAGGGTTAGACATGTTCACACCTCAGAGATTCCCAGAGTGAGGATCATGCAGAATGGAAGCGAATGGAAGCTGATCACTTGGCTGGCCCATAGCTACTGTTTCTGCACTTAACAAGCTGTACTGAAAGTATGTGAGTCTATATATGTGTGTGCAGTTGCTCTAAAGTACATCCACCCCCTTCCTCTTCTTTTTATTGCTTTATTGGTTCTAAGCTGGTGTCTTTGTTGCTCCCACTCAAGCCAAATCTCTTTCTTTGTTCCTGTGTGTGTTTCTGTATGTCTGTCTGCATGTGAGTCACTCTTAAACACACTGTTGTTTTCTAGCTATGTCTCTCTCACTGTCTCTCAGTATGGCTCTATCTTTCTCTGTTCAGTCTGAGCAGATTGAACTTTTTGGTTACGATGCTAGTGGAATCTTGATCAGCTTCAATTTACATCTAGACAATGGCAGGAGTTGAGAGGCGATTTCTCTGCTTTTCGTCTCTTTTCCCCTCCTTGAACCTCCTGTTCCTCTTTTCTGGCCTCTCCAGTGCTTCATGTCTTTGCCAACAGCCCCCACCCCTCCTCTTTATTGTGTTTTTGGAAGATGAGTGTCATGAGAGATGGGAAATAAAGGATGGAGAGGGAGTCTCCTCAACAGTAGACTTAACTGAATGGTTCTGGACTTCATCTGTGCACATGAGGACACAACCCTCCTGATAATGAACTCCACACACTTGTCAGTAACACACCCACTCTTATGTTTAGCCTTACATAGCCAGCCTTCTGTCATGCTGTGTTCCTGCAGTTTCATAATGGCATTGTGCATATATGACATGACGCCACACAGTGCCATCAGATAACGTAAGCTTCATTTGGCATCAATTCTGGTGTCATTTTCAGACACTGCAATTCAAACACTGATCCTCCTTGACAGGATGCACCCTCACAAATAACAGGCTGCTCTGTGCACAAGTGTAAAACACCTCAGATTTGACTAAGTGCTGCAAAATAAACCAGACTGGGCATACTAATTGCTGTTTAAAGTAAAGTAGTAGACATCTAGAGTGCACTTAAACTTTAAAATATCTCAATTTAGTCAGTTTAACTTAAGTGTATAGATTAGATAAAAGGGATGCCATCTGAATGTGTTAGAAAAGTTACAAGTAGTGTATGGGATTTAAAATGTAGTTGTTAAAGTTAGTACCATAATTGCAAGTTCAAACCTTCTGAATAATTGGTAATACACAATAATGATTGGACACATTTTTCTGAATTCTATGGGTATGGTTATCTATAGATACGATGCTCAGGAGCAACTAAGCTATAATTAGAACGGAGGCCCAAAACAAACGCTCAGTGACAGATCAGTATATCACCATTTAAATCACTAGAATAACAAAGTGTGTTTGTTACTTGCTTTATTTTGCTTGAAAATGGGATTTTTGGCTGCTGCGTTTAAATTTTATCTGCAGGCCAGAGAGTGAATTGTTTCATTTCAGAAAAACCATAAGCAGTTGCTCAAGGAATTCCCACTGACAAGGAACTAAATCAACAATTCTTGTCCACACTGGGGTGTAGTTTTGGTTTGTGAGAGTGACTACCTTCATGATTACACCTAAAATAACAAATGCACACCTGCCAAAGAAGTGAGATTATTCCATTTGATTCAGTCAAGTTGTAGCTGTCATGAGACAGAGAAATAATTGCACATAGTGGATGTATTTGGCACTCTACTCCCACAAGCACAAAATTTAAAGAACAATTAAGTTAACCCATAAGAAGGGTGGCTATCATGTCAAGAGGGCACCATATGTAGGCTGAAAATGCATTTGACATAAAGGTTTACCATTGGTATATTACCTGCAGTCAGTCAGGGCCATTGTGTTTTGGATTTGCTTGCTTAAGCACCGCCATCACTACTCTGAAGATGCTGAAATGAGATCTGCCATGCAAATCGCGCGGTTGGTTTGAGGTGAAGCGTCGGCAGTCATGATAAAAGATGCCGCTTCGTCACCTCCCTTCTCCGCATAACTGATAGTCTGAAATTTATTAAAAGGTCCTTTTCCCAAGAGTGCTTTTTTCATTTTTAGCTTTAATAACGATGTGCAGAGTGTGATGAAGATGAAACGTGCACATGCTCATGTGTTGTCCTGGTTCTTGTATGTCTAAACGTGTGGTTCTGTAAATTGTGTGCAGTCGTATTGCTGCATTTACTGGGGTAAACGCACAAATGAAGGGGAATGGCAACTTTTTTAAAATGCAGCAGGGCAGGGTATGAACCCTCCTGAGTGCAAACAGACAGCTTTTTAATTTCACTCCTCTCTGCTGCTGAATTAAAAGGAATTGAAATGTGCTGAGAAGAAAGAAGTTTTTACATCAGCAGCAAACTTCGCACCCAAACTGTTATCAGACTTACTAATTTATTAATCACTGAAATGGAGATTGAACCTGCGGGGAGGAGCGATGTGGTGTTGGG
This sequence comes from Ctenopoma kingsleyae, assembly GCA_032353495.1. Lineage (NCBI taxonomy): Eukaryota > Metazoa > Chordata > Actinopteri > Anabantiformes > Anabantidae > Ctenopoma > Ctenopoma kingsleyae. Next base: position 5,860,785 of record JAUBNQ010000026.1, on the reverse strand, counting down.
GGTTCTTTGCAGTTTTAAGCATCGGTTGCGGAGCACACGCTCGGTGTTGGACCAGATTGTAAATCATCACCCTCAGGCGGCCACCAAAGCGTCTCCTTTTTAGATCAGTGTTGACAAAGACTTGAAGGCCAGTGTGTGGAAGGCTGGAGGGGGTAGCCTTTGTTGTTGACTTCTCGTCTTTTTGATTCCTCCCCTCCCAACCACCTGTCTCCCATCGTGGCTGATTATCAAAGCTTTAACGTTAAGCTCAGTGATCACTTGCCTGTCCCTTTGATTATCATATGTGCTGTTCTCGCCTTGCTCTCCTTATTAGATGGGAAATAGAAAAAAGGTTTTGGCTGTAGGAGGGTTAATCAAAACAAATGGCCACCCACTTTGTACAGCACCTTGGAGCATCAACCTCAGGTTCATGCAAAGAGCAACTACGGAGAGGAGAAAGGGTTAAGGAGAGGGGACCATGGCATGGCTGAAGAATCAGGGTATTGTTGCGGTCTGTTCATCAAAGCATAAAGAGGGTTCTGAATGAATGAAGGGGAAGGGGGATAGTATGGAGGTACACTGCCACACACAGTCTTTAAGGTTGAGATAAATGTTATGCAGCCCTGAAGTCAGCAAAGGCAGTCTCTCTTTCCACAGTTTCCTTCCGTTTTTGTTTTTGTATCTGCGGGAGATTGAAAAGGATTCAGACTTGTACTCCACACACGGGCAGACATGATATTTATTAGGGCCATAAATAAATTTGGTGACTCTGAAACCATGACTGTGCATTTTTTACATGCTTTCCATAGATTACTTGTCAATCAAGTGCACTGTGCAGTGATTTGTACCTAAGCAGGGGTTTCGTTCTAAATGAGGTGAAATTATTGCTCTTTGTGAACCAAGTCATTCAGAAGTCATTGCCAGGACTCGAGCTGCTTCTTTTTTGTTCCGCTTCCCTTTGTTGGCTGGCATGGCAGAGCAACCTGACCCTGGACATGACAGGCGCTCAGCTCAAACAAACATCCACTTTTAGCAGTGACTTTAAGTTTCAGGAAACTTTTGTAATGTCGATGGACACGGTCAGGGCTCTGGCTTATTTATCATAAACAAGTCTGACAGTTAACTTAAACACTTAAATGTCACCTGTGATTTTTAGTTCTTAGTGATAAAATGAGTGCTTAAATTTGCTGCTTTTCTCTTTGATAATGATAAAAACCAATGCATTCACCAGCAAGAGTGTGTTTTAAGAAGGGAGGCAGGGTGAAGGCAAATGGCCAACTGGTGTTTGTCTAAACTTGGAAAATGCCAACCAAGATGTATGACATTTCTCAGTTAGCACAACTTAGCACTTACTTCCCACATTCTTCATCAGGTCCTCAGAGGAAGGGATTGCATGTTGCTGTTGCGTAGCTCTGGATATTTACTCTTTCCAGGCCTGGCTGTCTGCCTTGCTCTGGACCTGTGACTGTGTGTATGCTTGTGTGTGGTCACTGAGTAGTGCTGTAAGTGCATGTGTACACAGCCACTTTCATGTCTGTACTTCAAGTTAATTCAACATTCAAGACAAGTCAAAACTGTGTGTGTGTGTGTGTGCGCGCATGTACATCATGTCACCCGGAAACGCACACAACCCCTGCTCCTCTTCTTTCATACTTTCGTCGTTCTCAGTGCTTCAGGTCCACACTTGGCCTCCAAGTCATCTGCAAACATCATTAACATACTCGATGCAGTGACTGTCAGCCTCTCTCAGAAGGTAGTGGATGATGTTTGCACAGGACTGTTATAAGTTTCAACACACGTTCAGTCAGTCTTCAGATGAACAGCGGCCAAATGCAAACACCCCAGTTAATTTTTCCATTCCAGATTTATCCACTTCATTCCTTTCCAACTTGGGAGTGTTCTGTTCTGCTCTGTCGCTCACAGAGGTCTCAAGAGTAAGAGCGAATCATGATGAGATGAGTGTTTGTAGGGCTAGATTCAGGCTACCTTTGGATTTTTTTCTTTGACTGGGGGGAGTGTGGCAGCTGTGATTGGGGGTCTTCTCCTGCTGTTTGGCCTGTCTTTTTGTCTCCTTAATGACCTGGCTGCGTAAAGTTAGCTGTTGTATTCAGGAGGCATTAAGGGTCATTTTACCTGATGACGGCTGTTTTCCCCATCACTAGCCTGGGGGGAAGGGAGATGTTTGAGAAGGAGAAGTTCCCCTGCACTGGTTAGCCACACTGACTGCAGTGTTAAACATTACTTCCAACCACATTTAAAAAGAAAAAATTCAAGGCATTGATTCTAACTGCAAATATGTACATTTTCTATATGAATGGTTTAAACACAAATGCACTTAGGCATCTGCTGTGCAGCACACTTAGCAGAAAGTGTCCCTATCAATCATGTTAAATCAAATTATAGGGACAGTTTTGGAACAAAGACAGATAGAGAAACATTAAACTTTCTAAGTCCTGGCAGCAGCCCTGAAAGACATAAAATCTATTTAACCAAGATACTTAAACATATTGATTCACTCTTTATAAAATTTCCCAGATTCCTTTTGAAGTCACTCAGTTTTCCCAGGGTGCACTGAATTAGCAAGCGCCTGTGCAGAATGTGAAGAGCATAAAGCCAGTGGTTTCATACATATTTATAATTAGACTATAACTGACTTCTTTAGAGCTTAGTCTGGCTTATATGCAGACATGTATACAAATTAGGGCTGCACGATTAATCTAATCACAATCGCGATGTCAGTCTGTGCGATTACATGAACGCAAAATGCTGCGATTTAAATGATTAGTACATGGATTGAAGCAACAATCTATTATCTCTCATTCA
>JAUBNQ010000026.1:5834211-5845198 GCA_032353495.1 Ctenopoma kingsleyae | reverse complement strand
AGCTGGTTCCACAGGAGAGGAGCTTGATAGCTAAAGGCTCTGCCTCCCAGTCTACATTTGGAAACTTTAGGAACCACAAGTAGACCAGCATTCTGAGAGCGAAGTGCTCTCCTGGGATAATAAGGTTCTATGAGGTCTTTAAGATATGAAGGGGCCTGATCATTTAATACTTTATAAATGAGAAGGATTTTAAACTCTAACTAGTTATTGTCGACCAAATGAATGCTTTATAAGGAAGGTAGAACAGGTTTGGTTTTTGTGTTTTAAAAGTTAAAGCAGTACTAAATATGTGGAAAATGTGTTATTAACTATCCAGCCAAATTAAAAGGATTAGAAAAATATCTATATGTATATCTAATGTAAAAGTGCCGCCTATTAAGTCACATCTACTGTATGCTAGTCTCCATTCCATTAGCATTAGCAACTCAGTCCATTCAGTATTTATTTCATCATTCTTTGTGAAAAAACTATGCACTCACCTCGAGATTCTTTCCATATTCCAGGACAAATCACCAGTCACTACAACACAAGCTATAAGAAGTTCGGACCCTAGTGAAAGTAGAAAGGTTATAAACAATTTAGTTTTTACCATCTGAAAAACTACAGCTACCATGAAATAAAACTACAAGTGTGACACAGCAGGTCAAACACTTTGACACACAAATGGTTAGGGCTCTATGGATATCGTGTTCTTTATATGCTGCTACCAAATACCAAACAGATTATTTGATAAACTGGGAAAAGTCTGTGGAACAAGTCTGCTTTTTGTTAGCAGTGTAAGAAATCATAATGGGATTTTCAATGGGGTTTTCTGAAGTTCCGGGCTCACATCAATTCAATCATGCGCGCGCGCACACACACTGAGAGAGACAGAGAAAGTATGTATAAAAGAGAGAAACAAGATCAGAGCCATGTAAGGTCTCGCTGACAGAGGTCAAAGGTGACCGCCTCAAAGTGGTAGGGAGGATGGGGAGGCTTGGGACACACACACACACTCACTGATAAGTAGCAACTAGCTACAAAACCACACACCATGGATAGAAAAGTTTCCTTCATTTTGCTCAGAAGTTTGAGAACACTTCAGGCTTTTTCTTGATGACTTGTTGATGTTAAACAAACCTGTTCTGTCAAATCATTTATGTGAATTTCAGTTTTTGGAGACGTTCTGACTAGAATTAAACTGACTGTTGTATTTTTAGACTTTTATTAAGTAAATTTTGCTCTTATCTCACCAGAATATAGAGCATACAGGTTGGGGTGCATAATAATAAAAAAAGAATAATTAAATGTCAAAATGGATTCTTTCTTTTTTATTCGCGTGTGTGTGTGTGTGTGAGATACATCATTGAAGCAAAGCCACTTACTTTTTAACTGTCATGCATCATCATGCCGCCAGGACATAAAGTCGATTTATTTCTCTGGATGTAGTTTGTGCTTTAAGGAACCTTTACCTATGTTAAGCTGAAATACGCTGAGTCATGTCTGTCACCCTTGCCGCAGTCATTGCTGGTGAAATGACCATGAAATGAGAAGGTAGAGCTGTAACGTCAGCTGTGAGATCTTGACACTTCCCTCCTTTTAGAATTAATACTGTCAAATTGCTAATGCTCACAGATCTGACAGAGTACAGGTTTGGAAAAGCTCAATGCCAGTTTTGTCACCTCTGCCACCTTTCTGTCAGGAGAGCTGACACACTCCAGTTTTCGCAGCTCAGTGAATTATATTTGCAGGTGAGACTTATCCCTTTCTATATGCACACATATAGATGATTCACAGCACATCTTGAATTGGGACTTAATTGGAATTAAGGGAACTTTGCCTAGAGCAGTCAAATTGCCTCATGAAACAAGGGCTCTTCATTTATTGATGCAGTCATTTGGCTTAATGCTCTGATTGTGTTTTAGCCAAATGTTTTTCACGAACACTTAAGTCCCAAGCAATTCATATATCAGTGAAGCTGAGCTGCTTTCTAAAAGTATTTAGGAGCTAGTCTCCATTCCATTAGCATTAGCAACTCCGTGCAACCCCCCCATTAAAGATTTATTTCATCATTCTTTGTGAAAAAAACTATGCACTCACCTGATATTCTTTCCATATTCCAGGACAAATCACCAGTCACTACAACACAAGCTATAAGAAGTTTGTGCCCAAGTGAAAGTAGAAAGGTTATAAACAATTTAGTTTTTACCATCTGAAAAACTACAGCTACCATGAAATAAAACTACAAGTGTGACACAGCAGGTGCTTACGTAGATAGCCTAATTGGATTCTTCATTTTCCCCTTTCAGCTTTTTGTTAAATGAGATGAATGACATTCTTCCAGCCGTACTGTTGCTGGGAGTATGTCTTGTCTGCAGTGTAGGATAAGCTGTGCTTCAGTTTGTTGTTTGGGCTTGAATGGCATCCATTATTTAAGGAAAAAGACGTGCTGGGTATCCCATTTCTCTCATGTGTCTCCGTGTTTACAGTATCTTTATGTTTATTCAACATGTGTCATAAACTGACACCAATTTGTCTGTTGTCAAAGTTAACTCCAGTTCAGGTTTCAGTTCGTTAAATCTCACTGTCTGCAGGCAAACTTTAAGCTAAGCACTTGCTACTCGTGTACTCATACTTCTTATATTAATCTATTTATCAGTCCAATCCAGAGCATAAACAATCTCTCAGAACAGCAACCACAATTTATTTTCTTTTTTAAGTTCAGACATTAAACACTTGTAAATACTGTTTTTGCAAAGTCCTCTTTTTCCATGCCACAAATGTGTGCTTTACTTGTGATGATTAAATATTTTGCTATGAAAGCACTGGTAACATGTTTTACTTCAGTGCCCCTGAAAGACCTTACCTTTTTAGCTCCTACATCATCGTAGCACTCCCTCCCTTTTTGTAACAGAAATATACCTGTGATCTTGTAACGATAACGTATCAGAGCACTGACCCCAAAACATCAAAAGGCTTAACACCTGCTGCATGATAAGCCTGGCTAACTGTGATGTGATCCGGAGCTGTGAAGTTATGTATTCATTCATAACTTCACAGTAACTCAAACAAAGCAGTTATCGGGGAGGGGGTGGAGAGAAGAGAAAAATCTGCTGGGACTGTGCTGTGTGTACAAATGAATTGAACCCATCCATCTCAGTAATACCAACCCACCATCCACCCAATCATCTCACTCAGCACATATGTCATGAGATAGTGTCAAGCACAGGTCAGTATGCTTCTGGCAGCCCAATCAAGGTTAATGAATATGAGAATAGTTGAGTGCAGAGGCTCTATGGCGAAACCGCAGGAGTAAATGAAGGATGACCCGAGATGAGGGCTAGAATGAATATTACATGACCTTCCTTTGCATTAAGCATGAAATTCAAGCATGCTAAATTTTATTTTACAGCTGTAGTATTTGTGTTCAATGTGAAGATGTCTGATTAAAGGACTGATATAAGGACTTTGTGTGTCATGCAAGTATTTGATGCAGAATTTGAGAGTTTCTGACCGATGACCAGTAAACTTACGCTCCTTCATTGTGGCCTATGCCTTCACCTGAATGAGGCTGAATAGAAATGAGAAGGTGCAGCCTGTGCCTCATCAGTGTTTCACCTTCAGTAGGGACATCCCAGATTGTGTGTGGATGATCAGAAATTCATAACATTGTACAGAGGGTCAAATGCAACCATCAGTATGGGCTTTATAGGAGTATACTGTACTCTCAGCCTTAAGGGATATTTTCTGCCAACAAGTTCAGTTCACTTTAAGTAAATCTTTTAGTTAATGTCTGGACTTTGAAAGAATTTTTATTACAAACTTTTACTAAACTGTGAGTGTGAACATGTGTTTAAAATGTTTTACATTGAGTAAGGATGTAAAACATTGTTTCCTTGTATTGTGGATAAATAAAAGTACCTAATGAAAGAATACTGCTATAGGACTACCTAATAAATGTCTCTGTGGTTCAGTCTCCTCTGAGAACTCCTAGCAAAGCCCTCTGGGAGCTCCTGTTGTGAGCCTAATTTAATTACAGGGCACCTAGGAAAAACCTTTAACAACTGTTTGGATTTTTGACTTCCTGTATTTGAAAGTTGAAAACTTGGCATCCCGTTTCACTCACGATCTTAACCCCCCCGAATAATGACACCATAAAAATGTAATACCCCCCTTACCATGGACTGTGTGGAAAAGCTCTTAATTCGTACAAACCCTACATGACCTAACCAGAGAATTATAGACCCTAAAACACCAGAAAATCCCCAAGCAAGTCTCCACTGTTTCAACAGAAGCATCTTTGCACAGGTGTCAAGGGGTGAACTGAAGTCAACATGCCTCTGGAAACAAGCACACATTATTTATTGCCCTGACCCTATAAGTAAAGGGTCACCAAGGGGGCTAGCAGGTTGCATGGATGGAGGTAGTGAATAGAGTTTGAAGGGATGGATGAAGACTTGACAGAAGTGTCAGTGGGGGTCGTCTGGCTAGTGGTTAACGGGAAGGAAGACCAAACAGCTGGAACATATAGCTGACTGTAAGCAGCCTAGAGACCTGGGACTGTTCCTCCTCAACTCCTCTCCTACTGATCTGTTTATTTATCTCCCTTTCTCTCGGTTTGCAGAGGGCAGAGAGCCAGTTGGCCATGAATGAGAATAGAGATAATTTAAATGAGAAAAAGCAGGCAAATGAAACGCAAGCAGCCACGCCAGCAGCTTTGAATGCCCAGACCTAGAATGGGTATCTATTTTTTATATGTTGCACTTGAATTTGTCAGGTTCTTGTCTTACATCTTATGAATCTTTTCACCCTGAAAAAATGGATACATCTGTTTTCAGTAGAAGGAGAATGGTTGTAACATTTTCTTTATATCATCTGTTAGTCTGTTTGGAAACTTTAAATTTGCTTTAAGAATGAAGTAAAAATGAGTTCCTGATGGTTGGAAGAACTTTTTAGCACAGCTGAACTTTTATTAAGCCAAATGCAAACTGTTATTTTAAGGAGAGCTAATCAAAGCCTCAACCTTAAGCTAGGAAAAGAAGAAAAAAACTTTTTTTTTTTATCCCATTCACATCAAAAAGGTTAAATTGGTTAAGGGAGTGCAGTGTTGTGTGTTCAGCTTGTCCTATCGTCCTTACGCAGAGATTTTTGAGCATAGGTTGCCAGCGTCCCTGATCCTCATCCTGAGCCAAGTACCCCAGCCTGGCTATAAAGAAAAATCTAATGAAATTGTTGCATTGGACCCTGCATGCTTATTGCATTAAGTGCAATCAATAAATCCTTTTTGTACGCTAGCAACCTCCCTCTCTCTGAATCTCAATAAGGCTGAGTGCTCTCTGTGTAATGAAGACTGCTTGGGAACTTGATTACTTTTAGTGCCGTCAAACTTAAGGGGCTGTTCTTGGCAATTTCCCTCACACTGTACAGACCATTACTTGACTTTATTAATAAATGTGTATGCCGATAAAAATTGGGATGCTATATAATTTATATCTGTGTATGCTGAGTCAAACTGCATCACGGTTGTATGTTTTTCAAGCCGGCTCGCTCACAGTGTCACTGTTACAGTTCGACTTAAGCGTCACCATATCTACTGCTTCTTGATGTTTTGCAGCTAAAAGTGAGGGTGCGTTACTAAGAAATCTCCTCAAGCTTTTAAGAAATGTAAAGTGTTCTTACTGTCAGGGATGTGTTTTTCCATAGACTGAAATGTCCAATCTTTAACGTAGGTGTCATTAATTGTATGTTTAAAACAGCGCAACCTCATGGAGTTTATTTAAATTTCAGGCCTATTTTTTTTTAGACCAGAGTTCTGCCAATATGACCGCCTGTTGGTCCTGTTCAAGGCTTTACCTCTAAAAAACTGCAAGAAACGATTGACTCAGCATAATGGTGTGATAATTACCCCGTCCCTTTTCTTTCTTTCAAGGCTATAGAAGAGTAAAGTCAACTTTTTGCTGTTACATCACAGCACATTTGTTACCTACATAGAAAGAGATGGATAATAACAGTTATGTTAATATATTATTTTCATAATGATATACTATATATACTATCCATGGGGAAGTTGTTGTTGGACAGCTGCACAACACATTGGGGGCTCTGGTGTCTTGTCCATGGACACATTGACAAAGTGGGTCAATGGAGTTGAACCACAAACACTGCGGTTTATGGACGACTACCCCAATCACCCCATCACTCCTGGATGAAACAGAGCCGCAACACAGAAAAAAGGAGAGCAGTGTTGTTTTGTCTCACTGCAGAATATCTCTTCATCAAGGCACCGAGCTTGGTGATAAACTAAGAGCTTCACTTACAATCTTCTTTCTGTCTTTATCGTCTCTTTTGATGATGTTTTTTAGTATTTTCACAAGAGCGATGTGAAGCTCTTCCGTGTGGTTCCCACAGAACACTAAAGTTGCAATCTGGATCATGCATCACAGCTTTTCTGCAAAGTGTGTAATTTGTTATGGAGTTCACCCTCACCATTATTCACCATCGATAAAACATGGACTGTTGCCTCCAGGTCCCAGGTTCACATCAAAAGACTACATACTTGACATATCTTACTTTTATAATGAATCACCATATAAGGCAAAGCCAGGGGTGGGTTTTGATTAAAAAAAAAAAAAAGTTAATAAGACAGTGATTTTGCCAAAAATGTCTCTTGTCTTAAAACTGCACTCCCTTTTCCCCTCCTGCTTTGAAGTCTTATCAGATCACTGTTTTTCAGTGTTCATTCATATTCCGGGTGAGCAAACCTACTTTGGCAGTGCCCTAGGTGTCTTTTTGAAATATGGATGATGAAGGAAGGTGACCACTGTGGCTACTATGTAATGCCAAGTGAAACCTGTCAGTGAACTGATCCTCAGATTTTAAATATTTCAGTGCCTGCTGAAGGATGGTCGGCAAATAGTATTGTATTTTCTACAATAAGGATACAGACTCACTTACTGTGAACTATAAGCACTTATTATCTCTGGAACATTTGGTGTGGATTTGACTATGGTTGCTGTTTCGTCACAATAAACAATAATTGTATCATGGAAGTGACTTGAAGATGAATAATTGAGTCAAGCCCAAGACTTGAATTAATTATAATCATTATACTTTTATTATACATCAGTTTGTTAAAAATGGCCTTTTTTGTTGTGTATGTGTGGATGTGCTCCTTCTTTTCTATCCAGATATGACATTGCCATAAATAACCTAAAGGCCTCAGGAGTCATTGAACAAATCCGACTTCGTCAGCTAAAAACAGCTATCTAGTGGGAAGAAAATCAATGCTTATTTTGTTACAACACCCAAGTCAGAGGGCTTGATGTAATTTTGTTAGCTAGAAGCCTTCAACATCATTCTGAATAACATATACATCTTTACCCTGAAATATGAGGATGATCGATGATTTCTGCCATTTTATTGACTTGACTCAAAGCACTTCACATTGGTAGTCTGATGGAAGACCATTCTCTGCCAGACAAAGTGTCCATTATGGCAAAAATTTGGTTTTGACTTCACATAAAACCTATACGTGCCTCTGTCTAGACAGCACTTTATCAATGTAGGGATTGTGTACTCTACTGCTGATATATGGCTTAAAGCTTGGCAAACAGTGTCTAATGTTTTCTTTTCTTTCTCTTTCATGTGCTGTCTCCTCTTTTGTCCCACCAACGCCCTACCAGGTAAGACCACTCCCTGTACTTTCATCTCAGTGTCATAATGGTCATGGTTTCCCAAACCACATTTGCAAAAAATGCCCCCAGCCCCATCGTAGCACAAAGGACCACCTGATTGTAGGAGTTCATGTGTTGTTTTAGTCGTTGATATAGCTGTTTGAGTCTAGTTTCCATCTTGATGCTATAACAAGGAGGTATGGTTAAAATTTAGCACAACTTGTTTTGTTGTATGCCAGGAACACTGGTGCCATAGATTTTCTGCTGATCTTGTGTCAAAAAAACACTTAGACTTATGGCATTTCTCTGCCCTACTTAGCTCACTGCCTTTTGCCATGTAGTCATAAGTTTCTTTGAATTTGACATGATTCTGCATGGAAAATGAGCCGATTGATGGTATTCTACATGGAAAACTGGGAATTTGTTGAATCATTTATGCTGCTGCAAGACGGTGCTTCAAATGTCTTTTGAAAAAACATGTTTTAGCTTTCCAAGGGTGCCAAATGAGAATGCACTGGTATGTTCAGACTATTTTGTGTGGTTCTTGGTACTTTTCAGAACAGCACTCAGCTAGACGGAGAGAGTAATGTGTCCAGTCAGGGTTCTGTGTCGTTTAAGAGAACAGACGAGGGCACTGAAAGAGGAGTGAAGAGCTCTATACAATTTAAGTAGGGAAGATTACAGTAGGTTAAAGCCTAGTGCCCCATTTCAACAGGCCCAGCAGCTGAACTGTCTGCCCTTTTGTTTTGAACTCATTGTGCGTGAAGATCGCTGTTGTCCAGCGCACTATAAGGCTCAGAAAAAGCAGAAGATTTTGCTTTGGCAGATACCTTTTGCGCTTTGATAGAACCTCAGCGACTGATGATGATGACACGATGAAGAGCAGCAGTAGAAACAACAGCAGTTTGTCAAGGGATTTGGTGCTGTTGCCAGGGAAGGTCCCAGAAGGACGTCTTTTGTCATGCATATTAAAAGAGCTCTTCAGTCAAAACAAGGCCGCTCAGTCTGTCATTAAAGCTCCCAGATGACGGAGTTGTCCTTTCATGTGTTCCCCACTCAGGGCCCTTCCCTTCCTGTTAAAGTAGTCCCTGCCGAGCCCCCTCTCCCTCTAGCTCCACCAAAGTGGCTTTAGAAAATCAGCTGATGGGTTGAGATGCATTTGGAACTGCTGTGAAATCCATTAATGTACACTTTTGAGTAGTATACAGATGTACTACAAAGTCAGAGTATCAGATACAACATAAAGCAAAATGTCTATGTCAGGAAATGTCTACAATCATTATTCAACCAAAGATTCATTTTTAAAAACATTTTTATCCACTTGGGAAGAGAAGACAAAAAACAGGTTTAACTGAGAATGCGTACAACTGATTCTTCTCTATAGCGGATGACTTGAAGGATTTTTGGTCTTTGATTCAGGCTGGTGCTAGTTAGCATTAGCGTTAAAGTACCTTACACTGTGCTGTAGCATTACTGGGAAACAGTGGAAGCTTTGTGAATCGTAATAGGATTTTAATGCCTTCTCTTTGTGGCTCAGAGAAGATTTCTGCTGATTAAATTCCAGAGCGGCCTTGTGAATTGAAGCAGCTTTTAAGAATAAACACACCTAAAACCATAAGAAGTACACAAACACCATTGAACTGATGCGCTGTGTAACATGTGTCTTTGATGTGCACTGCCTCCATTCGTGCTGTTTACACCACTTCATTTTCATAGTGGCTTATTGATTGATGTTGAGTTTTATGTAAGCTACAGCTTCTAAAGATGGAGACTACCACGTTTGCCGTAGCAATCAAAGCTCTTCTCCCTGTTTGGTGTGGGATTTCTTCAGTGCTTTCAGTGGAAGTGGCCACTACAATGGCCACATCATGCTGCTCTGAGTGAGACAAAGCACCTGTCAGGAATGGTCACGCCTCATCACTGTGCCTGTTAAAGTGGGAGGTCCTGTTGTCACTCCATACAGACATGGTCTGTCCGGTACCCCTATCTTTTTCCTTCATGCCATGTTTTTTGAGGAGGAAGTGCTTAAAAGGACCTCCTCATCCATCCACGTTTCGCAGCAAGGCATTTCTTTTTCTTATCCTTCTCCTTGTAATTGTGCTGTGTGACGTGATGTTCTCTTGGTATGTTGCCCTTGTGTGGATATTTGTGCATGTAGGAATCTTTGTGCAAAGCCATAACACCATTATGAAGGTGGATGGTCTTGGTCACCATGTCTCATACAGCAGGTTCTCGCTGACATGAAAAAGGCAGACTGAGCTGTGTGTGTGTGTGTGTGTGTGTGTGTGTGTGTGTGTGTGTGTGTGTGTGTGTGTGGGCTGGAATGCAGATTTCATATCCTCCCAGATAATGAGATTAAGACTGTGTGCCATCTACAACTACACGAGGAATTCAAGCTATCATATTCCGGGACAAATCACGGGCGCTAATGTGTGTATGTATATGCGTGTAGTTATTAATGTATATATAGTATGCATTAGCATGTGGATTCACAACATATAAACTTAACAAAGCAACAAATGTAACTCAAATAAAAATAAAACACTGTTTTCATCATATGTAGAATCTTTCAACTTGCTACATCTCTGCAACAAGTGAACAGAAATGCTTTTATGCAGAGACGATTAATTAACTTATTCTGTTCAGATCTCAGATAAGTTACTCACCCTGTAACAGCTCTGTGTTCCCCTGTAGTAGCTTACTCATCTCTCTCTACTGTGAAAGAGTAAGAACAGCTTATGTAGTAGATTGTCCACTCAGACAAAATAAATGCACTTATTATGACGTGCAAACGATGTGTCACTGAATTCAAATTCAGACAGCTATTGAAAAGTGTGTGTGTATGTGAGAGACATAAGGTCTGTCCGCATGCATGCACGCATGCATGTGTGTAAAATGCTTCTGTACCAGCGTACTATGAGAATCCCATATAGTGACAGGCACGGGGACACCCACCTACTTTACATTGTGGTATGTGTGTGGGACTCTGTGTGAGATTGTGTGTACAACTTGAGCCCCTCCACGTGACAGCTCTAGCATCCTGCCCATTCACCCATAATAACTGGCCCTTCTGAGATCCACACATACACACAGACACACGCTCACATAGACACTCCCAGCATGGGGAAGTTCCAACATGGGACATCTTTGCCGTTTTCCCAGAGCCTCTTCCTTGGATCACAGCTTAACAAGAAAATGATGTACTGCACAGACTTCAAAGCTCTCCAAGTGTGTGTGTGTGTGTGTGTGTGTGTGTGTGTGTGTGTGTGTGTTGGTGTGTTTCCAACTAAGCAAGGAGTCAATGTCAGGTAGGAATGGTGCAGCTTTGAGAGGCA
>JAUBNQ010000026.1:5800616-5814479 GCA_032353495.1 Ctenopoma kingsleyae | reverse complement strand
ACACACACACACACACACACACACACACACACACACACACACACACACACACACACACACACACACACACAGCTCTAAGTTAATTGACTTTGTTGGAACATAACCAGGAGTACTTGCAGTGATCCAAGCCAGTCTTTTCCCCTGCAGGACTGAACACTATACTCTTTGCACCACCTCACCCACTCCTGCTAAAACCAGATACAGGCAGCACCTCAGCTGTGTTTACTGTCCACTCCTCTAGTGTATTCCCTGACCCATATGCAAAGCCTTATCTTCAAGACTGCTTTGAACTTTGTGTCATGGCCAAGCTCATTAGTTTGGCATATTCCTGCATCGTGCGTTATTGCATATGTCTGGTTTCTGACTTAACCTGCTGTAACTGCTATAAACAGCAGTGCAGAGCACCACAGCTTCAGAAGTTAAACTTCAGTGTGTGGAGTACACTCTCTGTTTTGGTGCATCTCAGTGCCTCGTTTACCCTAAAGTGGCACTGCCTAAACATTGCCCCTGAAATATGTTTAATCACTCTAAAATGTATCATCATTTGAGGGGAAAAAAGATTTTAATAGACAATTTACTTCAAATGTCATGGATCTAGTTTACAGCACATACATGCATACAGGTTTCTCACTGATTTATTCATGCAGTCATGCTAATATACAGTAGGAAATGAGATAAAGGAATGATTAAGAGGCTCTTCCCCCACCTGCGGAGGATTGTACTGTAGCTCTCATTCCTGGCACTGATAGAGTGACTGAACAGAGTAGGGCTACTCTTTGCATTTGCTGCCATCTCCTGGCTGTGAGCTGCACAGTACAAATCATCATCTTCTCCTTTAATATACTGCTTCTGTACCTCTCAAAGCCTTTGGTTCAGTTTTCAGAGAAAGTTATATAGCTAATTAGATGTTAGGAAATTTGACTTGGATGTCTCATGTTGTCTTGGTTCTAAGGATGGTGTAAAAGGATCTTGGTGTGTTGTAGACCATCAGTCAACACCACCACCAAAGATGATTAAATTGAGCTTTTAATCATCCCCCTGGTCAAAAAATAGCCTTATTTGCATGGGCTATATTGCAAGTATTCTTTCCCTATTCTAAAACCACATAACCCACGTAACCCATCTATTGTTGTCCTGAGCATCCAAAACATGCCTGTTTTTGTCTGAAGGTAACTGATAAATGAAGCATGACACAGCATGAAGGAAGAAAAGGGAACGGAAACAAACAACACATAGAAATAATTGTTGTGGCATTGCCGTGTTGAAATCAGTAGCACTACCAGATTGCTCTTACAGCTTTTCTGCATTGTGGATGTGTTGTCTCTTCTCCTTGAATGTTGCACTGCACAAGGTTTTTAACCCCCAAAGCAACCAACATCTTTCTATACAGATTAAATAAGAGTTTGGGTTTGGTTAGAAAACCCTGGTCCAGATGAGCAAAACACTGAATCTAATAAATCTAATGAATAATTTGTCTAGAGCCTCCATGTTGCTTTGCATGATTCAACAGAGGAATACTTTTGCAGCATCAAACATGGAGAAATAATGTCTTAATATTATTGAAATACACACATTTCACAAGATGTTTGTTGGCTTGTGTTTCACCATACCCAGTCTTTAAAATTGTAGTGTCAAGTTGCTAGGGCAGCCTGATACACTAGGGGGCACAAATGCTCCAACACACAGTACAGGGAGGTGGCTCCACCATCTGAGCAAACCTGCGTTAACCCATGGATCTGGAGAGTCTAAAACCTGCGCAGCTCCCTCATGCTGTCCTGCTCCTCTCTGGAATCACACTCAACAGGGCTTCGTGTAATACAATCACAGCAGACGGAGGACATTATCATTCAAATACATACATTCCACGTGAAAAACAACTGCTCAGGCAAAATCTGCTGTCACAGTGGTATTTTAGTTTAATGATGTTTTTTTTTATGGTGCATCTGTTCTTTAGAAACAAACGCAGAGCAGAGGCTGATGGGAATGAGGAATGAGATGGTTAGGCTGTGAGATGGATTTGAACCACAAATATTATGAGCATATGCCATATTATATACACCATGATTGTTAAAAGGAAGTAAAATGGGGAGGGAAACTTCGAGGAGGGCGGTGGTTCATTCATATATAATTTATCGTTTGAGTTGCATCAGCTCCTGTCATTCTAGTGATGAGTAGCCAGTGCAGAATCTCCTTCCACATTGTGCTGCTCTGCTGGGGTTATTGTATTGCCAAGGGCAGGTTCTCCATTGTAGCCCAGCAGGTCAGGGACATTCAAATATCTAGGTTATGGTAATCTAATCTTCACTCATGATCGCACCTACTGTATCAGCAGAGGGCTGCATAGAAGTGATATGGATGTGTGTGTATGCACGTGCCTGTAGGCATGCTAAATAGGTATATGCACATTGGGGTGGGGGTAGAGGGGTCCCATCTGGTGTGCGAGTAGCCTCACCACACTCCACCCTGTCCATCTCCAGATTAAGAAGCCAGCGCTGAGTCTCTGACCCAGAATTCTCACTCTGTCCCATCACAACACAAAAAAACCCACCCTCGACCCCTGCTAAATGCAACCCCCCCAACCCCCCCATCACCCCCATTTCCTCTTCAGGACAGACGGCCTCATGGGAGAGGGTGAGGGTGAGGTCTCCATTAGCAGGCCTGCCCCTGATGCGTGATTGTGATGTTGCATTCATAGACCTGCTCTGAAGAAAAATGGGGGTTAAAAGCGATGCTGTCAGCTGGTGGGGCTAAAAGTGTTACATAGGGCACAGGGTTGCACTCTGCCCACATGGGGTAAAAATGTGTTTCCACATAGAAAGGGCAGTGTGTATTTTGTATATACAATAGTCCACACATGTCTGCCAACATATTCTGAAACGGTTTAGATTTTTTTTTTATAATAACCCAGATCCTCTTTATCTGCCCCTCCTTCCCCCATATATCCATCTGCTTTACCTCCGTCACTCCTCCAGCTCCCCATTGCAGTCCCTGTCTGTCCCTGGATCCACTCTGCTGTCCCCAATGCACCCATCCAACCGTCCATCCATCCATACACAGATTCTCTCCTTAGGCACTGACCCACTGGAGGCTTTGTGTGAATCCAGGCCACACCCAGTGTAGAGGACCCAATTTTGTCTTGTTTGTCACACCAAGCAGTGCTGGAGGTCTCGCCGTGCTGCTAAACCTAAACAAACACATTCAGCACAGAAACATGGAGCAATGCTCTGTGAACACTGGATCTTCTTTGACATCTGAACAATTACATGGTCTCATTTAAAAATAAGCAAGAAAAGAAGCTGTCCAGTAAAAAACTGTGTGTGCTTTTATGTGTGATGATTTTAATCACCCTAGTTGCACAGTTCATGCTTTGCCTCTCTTTTTCAGTACCAATTAACATCATTGACAGTGGTGAATTTTGATTTTGACACGTTGGCTTTCGAGCAGTGATGTTGCCCCATGCTGTAACAGTGAGGGGGCTTGTTTGTGACAGAGCCGGGGAAATAACAACGCAGCATATGGGGCTTTATGATCGAACTGTAAGCATCCAAAATACTTTCACTTTAATGGAAAGCATGCCCCATCAAGTAGGGTGTGGGAGGCAGCATCTAAAAGCCATTAACAGCCAGGCTTCCACTGAATCCTTAATGACTACGTGTTGAAAATAATGCGTCCAGAACAGCACCGGTGTTTGAAATGATTGTTGATCAAATGGAAAAAATGGCAAACAGTGCCCTTTGGCTTTCACTCTATTTTCAAAACTAAACAGTATCTGTCTGAACGACAACTGCGTGTTGTTTGAATAATTCCTCCACCTGATTCTGTACCATCCTTGGGGGTCATTTGGAAATGACTCATGAAATTTCAAGATCTCCATTTTAATTTCCTCAAGTGTCTAGTCCTATTATCACCGAAATTAAGCTATAATCATTGTATGGTAAATTGAATAAATTGGTTTGGGGATTTATTTAACAGCGTACCTTATTTATGAGGTGATTGCGCCCTGTGGCAAGCCCCATTTCTCATTCAAAAAAGATTATGGTTCCCTAATTGATAAGATAAACAGGCCTTTCTTTCTTTCGTTTTTTTGCTAAACCCCACAAACTGAACTGGGTTTTTCCTTCCTGTCGTGTAAGACTAATCCATCGCCTCATTTCTTAATGTAGTGCATGTAACAAGGCAACATTGTTATCAGACCCTTTCAATTATGATGTGTACTCCAGGCTAAATAATTACGTGTGCTCAAAGCTCTATGATCTATTCCTGCTTTTGGACTGAATGTTAAAGTAGGTCTATTAAAGTTACATTATTTGGACTCACCATTGTGATGTTACTGGGGTAAATGGGAGTGCTGGAAGAGAGATTACAGGCATGGAAATCCATTAAGGGCTAGCAGAGAGGAAGGTGGGAACTGCTGCTGGGAAACCGATGGGGAGGTGGGTATATAGGACATGTTGGAGAGGTAGATTGGCCTAATTGGCACTTTTGGCTGTACTGTCACATACCTGCTTAATTGGCGTGCCGAGAGGTCGGGAAGAATATAAGCAGGGGCTCAGGAGCAGGTGGCCTATGCCTACAAGTGTGTGGGAATCATGTTTGTGTGCGCGGTGGTGGGGATTGATGGAGCTCAGAGTACATCTTTCTGAGAACCCGAGAGACAGAGCGTCAGCTCATCAGCATAAAGCATTAAACATTTACGCTGACCTACAAACGCTGACAGCCCCTTCAGTCACTCCTATCACTTCTCCTCCCTGTGTTTTATATCCTCTGCTCCCATCTAGCAGTTTTCCTCTCCACACATACGTAAACTCAGGCACATCAGCTCTGTTTTCTTTCGTAGATAATGAGGACTCTGCAGGGGAAAACTAGAGAAATTGGTGGTTTGGATAGAGAATGAGGGATGCTGGGCTGGGGTCTTATTAAAATAAGAGGAGCTCTTTAGGTTTTGGACAAGTGGTAAATCTTAAGAGAGTACACTCTCACTTCAATAAACCCCACTACTTCTGTTAAAGAGCAGCATGAAACATTGTCCACTTCTGGTATTTTGCCATCTTTTCCTTATCATCAACTAGAATATTTGAACAGTTTTTTGCTTTGGGTTTCAGAGGAGATTTCATTGTTTAATGAAGGTCTAATCCAAACTATCCAAGGCTTTTGCCTTCTAACAAGAATTATTTCTGGAGAAGGTTCAATGTTCACGTTTGTGAAAAGATTCTCTTTTCTATTATAGCCTCATTTGGCAATTTGTGTAATGAAATAGGGACATTTTTAGATCAAAATCTTGTCTTATTGTTATTAAAGAAATAGGCACAAATTAATCAGGAGCTACACCTCAGAAATGTCAAAATCAATGTTTTTTTCTTACATTATGATTTAATGCAGAAAGCATTCCATGGAGATGCAGCAGCTGTAGCTTTTACTCATGCACCTCTGTGGTTTTTAGGGAAACAAATGGGAGAGATACAGACTGTTTATCATGATCGACTGCAGATGTCTTTTTGTGGCCAGTGCACTCTGCTGTGGAAATGGTTTGGGCAGTGAAAGAGGGAAGAAAAATACAACATGGATAAAAAGAGGAAATGAGAGTCTTTCTAGGTCTGTCTCTCTCGTTCTCGTTCTTTCTCGGTCCATCGGTGGTCTGTAATAGACGTGATGGAAATTGATTTCCAGGTGAATTATTTTCCATGCCCCTCAGTCTCAGGGAGACAATAATCTTTCCCCCTTCCCCCTCCTTGAGAGGCCTATGTGACTCTCAGGATGTCCTTTGCTGTCTGTCTTCCAAGAAGGACTGCTTTAATTGTCCATTTCAATATTCTGGACTCTTTCACTGCAATCTTCCCACTCAGCGTTCAGCACTACCTGTCTATCAGGCAGCGGATTTACTGATCGATAAGATGAAGAGCAACGTGAGGAAAGAGCAAAGCTGGGATCACTAAAGGGGAAAAAAAAAAAGATTTTAAAGGGCAACACGTCCAAATAATTTGGTTTTCTTTAACTAGATAGCAGTCTCAGTCCTTCCATCTATAATCATCTTCTTGTTAATCCATCTTCAAGTCCTACCCTTTTGGGTAAATGGCAACACAACTTCTGAGTTTTAGAAAAAAAGCCACCACATTGCTCATCCCTTTGAATGAGGCTTTATCATCAGCATCTGCCTCTATTTTCCTGGGTCTTGATCAGTCCTTGGGGGTCATTAGCTTTGTTTCTTCTTAGCCAAAGCAAAAGTCTACAGTGTGCTTTATCGACAACAGAGGAAGTGCCGGTCGATGAGTCAACATTATTGACTTGGGGATATAGGACTGAGCAAAGATAAACTCTGCTGAAGGGATGATCAAGCTTACTCTAAGTTATGTCTTGCATCATCAGCTATTTGGGCCTTGAAGCCAAATCCTGCTTTGAGCCAAGGTCAGAATCTGGGCTTTTCAGGCTGTGTTAGGCTACACTAAAGTTACATAGCGCAGTACTCATTACATATATATTTTCACCTCCTTTCAACTAGAGAATAAAACAAAAGCATTCATTATCATACAGCACAATCCTTGTGTGAATCATGTGTACTTCCTGCAAAATCTGAACGCTGAAAATGTAATCCCCATCAGTCAGTTTAGGGTAAACTGCAATGTGAGGAAAAGGTCAGCACAATAATAGGTGCTTAAGTGCTAGGCTGGGTAACTGAACTTTAGTTTAAGTTGAATTTTACTGTTCAGAAAAAACGAATCATGTTTTTTTAAAAAGTATTTTTTATTATGATTATTTTAACACAGTCATTACCGATATGAGTTCCATTAGTGGAAACAAACAGGAAGGGTTGCAGCTAATGGATATTTTCATTAATAGTTAATTTTTAGTTTTGATCAATCCATGTGATCCAAATTCCCATTGTACAGAAGATCTTAAAGAAAGTAGATTTATTTAGCATGAAATATATGTGTTCAGTTTCTTAATTCTTCCACCTCTATGCTAGCATATCATTTCAGGATGTATGTTAGCTGGTGATGTGGTATTCAGGCTTGGAGCCAGAGCTCATCCAGCTGTGTCTCACTTCCTGAGCCTCATCCAGGGGTTGGAGCCAGCAGGCCAGGCAGGCAGTCTGTCTTTCCCCACCATGAGGAGCTCCCCTGGGGGCTATCTCACCAGAAATCCCTCCCTCCCAATCTCAAACACACAGCAGCCCAAGAGGCTGACACCAGCTCTCTGACCTGCCAGCGCAGTGTGCTCCATACAGCGATGTAGACACACACGTGCACACTTCAGCATCCACATACCGCTTTCCTCTGCAGACAGTGGGGTCTCAAAGGTTACACTGCTCAATTTCTCTCCCTTTTTTCCCACTCTGGTCCATCCTCTATCTTGGCAGGAGCTACTCACACCTCTCCCACCAGCCATTACCCTCTTGCTGTTTCTCCCATACTCTCACCCTTTCAACTCCATGCTGTCATTCCAGCTCCCCTGTGTTTTCTTCTCTCGCTCTCTGTTCATTCATCCTTTTCAAACTCTTAACATCTAATGCCTCTTTTTTTTTTACTTACTGCACCTGAATCTTTTTAGCATCTCTCTCTCTTTCCCTTGCCTCACACCTCTCACCCTTTCGCTGTCTTCAAAACTCTTCTCCCCTGTTGATGCAGGTCTATTCTGCAAGCCTGGCCTGCTTTAACCTTCCCCCCAATCTCTCACTCTCTCTCTCTCTCCGTCTACCACTCTGCTCTTTCAACTCTGCACTAATTTGCCTCCTCCTCCTCTGAGCTCGGCCCTGGCTCCAACTCCTTTTCCCCTGAGATGTGATTGCCTGCAGAGTGTATGTCAGAGTGAGTGTGTGGTAGCATGTGTGGAGAAGTTTGATTTTGTGTCTCTGTCTGTGATAGAGAGTGTGCATAGATGAGTTCAGCTTGTGTGTGTGTGTGTGTGGGTGCATGGGTGCATGCATGTGTTGGAGGAAAATAAAAGTGAATTTATACAGTTAGAGTTCAATATTCAGTGTTTGTGTGTAAGGTGTGTGTGTGTGTGTGTGTGTGTGTGGCTGTAGCTTCAACCCCCCTTTGTGCTTGTAATGAACCAGACTGCATTAACAGGACGTGGGTGCCATGGGATCTTGATATGATGAGCCACAGGTTTAACACCCCCTCCAACACACACACACACACCCACCCACACATTGTGCCCCATTGTCTCCCTCAGGGCAACTCACCAGCTAGCAAATCATTTATCACACAGTAATGGCTCTGATGATCTCTTTCTCCCTCTCCCCATCTCTCCACTTAAGGGGTTTGCCCTAGATTCTCAATCACAGGACTACTACACATACGTACATTCTAAAAGGGTGTGCTCACATGGCAGAACCATCTTAAAGCTGCTCAAGGCGACATCCTCACTAAAAAATACACTTGTCCAATCAGCCGAAATCAAAAAGTCAGACTTCTCCATGAGTCTCCATTTCCTAAATGAAAGTGTGGCAAAGGAGAAGATAAATTGTAGTGCTGAAATGATTAGCTTGAAAAATTAATTAATGATAATAATTCATTTTTCCACAAGCTTTCAACCACATCTTCAGTTCTATTATGGTGTTAGAATGAATGCAGTCAAAATGTCCAAGAAAATGTCCAAGAAACTAGAAGCACTGGACATGGGGAAACAGCTAGCCTGGTTCTCTTACGTATTACATCTTTTAAATCCATATCAAAAAACAAATACAAATAGTATATGTTTTCGGCAGGGTTATGTGTGACTCTTGGCTGTATGCAGTGTCTTTCTGGTGACTCTGCCTGTCAGTGATGACAAGAGTCCAACTTCATATGTACTGTATGACATTTACAGTGCTATTGATCTTCTCACCAAACTACTGGAAGTGAGCAAAGTGTATTTCCTAAAATTTCAAAAGACTGATTGCTGTTTTTTTTATTGTTGGTGGTTGTGTTTTGCTGTTATGCGGCATTTCAGAGGCTGAAAAAATATCAAAATAAAATAATCAACAGATTAGTTGATAATATGAAAAACATTCTGTTGTAGAACATTGAAACAAAAAATATTTATTTATATATTATATTTAATTTCAATTCTCTGTGTTTGGTAAATCTTTATGGGAAAGAATCCTTAAATTCACAGGATTGATTGATTTATGCAGTAAGAATAGAAGTAGTGTGTGGTTAGCATTAGCAGTAATAACCACCAAGGCTGAACAGACAAAGAAAAGAATGTCATCGAAACAGAAAATCCAAGGAAAAGGACATCACTGTTGGTGCCACAGAAATGACTGTAATCTTCAAAAATGGAAAGATAAATGTAGAAAAAGAAACTCAAGGATTACTACTTGAGTGAAATCCTGTCTTGCAGACAGCAGTGGGCATGTGCTTCATCTTAAAAAAGCAGAACTCACCAGTGTTAGATCTGTATATTCTCTCTTATCCCAGTGTTTCTTTTTGGTATAAAGCTTCACAGACTGGCCTGATCGATAAACATGCTGCATACAGGTTCTTAATCCTCAAAATTCAAAAACAGTTTAATCTCTCTGACATTTTGGGGATACCAGTATGTGATAATTGCATAGTGCTGCATAAAAATTTCATGAATATGGATGTATTGTAAATATCTCAATTCATAGCATTTAAAGTTCCTTATCCTGGAAGCCTAATGGGTTTGAAACTTGATGAAACCTGCCTGCATCTGCATGCTGTCCACTTGCTATGGTATAATGTGCCAGTAATACCCCTATAAGAAAGCGCTGTGGCCTGTGGTGCTTCGCTGTTAGGAATGATGCCATAGATCTCATGACAGGCAATCAGGCAAGCTATTGAGCACCTGGTTCATTTGTGGCTGTGGAGAAGCGAGACATACGATCTGGCCTAAGGTCTCCAGGGAGTCACCAAGCCCTGCAAGGGCTTGTAAGGGTCATATGGCAACGATCTGGATTTGATCAAGTGGTGGTGGTGGTGGTGGTGGGGGGTGTCGTGGAAATATGAGAAGAGGATTGGGACACAGGGTGGAGAGGTGAGGAAAGAAAAAGAAAGCCAATATTGGAAAAAGGCTCACCATTTTCCCCCTGTTTTGGATGCAGGCAGTGTTGTGTCCTGGCCTGTGCTTTGCCAGTGTAGAAATTGCCAGTATGTTATCATTCAGGAAATGTAGTGGCATGCGGAAAAATGAAAGAGAGAGGTAAAACTGACAGAATGCAAATGACTTGCAGGTGTTAGAATGGAAATGAAATGAATGGCAGATGAGGTGTTTCTGCTCACCTTATAGAAATACAGTGACAGAAGTGACCCAAATTGTCTAAAGCACAGCTGCAAATTGCTGCGAGCAAAGCCTCGCCTTGTTTCTCTCTTTCTTCCTCTCACTTTTTTCTCACTGCATCTGAGTCTCTTTTCTTTCTCTCTGTCTTTCACAATCAGTTTTCTCTCTTTCCTCCTTCCTTCTCTACCGCTGTCACTGAAAAGGCTTTCG
Source organism: Ctenopoma kingsleyae (assembly GCA_032353495.1). Lineage (NCBI taxonomy): Eukaryota > Metazoa > Chordata > Actinopteri > Anabantiformes > Anabantidae > Ctenopoma > Ctenopoma kingsleyae. Next base: position 5,804,048 of record JAUBNQ010000026.1, on the reverse strand, counting down.
AAATGAAATCTCACAAATCACCATTTTTCAGGCCACAGCATGGTGTTTTCTGCATACAAGGTGTTGCCATAGCAACAGGGCAATAATTCATCCCTCTGCTGTCTTGTACAGATCGTGTTGCATGAATTTGGCATGACATATGAGACCTGGGATATTATTTATGCTCTCTGTTCCTGCGCTGATGGACTGATGCAGCTGTTTGGGACTTTGACTTGTCCTGCAAAGGAATTGGGAGTTTGTCTTCTGTTGTTGTAGTGGGGGTTCTGTTTTCACGTTGTATGTGGGTGGTTCACGATGTGAGAATGAACCACTATACATAAATCCTGCCTTTATCACCTGTATGCCTTCACTGGTCGGATCAAGCACAATTTTTTGAAGAGAAGCCTATTGTCTGAACCTCCAAAGGGAGAAGTCTGTCTCTCTTTTCAGCAATTTTATCAAAGATGAGGGCTGCTTTGCTTTGACCCTGTGTCCAGAATTTGTTGTTTACTTTGCAGATTAATCTGTTCCTTAGGATGCCATTGGTGCTGCTGGCTTCTAAATGTCTCCTTTAGTTTATTGGCATGATTCTCGCTGTCGTTTCTCTTCATTTACCACGATTATCAGTTTGTTACCCAGATGAATAATGGATGAAGCCTCTTGTTGCCTCGGTGACACGTCAAGCTCATCATTGTCATGTGTTTTCTTGCAAAACCAAGTCCACTGTCCTCACCTCCTCCTCCCCTGACTCTCCCCCCCCCCACACACACACACACTTCTAGATGACAGACGAGTTGACACATTGAGACACAATGCTCCTGTAATCATTTAGTGCTGGTTGTTGTGCACAAGTTGATGAAGATGAAAAATGAAGGCCATGAGAGAAGGACATGCAGAAATCCACACATACAAGGGCCAAAACTTTATATTGTAAATATAATTATTATTAGGAAATCATAGATACTTTTACTGTACTAATGAAAAACACCCATTTTAGTACCTTTTCCACTTCAATTCATGTAATGTTTTCCAAATCTGCATTGCTCTTTGAGGATGCACTGTGCCTCCATCTTCTTCAACACCAGCTGGAAGCTACAATTGAGACCAGTCACCACGGAAGATTGAGGTTTTTCTCTGGTGACCCAGCATCAGAAAGAATGATTCTTTATTGATCCCTTTGAAGGAATTCTCTTTTCTGGAGAACAGAGGTCAGGCTCAGTCACAGGACAGCACTTTTGGAGTCTTGCTCAAGGACACTAACAGTATGTTTGTCAAAGAAGCTGAGTTTCCACCTAATCAGACTGAGGTGAATGACTGAACTGTGAACAGTTAAAAAGGAGGTCATAAAACATCAGTAAATCCTTTAAAGTAACTCTTGAAGGAATCTCTGTGCAGCCAGAGCTTTTTTTCTGATCTTAATTTTTTTTGAAGGAGGAATTATAAAACATTTATTGAACCATCTGCTTTTCACTCTTATACTTTTTTTGTTGCAAATTTTCAGAAGTCTGGTTATTTTAACCCTGCAGCACCTCATGACATTAGAAAGAATATATGTGTCTGTCTGGTTGGATCTATTTCTATATAATTCTCTGTGTGAGTCTCAAGTCATTGCATTATGTTGTGTAAATTTGTGAGTCTCAGCGCATTGTGTGGGTGGGAAGGAAGCAGCTGAAGCCTTGTTGTAGACAAGGGTTGTCTCAGGGTTACAGGAGTGTGTATTGCCGTCTGTCAGCTGGCTGAGGAGTATGAAGAAGGTTCTTAACTGGGTGCTCTCTGCTTTCTCCATCCACTAATAGCCCCCATTCAGCAGTTCAGTCTATTTTGCTTTGCCTGCACCAGCAGAATGCTAACAATAGTAATGATTGTCATAATGTCTGGCATTCATTTTATGTCCGCACAGTGTCTTACTTTGATGTTTCAATTAGGCCTGTCACTACAGACTCATGTTCAGTTTAGCCGTGTAGCTGGCTTTTGTTTGGAATATAGAAATAGTCAGAATTGTTATCACAGTGCTCAGATCCCAACATGTTTAAATTGCTTGTTCAGTCCAGAACTCAAAAATATAATCAATAAGCCACTGACATCAGTAACTTTAAGGTTTCATCGAGAGACTGTTCTCCTAGGAAGCATGAGTGGTGTCAGCGTGTGCAACACACTGAAATACTAAAATTATAGTGACAAAGCCCTCTAGCAGCCATAGTAATTATGACAAGAGCAAACAAAAGAAGTTAGGTGATGTTTTTGTAGAATGACAAAGTACTTTTTCAGGGCTCTGGCAACTCTGTAGAGTTCTGGGGCTGTGTTGTGTTGAACATGGTATGTCCATCCCTGGCTCTGACTGGGTGGTTGTTTTCAGACAAAACTGCTACAGCCCGACAATAGTTGACAATGGTGGAGAATAGTTTGTACAAGTCTTCTTTTTTATGAGGCTAACTTAAGTTACATAATGTGTTAAACACACATTTGAAGTAATTTACAAACTGAAACCACCATGATCAGTTTTCCTCTACTCAGTCCTTCATGTTGGGTTGTAAACTCTCTACTTCATAATCATGATTATCGCAACTGTTTCTCGCCTGTCTGTGTCTGAACTGTGTTACAACATATTTGCATAAAGTTGAACATTTTACAATGGACAAACGCTGTATACTGTATAAATGTTCTTCCATTAACTAATTGATTAATTGAGCACCTGTTTTAGTGCTTCCCTGGTACATCTGTCTCCAGTCCAATTTGTCTTGGTTGGATCCATGTGCAAATGTTTTTGTTTCCTGTTTAATCCCCGCATGCACTCATGGATCAGTATCATTTCATTGACACCTGGTTGCTAATGGCCAGTGTACCTTGCGTGTATTTATGGCAGAATAAAAACTCTCCAAACACAGGATGCATTATAATACCTGCTGCTTAGCAGACTTTTCATTTTTCTGACCGTGATTGCAGCTAGAAAACAACTATTTCGTCATGGCGGCACCATATTTTCATTAGGCTTCTTCTTGTCTGACTACACTCCTATCAAAAGGAGTTAGAATTATTTACTAGGAGTAAAAAAGAAATGGCACAGAAGAAGCTTGTTTGAGAGAGTAACTTCAGCACATGCTGTCTGATTAGGCATATAAATTATTTACAGCCCTTTCATTTATCGGCTGCGTCTCAACAAGAGGTTATTCCTCACCAATTAATATTTCCTCTCTGCCCTCTGTCTGAGAAGATCTGATGGGCAAAGACAAAACTAAAATGGAAAAGGAATGGAAGGGAGGAGAGCAAGTTCATTACTGTTAATGCAAATGCAAAGTGTGTAATGACTTGTCACTGTCAGCTTTGATGCCAAAAGCAGGTAATTTAACTTGTGTACTATACACACGCACACGCACATGCACATGCACATGCACATGCACATGCACATGCATACACACACAACCAGTCAAAAGTTTGCACACACATAGAAATCGA
>JAUBNQ010000026.1:5789518-5800516 GCA_032353495.1 Ctenopoma kingsleyae | reverse complement strand
GTGTGTGTGTGTGTGTCTTGAATGTGTCATAGTCATGTACGTTCATTTGTCATCTTAAGTTGTAATTAAATAAAGGTAAAGGAAACAGCAATTAAGTGTTCACAAAAAGCAGGACTATTGATGAAAAACAAAGGATTTGCTTCACAGTAGCATATGAGTCCTTTGGTGCAGCTGATAACTAAAATAGAATATTTCTAGTTCAAGCCAATGTGAATAATGACAATGTTCCGCTTCAGACATTGTGCTCACTAAATAACAGAAACCTTTATTTGCTAGAAATGTTGGTGGTTGGTTGGTTGATGTCTTGGCATCATTCCTCATATGTGGGCAGCAACAAATTCCCACAGCCTTAGCGTTGTTAGTTTTTGAAATTACCCTTCCGTGTATCTTTGACTTTTAAACATTAGTGTTAGGGAAGCGTCACCACCTCCTCCACCTTCTCTCACATCGTGCGGAGATGGTTACATTTTTGATTTGTGCCAATAGCTTACATTTAGTGCTGACAGCAAAACAGTACTTTTTTTAGTGCCTTCAGGTGTGTTCAGAATTAACACAAAGTGAGGTGGTTTTATATAAAGACATGGACAAAAATAGACATAAACTCCTGCTGTGAAAAGTCTTGCTCGATGCAAACTGGAAACCTTTGAACCTAGGTAAAAAAAAATTATGTATCTGGAGGCTTTATGGTTTCAGTTACTAAATGTACAGGAAAAAAAGAGAATAAAGAAGAGAAACAAGTGGCATCCAAACACACTAAAACACTACACACAGTTACTGTGAATGTTGCTAGATATAGCTAACGCCTAAACATAGACTGTTTTTTGTGGAAAAAACACTTAAGTAATCATATTTGAGTGACTAATAAAAGGTGAACATCACGCCCTTATATTGGGAAATATGAACATGTTTGTCCAATTTTTACCTATAATATGTACCAAACTTCTCATTTTGTACATTCATCCATTCTTATCCTAAACACTTGTCCTCTTAAGGGTCGCCAAGGTGCTAAAGTTTTCCCAGCTGTGGGGTGGGGTACACCCTGGACAGGTTGCCAGTCTGTCACAGGACTGACACATGGAGACGGACAACCATTCACACTCACACCTATGGGCAGTTTAGAGTGACCATCTAACCTAACATGCATCTTTGGGTGGTTGGAGGAAGCCAGAGAGAACCCACACAGACTCGGGGAGTGCATGCAAACTCCACACAGAATGGCGCCCAACCACCCCGAGATTTCAAACCCGGGTCCTTCTTGCTGTGAGGCGACGGTGCTAACCACTACACTACACCACTCAACTTATTAGTGTAATAAATAACGTAATAATTATAATATTAACTGAGGTTTCCTACTTCAGTGAAGACATATCTACTCTTTCCATATTTTGACACAGCACTGATTTTACATACATAGTATAGAACCAGACTTTGTGTGTTTATGTCCGTTGTCCACACCAGTGCAAGGTGAGGTACTCTTGGTAGTTGGCCATGTTGAAAGGACAGCTCCCAACTCATAATGAGTAGTCATCACGACTCTCCCGCCGCTTTCTCCGCATGACGGGGCCAGTCTGTGACTTGGCCAGCTCCCCATGACAGATGGCTGACTTGGCCAGAGACTGACATCTGTATCATCCTTCAGCTCCATCAGCCTTGCCTTTCTTGTGTAAAGTCTGTCAGAGCCAGCCACTCCTCCTCTGATTCCGTGCTCCTTACCTTGCTGTGCTGCTGCCACAATTGGCTCCATATGCCAGCCACATGGAGAAGTGTCACTCTCCAGTAGCTCTGCCTGCAGCAGCCAGACTCTCAGGTTGTGCTCTTTCTCCTCTCCCACCTTTCTCCCATTGTTTCCCTGTATGTGCCCATCCATTGGAATAATTTTCTACATTGCTATAAAAGGAAAAATGTTGGTGCTGAAGACCTAAATAAACAGGACACAGCAATGGAGCTGGGAGGATATTACATCCTGTAATCATTATTGTTGTGGGTGTTGGTGTGCAGGAGGGGTTGGCTAGAAAATCAGGACTAGCTAATGAGTTGCTCCTTCCTGAATGAGTTCCTCTTCATTTAAAACATCATTGGAAAAGGAGCGTTTGGAAAAGCGTAGGACCAGTGGGCTGCAAGCCTGAGAACATCAGCTCTCAGTCCAAGGGGGGGAGTTTTCCAATTTCAGATGAGCCCCAAGGCGAAGAATGTCATCCTCACTGAATGAGAGGGAGCTGTATGTCCAGCAGTGGACAGGACCTGGATGGGGCCTTAGGCGAGGAGCTGGCTCAGTGCAGGCTGAAAAAGCAGGTCCTGGCAGCGTGGGAAGGAGTGGGAAGTAAAGGCTAATGTGGCCAGAAATATTGATAGTGGACAGGTGCATCATTTTGACTCCTCCTGTGGATGAAAACAACCTCACCTGGAGGTTCGAGGTCTAGATAAAGTCAAGATTCACCTCTCAGGTTCTACCTGAATGCTAGATTATAAAATGACCCAAGTGCTGTGATTTGTGTATTGGTGAACATTAATTTTTCGCTATGGGCAGCCTTTCGGTGCTTTCAGCGTCATCGTGTACCCAAGTTGACACCAAATACTGGGCGATGTGTTAGATTGTGAGTCAGACTGTGTGGAGCCCACCCAGTGTGGGAACTCTCACTCACACTTACATCAACGCCGCACAATAGTACCATCATCCACTGAGTCAGAAATAGAGTTGTCATGAAAGCAGAATTTTGATTTGGACACAACACCAACTTTAGTAGCAGTAAATATTTAGACAATAATGTGTGATGGGGAAGTCACTGAGAAGTGTCTCAGCACATTCTAACAGATTTTTTACAGGTGTTTTCATGCTCGTGTGAAAAAGTGCAGCAGTTTCACAACTTTGAGTTAATTGGGATGTGCATATGTGACAGTTAGAGCATTTTTACTCCTGTAGTCTGTGGTTAGGAACCAGATCAGATTCATGTCGGTTTTATTTCCTGTGTCAAATATAAGGACCAAAAACATGGAGACAATGGAGACACATAATATTGGGCATAGCAGGCCACACAGTAGACGAGGGCTCAAGTTTGTGAATCTTACTTTATGGACTTCACAGTCACAGGATTTCAACCCAGCTGAACAATTATGGTGTTTAGAGTTAAACCAATACACAGGTAAATGCTAGAGCAACAACATAAAGCCATCCGGCAACAAAACTGCAATACAACACGGTCTGTAATGCTTTCACATTCACTTTAAAACTCACAAATCTGTCTTTCTGTTTTTGGTCTAAACACCTCACTACACAGCGCTCTTCCACCTCCACCATTAAAACAACAAATCAGGGAAAGTATTTTGGAAGAACTGTTTTTCCTCTCGATAGTTTCCCAGACTCTACTGAGGAGTGTTTTGCAGCTGTTTTTCAGGCTTGTGGTGGCCCACACCTGACATTTCATAATATTTGTTTTCTCTCCCATCTGTAACTTATGTCTGGAGGTGAAATATAAACTTGCAGATTGTTCGACATGTATTGAACATAACAAATTATAATTTTTTTTCATACTTTTGTTGTAGTGTTGATTTTTAGTTGTCATGATAACGGTGGTCAGACAATCATCTTTTTTTTTGTCCCTCGTGCTCATCTGTCTTTGTATCTCCCACTATTTTCAGTCCGAGTTCAGCAGAGGTTAATGCTGTTAGCCATGCACAGCTGTGAGAGGGCCTGGTCTCATTGTTGCCGGATGAGTGCTGCTCAGTTTGGAGGACTGTCTGGAAATCTGTTGGATGTTGCAAGGAAGTCTGACTTATGATGATTGCAGTTAATACAGTAGCGAGAGAATTGGCCCACCTGGTAGGATCTCACTGCTGTAGCCCAGTGGGTAAGGAGTGTGCCCTTCCCTCCACCAGCCTGGCTGCACGGCTCGATGCACATGAAGAATTCAACATGGCAATTCGATGTTGCCCTAATGTCCCTGAAAGTTGAATTTGTAGCCCTGAATACGTAGTTCACTGTGGTAGCAGATGTTCCATCTATACATAAACATACACCACAAAAAATAAAACACAAATTGCCAAATAATACAGTAAATTATCGTGGAAATGAGGCGCACATGAATAGTCAAGTGGGCCAGTAGAAAGGATTTAGTGCAGCCAATTACAAAATCCGTTTTAAATTTTAACACATTTTTTTCTTTTCATCAGCATCATTAAAACCCTCATTTACAGTGGACAGCAGGAAAGGATGATCTTTAATGCCATTAGTGATGGCAACAGCTTTGCTTTTGATAGCTCCTGCTTTGAAAAATGCACAGAATCCCACTCTAATGGGGTGTCGGTGTAGTCATCGACAGAGATTTTTACACACACCCTAATGCACAGAGCTCTTGTTGTCGCATTTAGTGATCCTTACCCACAGTTTACCCCAAATAGATTGTTTCATGAAAGATTTGGCTGAAGAATTTATACTCGTTTCATTATCCAGAATAGTCCTGCTTTAGTGAGATTTTAACCAAAGTCAGGACGAGAGCCATAGAGTCTGGAATGTCATAAAAACAAGTTGATGGAAACAAGTCGTCAGTGAATCAGTGCTACAGTTAAAACCTTCATGTCAATTGATAACTTTAGGTGCATTTAACTTGTTAAATTAAAAGCACTTTCACATCTCCTGCTTCTTGTGTCAGAGCACTGACCCAACACTGATAAAATCCTTTTAAATACAAAACAGTGCTGACTGGATACCATTTATCATTGCAAGCTGCACAAATATTACCATATTTTATCTGACCCTTGACCTTGTGGTAGTGCAGCCGGAGTGTAGCGTGTATGTGAAATGTATAAAGATGATGCAAAAAGAGAACATTTCAGCTTTCTCTCTTTGATGTTGGTTGATTTTTTTAAGAGTAACTCAGTGGTCTCTTTTTCTCTTCTCTTCTTTTCATATGGAGGAGATATTGTCATTCAGCAAAGGCAACTGTTTTCTTTTAAATCAACACAATTAGCGCATGTCAGCCAGAAAACCAGGATGTGCGCTGTGGGGTATACGCACACGCACGCACACACACACACACCTTGATTGAAGCATAATTGTCAATCAGCTATTGAGCTTGACACATCTCTCATTTGCAGAATGAAGAATAGCACACACACATGCTCACATGGGTGCACATATCAGCTTTTACTCCGGCCAGACCATTAAACAAGAGAGCAGTTCCTTTGGCTCCTTAATGGAAATTGCCATTTCAAAGCCTTCGGAGAGAGATGTTAACCTTGTGCGATACTTGTGGCATTAAAAATGGATCAAAGCAGCTGAGCTTTGATGTCAACAGAAGATTTTATTTGGGTCGTGGCAGCATAGCAGAGTACCAGGCTGACTCCCTAACACCCTCTGCTGGGGGAATTTTGCATTTCATTTATGGACACATCTTGAAATGTTGTGGTGTTACCCTTTTCTGTGTACTGTAATTAAGTTAACCCCTTGCTGCACCTGAAATCCACACTTGCTGAGACAATAAGCATGGTGTTTAAGACACAGTTATGGATAAGGGTGAAATGGGGGACAGAAAAAAAGCAACAAAAAAAAAAACAGCAGCTGCTTCCTTTTTCTTTTCAGTCACTCCATCAATCAAGTTTTGTTATGCAATGTTAGAGCTGATGTGGACTATCTGGGGTATAGTGTCTGGAAAAAGCAGGGGGGGGACAATCCGCTGGGTGGGTGGTGTTGCTGATGATAGAGGGGTGAACTCTTGACCCTCAGCAGGCAGTCTGAAAACCAGGCTCTCCTCATATTAGAGTCTCCCCCACAGAGCTCAACTTAGACCTAGGAATGAACACTGTGTCCAAAGAGATAAACGACTTTGGGAGAAGCAAGATCACCCACCTGTGTATGTGTGTGTTTCCAAGTTGTGTGAGCTCGTAGTGCTGAAGACAGACTCAGACAAAAAGACACAAGGAGCCATTTTGCTCTGTCTATGTGCTAGTTTCTATCCAACAGAAAAGCCAATTGTGGGTGCATTCATGCAATTCCTCTATGGATGCAACCACTGTGTGGATCACCGTCCGTGTGTATGCATTTGTGTATTTTTGTGTAGAGTGTTGGGAGATAGAGAAACAGATAAAGAGAGTGAAAAAAACATAAATAATTGATGATAGATACTGCCTTGCATCTGCTGCCTGCTGCTGTTGAGTTTGTTCAAAGTAGATATTGATGCAGGGTCTTGCTAAAACGCAGCATAACCACTCCTTCATTTTGACCTCATTATCCCATTAGAAAGGCATTGCTTTTAAAAAAAATGCATGCTGTAAAATTGATGCAAGTGTGTGTTGTTTTTCCCCCTGATCACTTTGTCTTATTGTTTATAACCCTATTGTTAGTTGTTATGAAGTGAATGAGGAAAAGTTAATGTTAATTAAATATTGGCTTCTTAGTGTGGAATGCATGTAGTGCTTTTTTTTTTAACACTGGTTTTTCTTAGTGGTCAGAAACAAGTGGGATAAGTCGGTTTGGTTTGGAGAGACTCGGTAGGTGATTGACTTTAATGTTCTTATGTTTTGCTTTCTCTCTCTCTCTCTCTCACTCCACGGGCCTGTTTTCTCTCCACTTGCCTCATTAAATCTTTGTGAAAAATTCTCCAGCTCTTGTGGAAGAGACTTTCTTTTGATTAGCTTAAAAACAAATGGAGGAGCTGGTTGACATCTCCCAAGACCGTGGCCCTCTTTTGTTGTGCCGTCCCCCTCAACACTCTGACAGGACTTGAGTACTATTCCCAAAAGCCTTTATTCTTGCTTGTTTTCTTTTTTTTCTGTTCCCTCACCAAACTCCTACCGCTCCTCCCCTCTGCCTTTGTTAAAGACTGCCTCTCATCCACCCCCCCCCACCTCTCTCTCTCTCTCTCTCGCTCTCTCTCTAGCGCTGTCTCTCTCGCTCTCTCATTATTCGCTCATCCGTTCCGCTGGCTCAGGGCTGAGAAAGGAGCGCTCAGGAGAACAGTGTTTGGGAAACCAGCGACACGCCGCTGCTGTTTTTTCCCCAACAAGAAAAAAACAAAACAAATAGGTGGACTGAAGTGTCAGGAGCTGCTTTTCCCTTTGCCAACACTCCTCCTGACTCCCATTTACTTCTCCTCTCCCTGTATTGCTGTATCTGTCTGCTGACTTCTCCCATTGACTCACTCCTCCCCGCTTCAGCTGGCTGACTGAGTGCGCTGACACTGGGACCAGTACCTGCTGCCTGGGGATTAAGTGCGCTACGAATACGGAGCTTTATCTGTTATTTTGGCTGCCAGTGAATGTCGGGTCCCCATGGAGCAGAAGCTAGAGCCTAAATCCTTGTGGCCAGGACGCTGGGAGAACCTCTGGACTAAGACAACCCAGTGAAAAGGGACTGAATGCTCGAGGAAGCGTATTAAAGAGGGACAACAAACCATTGAAAGAAAGAGGAGACTGGACAAGTTCTTCCCTGAAAGGCAGATATGGAAGAAGCTAGATCAACTTCAAGTCTTACAAGCATCAGGATGCAATAAGAACATTTTTCGCTTGTTATTTGGTTGGGATTGTCTGCCAGGGTGCTGACACGAGGGAAGAAAGCCCGACAAATCTCTGCCTCGAGCTTCTTAGTTGATTTCTGATCACGCACAGTCTTTTCTCCTTTTCTTTATGAGTTTATTCATTCAGAGTGTCTCTGTATTTTGCTGCTCATCCGTAGCTGCTCGGGGGAGAAGACAGCTCTGCACTGACAGGTCGAGTGGGGATTATGATTGTTCTCCTCTCTAACTTTTTCTCTCCTCTCCGAGACTTTTTCTGACCTGCTTTCAGCCCCAGCACACCAGCGTAGTGGGGGACAGTTTTATACCCCCCTCTATGAAATAGTCTGGGAATAAAGGTTATTCAACCAAAGGAGGAGTGGCAGACACGCAGCAGAGAAGGAGAGGGAAAACAAACCATCTCCATGATCTTGGGAGCATATGGTTTAGCGAGAGCCAGACAGCTGCTTTCCAGCCATCCGGCTAATCACACTACAAGAGTTACAAGTTGCTCCGGTGACAGTGTCAGGTTTGGACGGATCTTATGCGGCACTGTCGTACATCTCTCGACCCTGACTGAAGCTCCCAGACCATAAGTTAAAGGAGTGAGCGCTTTGGATACAAAGAAGCAGTTGTGTTCAACAAATCATTGCTCAGGAGAGCAGCTGATCAACACACACAGGGAGGCTAATAAAAGATGTTTGGCTTTAACCTCTTAGGGAAATATTTGTGACGCATGTTGTTGGTGAACACCTGACTTTAGCTTTATTTCTGAAGTTCTCCAGGAACCGGGATCCCCAGACCCCCCAGTCTTATTACCAGACAGGTCACTGGGAAGAAAGGAGAGGATTCCTTTTCTGGATTTACTCTTGGCCTGCTGTGGAATTGCTCTTTGTGGATATCTGACAATCCCAAACACCCACATCCTACAGTACAGATTTCTGGCTTAGCTGCAGCTCACAAACATATATGTCAAAGGTGCACTAACACATATTTACACACACATTATCACCACCTAGTTAAATCCACACACGTTTGCACTGTAAGTATAAACCACTTTACAATACACACGGATACTGAAAGCTCATTAGTTAGTCTTTTTCCCAGCAGGCATAACACAATGGAGGTTGCATGGACAGGTGGGGGGGTGTAGGAGTCCCCTGTCTCCCTGTCTGTTTCCTTTCTGCGAATGGATGTTATTTTTATTAAAAATGTGTTATTTGGAAACTACTGAAAGCTTACTGCTGCAATTCACTGACAGAAACAGTCACCGGGTCCGCACCAGGGTGCACTGCTGGAGCTGCAGCTGAAACACAGACCATTACGCTTTTTTGCTCTTTATTTTTTTCTTCATCGTCATCCTCTGCCTTTATCCCGTTGCCATCATTTTTTCCAACGGGTCTTTAGGCACCCCTCGTCGCCCTCCTCGTCCCGTCATCCCCTCCACAATGGAGGGGAGGGGGTCTTTGGAGTGGACCATGAGTGGGTGCCACTATCCCTCGCCAACGCCACAGGAGCGGGACCGCAGGTACCAGCACAAGGTGTCCCTGGTGGTGCGCTACTTCATGATCCCCTGCAACATCTGTCTGATCCTGCTAGCCACGTCGACGCTGGGCTTCGCCGTGCTCCTGTTCCTCAACAACTGTATGTTAGTTCAACTAAAACTTTACTGTCCCAGTAGCACAGTCTGCACTCTGTTATTCTCTGCTGCATTTTCATGACACATAAATGTGTGGTTGACTGTTTGGTAGTACTTGCCACAAACCCTAGTTACCTAAGAGATAGAATTTACCTGGAAAGAAAAGATTTAAGATTTCGCATACATATGCATGCATAGCTTTTACATGAAATGTTGAAACAAATGCGCCCACCACCATAAAAAAAAAAAAAAAATAGCCCACCATGCCTCTCCTGACAGCCTTATCTGCACTTGGAGAAGGGACATCAAGACAGCAAAAGTCACAGCCACCTTTCTCGATTCTATGTCTGCAGGCTTCCAAAACTGCTTCGTATCTCCAAAGCCTTGGCATTTACTTTGAACTGCAAGATGAAGTATTAAATGGCAATTTAATGCCTTTGGAGGATGAGGCAGTGTCTTTTGGCCTGGAAAGCCCCCTTCTGTCATCTACTGTCAACGTATAATTCTTGTCCCACTCGATGTTGAAAGTACAGTATTTGTGTGCCTCATTTACAGGTGGCAGTTTTCATGGGGACATTTGTGTTAGAGAATTTTCTGGGCGCAGTCAGACGAGAAGTAATTCTGTTATTCACCACCCCATACTGGGTACCATTTGATTTTTTTTTTTAAGTACTGGTGCCAGTGAAATAGTTTCTGCACTGCTTTTTTTTTAGCACCTTAGTTTAGAAGAATATTAACGTGTGAATGCATCAGCGGCTGATATTGTCTTACCCTACGCTGCCTTTATAAAAGACCACTTAAAACGTCTGAAAGAATCGGAGCAAGCGATCAACACCACTTTTGCTACTTGTCAGCTTTTGAACTTCAGTTCAGGGACACATTTCATATTATGTGAGATCTGATAGTCAGATCTTTCCATGACTTGTTTAGCCTTAAAGGACCAAAAGTTTGCCTTAACAATATGAGTGAAATACACATTCACTAGTCAACTGAGCACATTGTGCTATATTTTTTTATAACAAGCACATCTTTTGGTGTTCCCCTTTACCATCTCCTCGCTCTCTCACAGGCTTATACAAGTCTGTTTCTGAGTCCCTTGCCAGTGTGGACTGTGTTAAAGGTGAAATTCCTCCCAAATCTCCAAAGTGGGCTATTATTTATGCAAGGCTTGTGCCACATAATCACTTGAAAATTGTAATAAGTTAAATAAGCACAGCCATAACAATCGTTGTCATGCTGCCAAAATCAGTTGAAGTGTTGTTTGAGCAGCACAGTGAGGGGAGCAGCCATATCAGCCCTTTTCTCTGACTTTCTCTGACTTGTACAAAGCAACATCCGTGCAGTTTGGAGGGAGCCACTGCATTGGATGTACATCTGTGCATTTGTCGGCATATCTACTTTTCTAGTTTTGTATCTGCCATTTTTTTTCCAGTCTTTCCTTCTCATTCTAATTGATGGAAGTTGATGACCAAGAGGAGTGAGGTTTATTTAGAATCATTTCACGTTATTCATACTGAATCTGTTTCAGCCAGACATATTGTATTAGATTTAATACAAATAAAGATAAAGTGGACAAAGCTTCACCTCTCCTGACTGAGAGGAAAGAAATTAAGTTGAAAGGGGCTCTATCATGCTGCCAAGAGCCCTCACCACATGGCCACAAGGACAGCTGGATGGGATAGTAATAGTGCTGGTAGTGGTGACGTGTGTGTTCAGTGGGAGGAGGGGTGTTAGAGGAGTCATGCAACCTCAGATTTGCAATTTCTGTTGTCACCATATGGGGTGAAGCATGTCCACATACACAAGCATGCACACAAAGTTTGTACCACCCTCCCCCTAAACCCTTCTGCCTTCTAACAGAGCCCACACACACAC
>JAUBNQ010000026.1:5772172-5789418 GCA_032353495.1 Ctenopoma kingsleyae | reverse complement strand
CTCAGAACTTTGTCTATTTCTTCCTCATTGAAATTTCTGCTCCCTTCGTTTTATGTTTTCTTGAAATCCCCCCAGATGGAAATCAGTTATCGTCATGACTGACTGGAAAACAGCTTCGGCAGACACTTCATTATTCACCTATAGCGTTAGACTCGCCTCTTCTCTCCCCTCTCCTCATTTTTTTCACTCTCTCTCTCACTCACACACACACACTCTTTCTCGCTCTCTCTCTCCCCCGAAGCCCCGACTGTTGACAAGCAATTTTAAGTGAACCTAAATTTAAAACTCAGCTGTGTGTCTTGGGACGCCGACGGGTATCGCAGAAGTCCTGAGAAAGGCTTCGGCGCAGTGTTTGACAGGGCCCTGGAAAAATGTGTTAGCGGGGTAATTGATGTGATGTATTTTATCTTCCTCATTATCCCTCACAGTGTAGAGACACAGGAGAAATGGCTGTGTGGCTGCACATCCTTTCTGAATTTGTGTGTTGGTGTGTTTGTTCAGTGAAGGCAGCTCTGACAACTCATCAGGGTTCTTCTCAGTGAGTCACACGGCCAAGTTGACTGCTAGAGTGCAGATGGTGGTTTGGTTGGGTTGTGCTCGGTACTGCGGTGCCCTGGTACACCGTGACCAATGTGTCATGATGGTGTTGGTGGAGCACACCGTGTTTTTAATGGCTGTCTGTGTGGTGACATTCTCTGCTAAACGATAAGAACAGAAATCATCCCTGTAGATCAGAACTGAGGTTTAGTGATATTTATTTGTCAGAGATGCTGATTTTTGTTTTTTGCAACAAACAGGTACAATTAATAGAATATAGCTCGGCAAGTCTTCAGGCTGAATATGTTTCTGTACTGTGCTCATAGCTCTGCATCATTCAGTGCCATATGTCTGTGTATACTCTTTGCATAATTGCCAAACTAACCAACAGGAACTAGATGTTTTCTGTTGTGAAATGATAAGTTGTTTAATCAACTAGCCAGTCAACAGAAAATTTATCTCCATAATTTGAAAAGAGGATCAATACTTTATCAAAAAACAAAAACAAACGTCGTTTAGTTCTAGCTTCTCAAATGCTTTTCTCTGCTTTATATTGTAAAATAAATATCTGTAGGTTTCAGTTGTTTATCAGACGCATACAGTAATTTGAAGACATCCCTTAAGGGTTTTGGAAATTACCAATCAGATTAATCAAAAGTGAAAATAAATGTAAGCTGCAGCCCTCATTCCATTTTTGTTTGTTTTTTGTTGTTTTAAACTATATTTGCCTGCAAAAATACTATGTGTAATTCATTACCAGTCCACACTGCAAAGGACTCAGGTTTCACCATGAGTTACTCCAGACTTAGTCATTTGACACCGCTTGTCTTGTTTTATGTATCCCACCCACTCCTGATGTCATCGTCTGCTGGGTATCAACCTGGAGAGCAGCATGACGTCATTTGTTATATTAAAAGAAAACATTCAGATTTATTCTGCATATGGGGTTTGCAAGCAGGGACTGAGTAAGTTTTCACTTATGTATTGTAGGTAACCACTGTTGTGAACTTCCAGATCCTATGACTTGCACTTGTGCCTTTTCCATGTGTTCTCAGTTATGATAATAAAGTCATGCAGTGTGGTCTGGAATGAGAAGACCATAGAAACAATAAATGACAAACCAATGATGACACTGCTGTAGCTGAAATGTACTCCTGTCGATTAGCTGTGGGCTCCAGTCACTTCATTAGAATGTGTTAGATAGAAAAGCCAAGCCTGTAGACAGAATGTGTCTCTTTTTTGTAGCAACTCAATTATTTGGCCTTTACCCCTGGGAAGTCTCTGAATCTCCCCAAAACTAAAAGCCTATTTCTCTGTCTTTCTCTTTTATCTCTTTCAGACAAACCTCCTCACTTCACACCGGCCCAGCCTCCTGATGGTAAGTCCTCTGTGGTATTTCTCTACTTGCCTTCGTTGATCATGGTGTTTTGGGGGGGTGGGGGGGTGGGGGGTCTGTGAATAATGACCTCACATCGCCATTTCTGCCTTTGAAGTGGGCAGCGGTCTGTGTGCTGTGCCAGATTTGGCTGCTCCGCTTTTTGTTTCTGTGCTGTTAGTATGACAGGCACGTGGCCAGGTCTGCTCGGGGCTTTGATGTGAGAAGGATCTTTTGATGACTTGATTTTGATCTGCTCCACGCAGCTAGTTGGACTGATGTTCAATACCTGTTACTGCAGCAGCATTCACGTCTTTCTGATAGGGTCTAATAGGATAAAACCCCCCACTGTTCCTGAGTGTTCTACATTACTTTAGGCTGCGGTGGGTTTCTAAATCAGCGACACAGAGTAACACCATCACTTCACCATTGCCATCTTATTCATCTGTCCATATGATTGCCCCACCCCTGCCACCATATGCATGGACATCTCTGCAATGGGGTACCTGCATTGTTTCAGCAGTTTCCTAGTCCAGTAACACAAGCCGTTAATTAAAAAAGCAACAATTTATTTCCAAAAAGGTGGATCTGTGTAAGCTTTAATTGGAGGAAAACAGCTGGTTTTCAAGCTGCTATCATGAATATTTATCTGAGGCACTGCAGTGAGACGGTGTTTGGTGCACTTTGGTGTTGTGTTTTTTCACTGCACTGACAGAAAGCCAGGGATGGACTCCAACTAGTTCTGAAGTTACCATACCATCCTGTTTGTGTGCCAGCTACAAAGCCAGAGGTATAGAGGGAGAAAACACAGAGAGAAAATGTTTCTAATGATCTCAGCCAGTCAGCTGATCCCAGGGACAAAAGGCCACAGTGGGAGCTTACTGAGTGTGTTTCTGATAATTGCTCAATCACTCAACCCATAGGCCAGCTTGTTTGGAAAAGTGGTTTACCAAAGATGTCAGTTTAAAGAAATGCAGCAAATTAGAGGAACTTTATGATGAATGTGATTTTTCTGACTGTCAGGACAATAGGCTGTTCACTGTCAATGTGAAATGGCTATGCCATTTGATTCCAACAAATAATTGTACTTGATTGGCGTATTTCTCAACTTTGCCTCGAATCACACCTGAGGAGTGTACAAGATGTCTGTCCTTTTCTCTTTTGTGCCTTGTTTCTTGAAATACTGGAAATTCAGTGGCAACCAGTTTACAGCAGTTATTTGTTTTTGTTTTAATGGCAGATGAAATTGAGTTGACAAATTATTATACTCTCATAGAGAGGTGTCTGATTTTGAAGCAAATATTGCCATAAAATTTGGCTCTCCACTGGGAAAATGAGAAACAGTATGCAGACAGTGAAGCAGCCCATTTCTGTCTCGCATTGAATTTTCACCTACAAAAGAAATAACACCCTGCATATCGATTGAGCCACTCATTTCCCATGTATTAAAGTTTTTGCTGTCTGAGGGGTACAGTTTGTTTCTGCACTAGTCAACCGTTTAAAAGCTGCTTCTAGCCCTTAATTACATTTCCAATAGTTCTGTAGGCTTTCCATCAGTATTCTATGCTGTTTTAATATGCCAAGCAAAACAAAAAGAAAAGTCTCCAATCAGCGGGGTAAGCTTGCCCTGTGGGACACAGTTTCTCTGGGTCATTTAACGCTGGAGAGATTAGTGAGACAATTAGAGTTGGCCCAAATAAGACAGTAGGCCACTTGTTGGAGACATATAGTTTTAGTAGTGGTGGAGGGGCGCTTTATAAGATGCTCTAGACCAGCAGAGGGCTAAAATAGCTCTGCAATTAGTCAAATCTGCTCCAAAAAGCACACTTTTTTTTTCCTACTGAACTTGTCCTCAGCATCAAGGACACTCCGCTCTCCAGTACTTAATTACAGGAAATCGCAGACAAGATACCAAGGAGTCTGCATTTTTAAACAGCCTAGTTTGTCTCTGAACTGCCGTTGATGAGACGTCCTTATTAACACGAGGAGATTCTGCAGAAAGTAAAGGAATTTGTTGCTGCAAATGAGAGTGAGTGAATCTTAGGACTCGCTGGGGAAAAATGCAGGTTCGGCACAACATAAGCAAAGCTTTTAGATGATATTTATGTGTGCACCACCCACAAATAGCTGACGAATCCTCCCCAATGAATGGCCTATAATCACCAGTCAGAAAAAGTGACAAAAGTCACAAAGCAGCCTTTAATTAGTCTCCTTTTAAAGCTTAAAGCAGCAGTTGCTTGGCTGAGGCCACACTCATTATTGCCTGTCGTCTCCTGATAATAAGACAGTTGTTGCATGTTTGGCCAAAGCTAGAAAGCTCAGAGAATTTGCAGCTTGAAGGATTAGTATTAGACTTTGGAAAGGGGTTTGACTCCGAGAAATGCTTGATAAATGAGGTTCTTGGCCAGAGAAAACACAGCACGTCTGTTTGTAGGAACATAGGAAGAAGGCAGCCTATGGTAGATACAATCTGTGTAAAATTAAAGTAAAATTTGGGATTTTTTAAAAATTGAGATTTAAGTGAATGTAGTACTTACCAGTTATTAATTTAATTATTGGCAAAGCTATTTAAACAAGGACAAATAATGGATTCACCTTTCACATTCTGCCTCAAGGTCTTCAGGCTGAGAGAAAAATCAGGTGTAGATGGCTCCCTGGAGGTATCCTTCATTTCATCCTGTTACAACCTTAGTTGACTGAACACCGGCCAGACAAGATTGAAAATAGGCCAGAGACTCACAAGAAAGGGAGTAAAATGGAAGAGCGGAGCCTCAGACAGTTCAGAGGTCTCCTGTGACTGTAGCTGTCTACAACCCAACTTGCCTGGCAGGAGCCCATTCGCGGTGAATCCTTCAATTTCGCATTTGTCACTGACAGCGTTCCCCAGAGGATGTTCCTCACTGACAGACAAAATAAACTCCTGGACTGAAATGTGATTTGATCTAAGACGGTGGGATGCCTGAAGAAAGTGCCAGTGGGCTGACTTACACTTTGAGAATGCTACCTCTTCCTAAAGAACTGACATAACTCTTTGTCATCTCTGGGAGAACACAGTTACTTAGCGCTCCACACCCATTACCCCCTCAGATGTGGGGGAAAAAAACCACACACACACACATATACACACAAGGCTCGTGTAATTTATTCTACCACAGCCTTTCCCTGTGTTCTTGACAGTAAGCCTGACTCGGAGAGAGGCAAAATTAATTATGACTCCTTGGCCTATCTTAATTAAATCTTTTCACATCATAGATTTCACACAACTGAGACAAAATATCTACCTCATCTCTTAGCTGGGGTGGGGGTGCAGGCTGAGAATGGCTCACATCAAGATATCAAAGGTACACTGTAAAGTTGCCTCTCCGGGATTACGATTTCACAGACGAGTTGTCTTGTCCGGCTTTTAACAGAGAGCAGCTTGTTAGCCCATATTGTGCAGGCTTGTGGGGGAAAGTGGAGGGAGCAGCAGGCAGCCTTGACTTTATCAATGAAAAGTTTGTTGCCCTTTTAAAGTACACAGAGCTTTCAAATTGCACAGGTGAACTCTGTATCCTCGCCTTGTTCAGTATAGCCTGTCTTGTTCTATGTCTGTGCACTGAAAAGATGCTTACGTGAGCAACTGAGGAGGTCAGTGAGTAGCGTCCCCCCCCCCCTTCATTTCAACACAAGTCAAAGCCAAATGAATTGGCCTAGTCTCACTACCTCCTACATCTACCCAGCCTTCTTTGACTACTTACGTATGTTCCCACTCAGGCTTGCCTCACCTCACCTCACCTCAGCTTACCCAGTATTGATCTGCTAAGATAGGTTAGAATCGGTCGTCCGAAGAGAGAAAAACAAAAATATTAGCCAGATAGAAAGAAGTGAGTGGGCCGGTGCTGTAAAGTGCAGCGCTATTTGCTTCTGATTCCCTATGACACGGAGTAATTGTTTGCACAGTTAGTGATGCGGGTTTGGTTTGATATATCCCCTGGCTGTTGAGAAACACCCTCTGATGCAGCTTGTTCCAGGACCTGAGACCTTGTAAGGATCAGTAGTTCTTTGATGTGGACAGACAACACGGTGAACTATCTGTGGCTGTGATCTGGAGACCGTCAGCCAGCAACCCTGATAACCACGTCTGATTTGCTGGCATTAGGCGTCTGTGTTTCACAGAAGCCACATAGAGATGTGCTCTCTGATCTGGAATATTGCAATACACACACCAGCTTCAGTTCAGCTTTTCAAATGTCCACTTTATGGCAGATAAATGTTTAAAAGCACCGTTGCCAGTCAGTACTTCTTCCACTGTGTGGTTTTTAGTACAACCTTTGACTCATGTTTCACTCACGAATATACCTCCACACTAATGAAACTCTGGTGTTGATAACTTTTTTATTTTGCCTTGTTAGTCACACAGTAAATTCGTCCTGACTCTTATGGCTGATTTCCATCTTCCTCGCAGCAAAGCAAGAAACAAAAAACAACAACAACAATAAAATAAAAAATAAATGTTCAGTATGCAGAAATAGTTCAAATAGAAGAAATGACATTAGCAGGATAAACAAAATCAACCATCCCAACAGTACGAATCCACGGGAGCTAATTAATAGTTTCTAGCTGCTTATCGACGCCCTTATCTCTCAGCATGGCGATGGAGAGGAACGGTTGAAAGCCCACCCCTTTCCAACACTTTGTCACATATTGGAAGTAATTGCCATGCCGAATGGCCTAATGTCGTTTTAAATGAGCTCTTTATGTTCTAAGCATTTTGACGGCCATTCAGCACCAGCGAAAGGCCGTGTCGTTCATTCCTTCCTATTAACGCAGCAGCAAGTTATTTTAAATTGGGACACAGTCGTCGTTAAACTTTAAACTGTGATGGGCAGGCGCTAATTTAATTGTTGGGTGGAAATGTCAGAAAATAGCCACACTGGGAAGTGTAACCAATGCGGCGAATTTCATTGTTAGGTTGTTAATTAGAGGAAAATAAGTGGCTTGCCGTGTCAACGTGTTGCTGAACAATACTGCACTGTGATATCCTGCTATTAGCCGAGTCCTGTATCACAGTCACTGTTGTCCTTATTAGGGAGTGGGAGTCAGTGGAGCGTTTTGCTCTGAGCTGACAATATCCACAGTGTTCACATAGATACTGTATATGTCTTAGTTTTCTACAGAAGCAGTAGGTGCTGTGAGAGTCAGACATCTGCAGTTCAATGCTCTCCTGCTCTTTCGTTCTGTCAGACACACACACACACACACACACACACCGTTACTCTCTCTTGAACATTTCACCCCTTGCTACTTGTTTTTCTTTACTCAGCCAGAAACATTGTTTACAGATTGCAGTTGAACCTAAGGATCTGTGAACGAACACACATACGCGCACTCGGTGTGCACACACACACACACACTACAGAACATCCTGTTCTACAGTTAGTATAAACTTTGGTGCATGCCTGTGTGTGTGCTGTAGCAACATCAGTGTGTATGTGGGTTGTGTTCCTTCTGAATATGTGTGATGAATTTGTTGTGTATGTCCGATCCTTGGAGGGAACTATCCATTCTGAACCACCACCCCCAACCTGGCTCCAACACACGCACGCACACATTTTACATGCTTGTTTGTTTTTTCTTTATAGCTGTGTGGACAATCAGCAGGTCTTAATCCTCAAACAGCCTGAAAATGTCCTCACTTTCCCAAAAACTTCACTCAAACTGGTCCTCGCAGTGTATATCCATATTCATACCAAAACACCTATGGGATGTTTAAAAGATTTTGGGTGGAACAAACCAACTGGCTTATTGTTTGTTTGTCTTCTGTGCCAGTACATTTGTTCAGGGTTGTCATGGCAACCGGATGTGCAACTAGTTGTGGACCATTCCTCTGGAGTCCCAGTTGATCCCCCCCATCCTAGTGAACATTTTATTCATAATTCATTGCTTGTATGATTGCTCCATCTGCAGTGAACGGAAAATCTCAACCACATTGTTAATAAGGACGCTCATACATATATGCATGCACGCAGGCGCGCACACACACACACACACACACACACACACACACACACACACACACACACACACACACACACACACACAGAAGCCTTGACATCAACCCAAGTCTGTGCATCTGTGTTGAATATATGTGATCCGCTCTACTGGACACAATTACAACACACTGACACATGGCCCAGCAGCATGTCAGTGACACCATTTACGCCCCACTAGTTTTTTTTCTTTTCCACAATACAGATACATGCACACACACACGCAAACACACTACCAGACAGAATGGGGGATTTCATCAAGTCTTGCTTTGGTTTGTGTGTATGTGTGTGAATAGCCTGCTGGTCGCTACCTCCTCACTGAGCTTTAATAAGATTTATGATAGCAGAAAGTGATACAGAGGGCAGAACAGAAAATATTGAGACAGTGAGAGGAGTAAACAAAAAATGACTGTAAATCTTTATTATTTTAATGTTTCTGCTCAGTCTTTTCCCTTAATGTACAGAAAGTCGTAGACATACAGAAAATATATATTGTAGTGTATGGAGAAGTTAAAGGAGACGACACATTAAATGTCAGTGTGACACAGAGCCAGCTAGTGACAGATTGGAGGATGAAGTTTATTCTCTTGACAGTCTAAAATGACATTTTTTTTTACTCAGCATTAACCTCTGACTGTTTCATCAAGCTAACGCAGAAGGCAAACAAAACCCCTTTCAGATATGCAGTTCACTTCACTATGTAAATGCTATTTTACATATCTCTCCTCATTTATGAATTAGACCCTGAGACATTTTTCCACAATCATTTGTCTCGCAATCTGGCTACTTAAGACCTTGTACCATTCCCCAGAGTTGAGTAGAAAGTGTCACTTTAATGATATAGAAACCTACTGTATGTCTATGTAAATGTAAGAATAAATGCATCAGCCTGTTCGTCTGTGGTCTTAATACACACAAACCACTAGGTCTGTAATATGCTCGATCTATCTATCTAACTATTTATCTAAGTCTAGCTTTGTGTGTGTATTATTTTCTTCACTTACTATGCATTTAACTCATCATCCTATTACGTCACCCTCAGTTTTTTTTTTTTAGACATACACCTTTAGAGAGTGAGAAAAATAAATAGAGTGGAGGCTTAGTATTCCTGACAACTGTGCATGTCTGCCTGCTTGTTCATTTCCATAATGAGAACGAAAGAGAAAAAAGTAGAGAAAAAAAATGCAATAAAGAATCGAGGACAATTTAGTTGTGTTTATTTTTTGAAAGAAAAAATTGAAGATATTGTGTTTCTTGATTATACACCGTGTACGAATGCTTGTGCTTCAATTTGAGTGTAATTTGGTTATTTGAGTAGGTTTTTGTGTTTTGTGAACAGTTTCCATATTCACACAATGTGATGAGCATAAAAACCAAAAGTTCTGTGAAAAGTGTCAAAGGTTTTCCCATAATAAGCAAACAGGCAGGCTTGAGTTTGTCTGTATATTTTCTTGAGAGCTTGTTTTTCCGCTGGAGTCTCATGCACCTCAGTACACTCTGTAACTCCATAATTAGGGGTTGGTGTCACTGACGGCAAACACAGTGTGTGGCACTATGTGCTTGCATGTACTCTTGTAACTTGAGGAAGCTGCTGCATTAACTGTAAATTGGTATTTGGTCCACCCTTCCTTTTTACAGCCAGGATTAAGGATTATAATTTCACAGTATCTTTAACAAGTAATTTTAGTCTTAAAAATGTTTCCCACAATTACAGTAAAATAGGTGATGCACTCAAGTGAGGTAAGTCTTTTAGTACAAAAGCTGGTGAGGTGAGGTGAGAATTTCCTTCACAATAATAATAAGGTATATTATTTTACATAAAGCATGTGTTAACTTGTTTAGAATGTATAATGAAAATATACTGTTGTTTGCATTGTGGGAAATGTAGGATTTATATTTTAGCCTCAGCAGTTTGAATTTTTGCCAGTCTTTTTGGGAATCCATCTCTTGTCAGCCGCCTAACTTTGTGTAAATGCAATAATAAATCAACAGTTATTTAAAGGTGAATGTTTGTTTTAAAGACAATATTACAATAAATAACTCTTCAGTCACATATTTGCAGCACTCTAGTTTGAAAATTGTTTGTCTTCAATCCAGCAAGTGTGTATTTAATTTAATTGACAACATACACACCTTCCAGCGCACACTCATACTCACATCAACACAGCTCTGAGTGAAGTGTTTTATGTATGTGTCTTACTTGATATATGGTTGAATGGGCTTTGTATCAAACAGCTGCGAAGCACTCAAAGTCAGTTAGTTGTATATTTACACACACACACACACAGACACACACACGTGCGCCTCACATGTGGCATTTCACTGCAAGTGAATTCACACACGCACACACACGTCTTGTAGGAAACAAGGCATCCAGTGTGGGTCCCTCCACATATGATGTGTATTAGCTGTGACATTTCCCAAACAGTCAGACAGCTCTCATCTCCCACAGCTGTCTCCTGTCATTACACTGCAAAAACTTCATCTTACAGTAACAAGTCAGTCATAACTGAGGCTTATCTGTAAAGTTTAACTATGGAGGATGACACATTTTCATGAATTTAATATTAATTCCCTTCCCAAATTAAGTGACAGATTTTGTTACACTTGAGATTCTTGCTTTTTAGATAATGTATTCAAGATTCAATCAGTGTTTAATCGGCTGTAATGGCAAAAATTAACGTTTGAGGTTTTTACATATCCCACATTTGGATTTTTTCACACTGTGCATCCCTCTTTAAAATCCCTTTGCTCTCTATGTCCTCTATACCCTACTACACTGTCTCTAAAACCACACACACAAGCACAGAGGCACACTACCACAGACTGAAGTACAATCCCAACCTCACATTTCCCTTCTACACGAACACACAAAACAACACAGTACCTACTGTACAAGCACAAAACAGCACTAAGACCGCCAGCTGTGGCAGGGAGGATCCCTGGTGTTTGTCTGCAGGAAATGTTGAATACATGTGCATGTGTATGGGCTAGAGTTAATAATGAGTGTGTGTGAATGTGTAATGCACTCCATTAGTTGTGGATGCAGCTCATGCACAAAGCAGAACTACTGCTATCTCCTAACTGTAACTATGGTTCCTGAGCTTGTAATGTAAGAAGAGTAAGAAGAGGAAGAAGGAAGAAAAGGAGGTTGCTGACAACCATTTGTAAAACTGGTTTCCTACCTGGGGCCCAGCACACACTCATATGGATATAAATACAGAATTACCTTTTTTTTTTTTACTATGCAAATATATCTTTCATTTCAAGAAATGAGGAAAGAAGATACTGGTACAAGTGTGAGAGTTGTGAGGGAGAGAAGAGGTAGGAAAAAAAAGAAGGGAAAGTAAGAACTTTAACTTGGAGAGTGAGGCGATGGTACAATGACCATCAGCTCAAACGGAAACTCTTCCACCATCCTAAATACTGACAATATTAAGTTACCATTGAGAAATGGACCTGAACTGAAATTCACCTTCGATTTATCTCCCCCCTCCTCCTCCTCCTCTGTTATTCTCTTCCTCCCTTTTCCAGAAATCCCTTCCACTTTGCCTCAGCACCGAAAGCTTGTCAGCCTGGGGGGAGGACTTAACACCCTTAGTGTGCACGTGGGGGAGCATGTGTGTGTTTGTCAGAAGCAGATAGAGAAATTAAATGAAAACAGGTTTATTCAATTGGTGCCTGTCATTGACTAGTGCTCAGAGCATTACATTGTTCCACCGGTAGCTTAGCTTTTAATAGTCAAGCCAGCAAATCATTGCAAAGCACAAATCTGTGTTGCCAAGTGAATGGTCATTGGTGTATTTTCTCAGCTGGACTTAAATGCAGCATGTGGTCAGTGCATTTATGCCCATGAGGGGTGCAGTTTGATTCAGAGACTCAAAGCCATGCTGCACTTATCAGTCCCCTGAGAGGCAATACATTCCCTCTTGTTCAAAATGAGACTTTTATTTGCGAGCAGAAGCACCAAAAAAAAAAAAAAAAAAAAAAAAAAGTGCAATTACCTCAGTGCCATGCTGGGTTCATCTGATGTCATGCTACGATTCAATCACTGCCCCCACCCCCCAACCAGTTCCATTATAGCTGAGAGGAGCAGGGATTGGTTTGGGTGATGATATGAAGCTCCCTATTTTTTGTCTTTCAATCAGATAACGGATTTTTCTAGTATTTTTCTCTCCTCATCTATCCCGTCTGGAGTGTCTCTGAACTGTTGGAGATGGCAGCCAGGTTCAGCGCATCGTGTTAGATGGTCTCACAGGTCAGGAGCTGCTACAGAGAGGCAGGGCAGTGACAGGGGCAGATGGCAACCAACACATCCACGTACTGTACACTCACACCACACACACAGACACTGTTCCTGGGGCAGTGCTAGATTGGTCACAGTAGTTCTCTCGCAAAAGATGAAATATGGTGTTGGAGATAGGAGGTAGCTAGCTTGAGGATACACACAAACACAGGCACATACACACACACACAGTCATTAGTATGCATCAGCACACCCTCTATCCAATGCAGGTAAACAAACAGGGATTGGTGTTTGTCAAAGGATGTGCCATAATGCCAACTTAAGTAGGAGATGGTATCTATTGTTTCCCTGTAGCTCATTGACCAAATACATTTTCCATGCCAACTCAAGCCAGATTCAAAATTACCCTTTTCCTGTATACACTAGCACATATGAAGTAAACAGTGATACATGGCGTATTCTGTTCCAAATCAGGCCTGTTCAGAGATTTGAAGAGATCTCAGTCCCACTGAAATTTGAATTCTTGCCAACATGCCATTCATATTTGACTGTCTTAGATGAGTCTTTGAGAAACGGTTTTTAAATGTAAAACTCGCATTCTGCAACATTTCATATAAATTAATCTCCGTCTGCATCGCATCACCTGCAATGATCGTTGCTAGTATTGTTTCTAGCACAGTTTACTATTCTCAAACAAATAATTCTCATGACAATTCATCATTGTACTGAAAGCATCACTCAACCATAAGTTCAGAATTACTGTATCAGACACTGTTGGCCATGTTCTTTAGTTTTCTTTTTGAAAACAGTGTAACTCAATTAATTAATGGGTTTTACTTGTTTATGACAAAGGTGAGAACAGGACCTGGGTTATTAAAATAAACTTGCTACTCCAAATCACTCGGAGTGAAATCTCACCAGCCTGCTGTTTGACATTGAGCAGGTAGCACAGTGGGTTAGGTAGTCAGTGTTAGGCCCATTTTACACTGCAGATTATTGCGTCATTTTGCCACTACTGTACCGTACTGGCATGGGGCTCGCTGTGTCCACCTTTATCCTGCCACCACAGGTAGTGACTTTCCTGCATCAGTTCCACCTGGCCTTTAGTATAAAAGGTGACATGCAGCTTTTGGGGGCTGTGGTGTGAAGTGTTATGTCATACTTGCCAGCCAATTGTTTCTCTTGGAGTATCTCCCATGTACATCGAAGACGAAGCATTTGGAACAATGAGCACTTGATTAATCTGCCATTTTTGTTTTGAAAGCAATATATGTTGCGTGTGTGTTATATAGTACTGTTCAGAAGTTCTGGGGTCCTTGTTTCTTGTTTTCCAAGAAAACGTGTGTTTTCTTTTGTGCTAACATAATTGAAAAGGGGTTTTCTAATGATCACTTAGCATTTTAAATTGATAAACTCGCATTAGCAAACACAGTGTGCTATTGGAAAACAGGACTAATGTTTGCTTATAATGGGCCTCTGTTTGCTCATATAGATATTTCAGTAAAACAATTGCACTATTTACAACAATAACAATGTCGACACTCCATTTTGATCAATTTCATGTTATAAAATAAGCTTCTCTTACTAAAACAAGCGCATTTCTGAGGGATGCTGGACGTCACATTGAGCGTCGCATTAAACATCATGTCTCTAATACTGGGATACGGCAACTGTGTAAAAAGAAGATTGGGGGAGCATTTTCCCAGCCTTTCAGAGCCTAGTATAAATCACAAGCTGCCTTAAAAAAGACTCAACTTAACAGTGAAAAGGGCTAGTGTTTCACTGAAGGCAGCTGCCTACTGCGACTGGTAAGAAGTTGATGGGAGCAGTCACTACAGTCACTAGACTGACACCTTTCACAATACGCATAGAAGAATGACATATTGTTAAATTAAGCTTTAATGATTTTATCTTTAAAAATTAAAGTATATAAAACTGCAAAAACCTGGCTTAAGCTTTTTGAGACGTATTTAAACAACTATATAGTATATACTGATAGAAATGGTTGAGATCATTAAGCAGACAGGATTTATGTAAGTTGAGCTTTCTGAAAATCTATATTCATATATATCACTGAACGCGTTATGCTAATGGATAGTCTCAAGGCTTGCTCTGTTGAAAAGATGCTTCTGCTGCTGCTTTTAGAGGGAGTGTTGAAGTTCATCAAGTTTTAATGAGACAGGAGAGAAATCAGCAGAGACACTGTACACTTGACTTTATTCCAGCACAGTCCTTTGAACTATACGCTGCTCACCTGAAATAAATGCAGCAGAACCGTCACTTATTTGAATTCCTAGCAGCGCTTTCTTTTTATTTAGAAAAGGGCTTTCAATCTAGATTAAATATAACTAATATAGCACATAATGAAAAACAGGATTATCACAGTAATGCATTTTGCCTTCCTAAAAATGGCAGACTGTGTGGATGGGATGTAAAAGCTAAACCAAAGCTTGTGCTTCAACGTCTGTAGTCTCTCTCTGTTTTGTTGTGAATCGGGGGTTTATGGTTCTTTCTCCAGGGAAGATGTAGCTGCATTATTAAAGAAGATACAGTATATGCCTGAAAATGTATTCACACATTCTTGTCTAAATATTTTAAATGTTTTCTTTTGTTTTGTTTTTTTTGGTTGAGGTTGCCTGGTTTGATGAGCCACTTTGGAATTGGATGAACAGGGACTAGTTGGAACGGAGAGATCACGAAGCTTAAAATTAATTGTGGTCATTGTGGCAGCAGAGAAGACCATGTACTGTAGATAAGACCCGAATGAATCCAAACTGTTGAAGATTAATAAATGTCACAACGTACCAAACTCATGGTTTAGTTTATTTCACAGTTTTGGTTATTTACTTATTACAATGCTTTTATTTGGACATTTGGACAAGCTTTTTCACCTTGAGCTATTTCTCACTCAACAAGAGTTAAACTTGGCACTGTGAGCACTTGTGATACATTCACATGAAACCCGCTGTTTCTGTACAATTCAGTTTTTTCAACCATAAACCTCAAACTCAGGTACAGTTGAAAGCTGAAAAAGACAACAAGTGGACCTTAGATAGTCATACTTTTTGTTTAGTTTTAAAGATGAAGTGCTCTGTGTCAGGCTTCTCTGTTGCCTTGTTGTTTTCTCCTTTATTTGGTTGCTTGGTGGAGTGTCTGAATTTGGCATTTCACATATTTCACGACTGAATATTCAGTAATATATATCATGAAATATTTATACCATGGCATTTTGTCAGACAGACTTTGAATGTACATCCAATTCAAACAAGATTTTTGTGCAAGATTATGTTAATTTTCAGCATTAATAGTAACAGTTACGCTGATGGAAGCGATTACATAAAAATATGTGAGTGGAGGGTTCTTTAACATGTCCAGATTTTTAAATATCACAGATGGAGGTAACATATGCAACGCATATTCTAACATAGACATGTTAGAATATGTGTCAGTATGGTTGCGGTGCTAAAATGTTTCTCCTCCAGGAAATTTCAAGCACCATTTAGTGAGGTTTTTATACAGCTTTACTTACTGTGAATGCACACATATGTAGGCCCAGGTGGGAAGTGAAGCCATAACTCAGGTTGTTTCATCTCACTGAGCTGCAGGACCATGTACATCTCACACTTTGAAACCCGTATTGTAGAGATATATTCCACTACCGAGAGCACATAGAATATGAACTGTGTTTGGATGTTTCGACCAGAAGCGGGATAAGTAAGCAGAATCAAAAGTAAAGATCACGATTTCTCTGCCTCCTGTTTCGAACACACATGCACACAAACTGAGCCATGCACACCATCTGTGTTCACAGTTTGAGCTTTTGCCATGTGGTAAATTCACAAGAATCTGTGTTAAAAAAAAACATTATAGAGTATTCCACACAGCTTTTGCAATTTTAAACAACTGGGGAGCGATAATTGAAGCTCATCGTAGTGTAATTACACCTTCACTCTTTGTAATAAAACAATTTTCTTTGTGCTATTCACCATATCATTTGCACTACTGGACATATTTTAATCTGAAAATTCAACATAATTGGGTGAACACACAAGAAATAAAACACTACTGTGAACACTATACCTCATCTAACACATATCCTTATCCTTAACTTATCCTACACAGCTCAACAAGCTGAGGTGCGACGGTAAAGTGTGCATTGTGTTGAAAATAGCACCTCAACAAAATCAAAGTCTGCTGCAATAGAGGTAAAAATTGAGTGTGTGTTCTCAAATATCCTCGCATGCCTTTCACCATTTCTTTTTGTAACTTAATTTTGTTTTTTTGTGAAATGGATTGAAATATTTGCCATGTCTCTGTCACTTTGAGTTTAAGCCTTCAACTCACTAAATGTACTTGAAAAAGGCCTTGTGGTGTCTGAGGCCCAGCATTTGTACCTGCTATGTCACAAGTTGTTCTTTTTGTATTTTTAAACCTCTGGATTGTCCACAGTGGGATAAGGACTCAAGGATAGTCAAGGATTATACAGATTACAATACAGATTGCTTCTACATTGCATAAGCTAATACTGATTCTTGTTCTTTATGTAGTCAGGTGTTGGTGGGGCCATATGCTGCTGCCAGAGGGCCCAATGGGGGATCTGTGCTGAGCAGGAAGAGCTGTTATTAATACCCCAGGTGAAACATTGTTCGTCTCCCTTCCAGGCTTTCATTTTTATCTCTCCCACCTCTATGGAGTCAAGGATTAATGCTTTTGCATTAGGTATGAATTCCAGTTCCAGACTGTGTCGAAAGTTTCCATTCTGCCCTTGACTTTGAATCTGGTACTGTGGACTGGTAGTGTGAATAAGGCAATGTTGATCAGACTATTCTTAGACGAGTGCTGGGAAATGTATCAATATTTGAAACCTGAGTGTGTGTGTGTGTGTGTGTGTGTGTGTGTGTGTGTGTGAAAGAGAACATATGTGGGTGTGCAGGCCGAAGGAGTTTTGAGTGAAGAGAGCAATGGTGTAAAAATTAATAATGAAAGAGTGAAGTGTCAAAAAATAGACTGAAGATGGAAAAGGAGACAGGATAGATGGGTTTACAGGTGGTGTGCGTGC
>JAUBNQ010000026.1:5744345-5760309 GCA_032353495.1 Ctenopoma kingsleyae | reverse complement strand
TGTCAAGGTGCAATACATGACTCTTACTTAGTTCAAGTACAGTGTCCTAATGTTAGGTTAAAATACAAACTTATTGACTGAGCTGTGAAGAACAATCTTTGTCAATCTCTGACAAATCACTGAAGACTGGATGATTTCGGACTCTGTTGGTTTTGAGATGCTCGTGCATAGCAAATGCACTATGGTATTTCAGTTTTACCAAGCACAGAGCACCATTTTATTGGGTCTCTGCTAAAAAATTGTGATGAGGCTGTTTGGACTTTTTGGGATAAAGATGCATTTTCAGCATGCTGGACAATGAGAGCTGCCATAATTTGGGATAATTGTAAACATTGTGACGCATGCAAATCAACGTAGGCCCTGGTTAAGTCCTACGGTTTTCCTGCGATATGATGTATAAAGCTGGGCACAGTGCTCTTCCACTGTGTGAGGCTCTGCTTTGTTATTTTGTTCTATGGAAAACAAAGTAGTGGATTTTAGCACTTTGGAAGTTCCATCCTGGGTGAGAAATGTTGTAAGCAATCAGAGCCTCTAAATCTTTAAAACTTGCTAACCCTACCCTAATTTTGGCTGATGGCCTCAAGCCTAATTGGCTTTGTCTATGAGGTGACACCAATTGGCTCTGTGCAAATTTGGCTTTACTGCCCA
This sequence comes from Ctenopoma kingsleyae, assembly GCA_032353495.1. Taxonomy (NCBI): domain Eukaryota; kingdom Metazoa; phylum Chordata; class Actinopteri; order Anabantiformes; family Anabantidae; genus Ctenopoma; species Ctenopoma kingsleyae. The sequence continues at coordinate 5,759,661 of JAUBNQ010000026.1, read as the reverse complement.
GTTTTCTCTGTTTTCTCTACAAAACTAGAGTGGTGTGTAGTCCAAATGAAGCATGAAAAATGTATCTGAAACCACATGCTGTGGTAACAATGACAGAGAGGCAAGTTTTGCCCTCTGCTTCTCCTCCTCCTACTTACACACACACACACAGACACTCGTTTTTAATATATTAAGAGCGAGGAAATGTAATGCTGATGAAACATTTGATGATGGTGATGAGAGATGGAGTGAAAGAGAGTGCAGTGTGTGAACAATAGAATAAGACGTGGCGTGGAGAGCGTGACATAATGTTAGCATTTGGCATTGTGGTGTTATGCCTGTGTGTGTTTGCGTACGTGATTATACAGTATGTGTCAGTGTGTGTGCATTTTGGTGTCCGTTCTCTGCATGTCTTTTTGGATGTTCTTCTTTGTGCAAAAGCAAAGCATCCCTGCATCTCCCCACACAGTACCTACTTCCAATTAGCAAGCACAAAAATACTACTGTGTGTGTGTGTAATATAAAAAAAAAAAACTAGTCTTTGCATAAAAGTCCATCTCAGGTCTCTGGGAGGTGAAAGTAAGCTGAGACAACAGGCTCGTAGACGTGAACAAAAGAGGGCTCCTCTCCTCATAATAGTGGCTTAGCTGAATAATTGAATTCAGGAGTGTGCTGGCAGCCATGCTGGTTTTCTTCATGTATATTGCAGACCAGCAGTAATCTGTTCTTGAGGAGCATCTCCGGCTGTCTGCTGCTGAGTTTGTGGAGATGTGAGGTGACAGAATAGGGCTCTGTCACCAATGCCTCCATTATTGATAAGATTGGGCGGAGGAAAGCTTGGAGAGAAGACTGCATGAACAAGAAGAACACAGTGAAGCTGAAAAGTTTGCTCTTGCCAAAAAAGAGCTTGGTTTGATTCCCCATGTGACTCATTAAGAAGGATAAGGCACTGCAGCTGATGAGGCTCAGGGTCACATTTCCTGTAAAGCACAATTAAAATCCATATTGGTAGTGGTGCTGTTAAGGGGAACATATGAGTTTGTCGTTCTATTCTCTCGGTCCTCACTGATTGAAGCCATGGTTAGCCATGTTCAGGATGAGGACGCATTTTGCTCCAATCTGAAGTGTAGATGCACTATATTTTTCTGTCCACTGGCTGCTTTGCTGTTCAGTGTGGTTCTGGTGTTTATAAGCATCCATTTGATTATTAATGTTCCGTATTTTATTCTTTTGAGGAAGTGTTGGTCTAACTCTGTCAAGATGAGGACTTCAGCTTCCTGTGTTGATTGCCTTCACTGTTTTATTCTTGCAGCATCTTCCTCCTTTCTCTCCTTTCTCTGCTATTGTCGCTGACTGATCAAGACAAATAACCAAGTGTTTTTCCTCATATATCCTTCTTTTGTTTTTTTTTTTCTCATAACAAGCGTGATTAGGCAGATGTTCTAAGCTGTCAAGTGCTGTCATATTTCAGGCTTGATTTATGAAGATGCGGCACCTGCTATGTTCCAAGAATGTGTGAACAAAAGAGAGAATATTGGGAACAAATAATCATTTTTAAAGTTGTGACCACTGGCCAGCTGGGCATGTAGATTGTGATGAGTGTTGCTCAGTAGCCATATTGTATTTTCTGTGGAGGTAAGTGGTTAGGTGAATTTAAAGTGAAACATAACCACTGCTTTTATTGACACCATACTTTGTGTAGGAGAACACTGTCTTCCTGGCTAAGTGAACAAGGGTCAACAGATAAACCAATAAATCACATTGTGTATAATCCAGAATGAACACTCGCTGTACACTATGTACTAATCACGCTTCCACACCATGCACAGCTCTGGGGTTGGTGTTGAAACATATTTTGAAAGCTCTCTCAACAAAGTCTCAGGCTAATTGCTTTGGCAATTGTTGTGTTCTCAAATGGCCAAACAAGACAACAAAAGGAAAAACTGCTCCCGGCTTTGAAATAACTTAGCTAGGTGTGGGAAAAAGAATGCATTTACTTTATGGTTTGCATGGCAACAAAATGAAAGAGGTGGTGCCAGTGCGTGCAAAGTTGATGGGAGGTGGTGAGAGATGGATACCACATTGTTATAAGGAAAGCTAGTTGATGTCAAGACATGTTTCAGCTTCAGTGAGAAATTAAACTGTGACCATTGACATACACACAAAAAATACAGTTCAGCATTTGGATTGTGATCCTGTTAGCTTTTAACAATCAAAAACCACCATTTAAATGGAAAAATATGTATCTTGTTTATGCCCTCTAGAATACATCATTGATCCTTAAATAAGTTATTATAATTATAGTTTGTCACCTACACATTGTTATTAACTTCCTCATTTGCTTCTCATAGCTACAACCACAAGATGACTTGAACATAAACATGCAGTATGTTTTTTTGTTTTTGTGGCACTTCTCTAACCAGATTATAACAACTTTAAATACTTCATCTCAGTTTTTGGCTGTAGTTGTAAAACTGGCACACTTACAACAAAACTAAAGCTGCCCAAACTAAAAAAAAGAACCTTTGGAATACGTTCTGTATTTGTGTGTGTGTTCACTGTAGGTTTCATATGGTTTGTTTATTTACGCTTGATGCCAGCGGGACTTCATTAAAGCTAAAAAAGTAACCATAGCCAAGGGAGGCTAGAAATAGCGGTGACAAAATCTCAGATGAGCAGCAGCAGTAGTGGCTGAGGTGACTGAGCAACAAAGTCAGCAGGGAAAATATAATGTTCTACAGGCTGTTTGATTAGTTTTAAGCATGCAGATCTCCTATGGAATAAGGGCAATAAACACAGCAAACTAGGCTGTTCTGAAGCCAATTGTACACAACACACAGTGGGTGCACATTTGAAGGTTTCTTTTTTTCTTTTGTTTGCAAGAACCTACAGGAAATAGCTTTTTCATCAATTATGCCACAGCCTTGAGAGTATTTGTAGCTGGTGAGGGTTTCTTTGACTTGCTGGATTGAACGAGGCACATGTGTAGAAATCTGAAGTGCAGGTTTTTCCTCCGCCTCTCATTTTTTTTGCTTTAACCCTCCCTCACCTTTTTCTTTGGCTCCTACAGAATTTCTTTGTATAAAAGCTCCTCCTGCCTTTTTCCCATCTCCTTCCTCTCCCCATCTTGACTCTCTCAGTGTCTAACTTTATTTGTCATTCTCTCGAAACGAATGCAGGGCTCGAAGCTGGTGTTTGGTAAATAAGTTCATCCTATGTGTTAGCCAGGTCAGGACCCAGGCGCTCAGCTGTGCATGTGTGTTGCATTCAGAAAACAAGAGAAGAGGGAAATTGATTGCTCCCTTTATATGAGGGAATGAGAAAATACTATACTAGCCTACACACAAAGACATACTCACGCACTCAAAACCCTCCATCTTCAAGCAGTGAACTGCAGCTAAAGGCACAGAGAAAATAAACGAATAGTTCTTTCCAGTTTGTTTTCGTCAATTTGTTCATTCTGCTGGTGCCCTGATAAGACTAGCGTTGTTGGGAAAAGAAGGACAAAAGAAAAGTTGTTTTCTTCTGAAAATCCTTTGAAAGTGTCTCCATTTTTATCCCTCTTCACCCTTTTTTCTTTTCAGTTAACTGGTTTTAAAGGAGTGATTTTCTCATATTGAGCCAGTAAGGAGGGGTGTTTCTTTGTGAGCTGATGTTTTCTTTATTTCACGCTGGGCGTTATATGATTGCTGTGAGATCAATAATTGACCACATTGGTCCCCTGAGGACCACTAACCGGAGATCAATAGAGGCCTTGTAGGGTTGCTTTCTCTCCTTAGATATTTTACCAGGTATAACTGTTTTTTCTTTTTCTTTTGCAGTGACATCATACATCACATCTTGACTCTGGACCCTTTAAAAAAAAATCAGATTGAGCCATGAGAAAGGCAGCTTCTCTGTCAACCTATGACTGTTCTCCACACCCGTGCAGCACACCTGTACCCTCAGTGCTCCACATAAAATTAGATTCCCAACCCAAAAGCACTGAGCAAAGACAAAGCGAGAGAACTGCGCAATCACTGCAAATAAAAAATAAACAATAGTTTTTAAAAAAGGTACAGTGAAGAGTTTGATATGGGGGCAGTGGATTGTTACAGAAACGGTGTGTGTATGTGTGCGTGCGTGCGATTGTGTACATGTATATATATAAACCACCTGTGTGCGTGACAGAAAGTTTCCACTCCCAACCTGATGAGGCAAGCTGCTCTGTGCTGATTGCATCACTGACTGTTGCTATAGCAACCTGTCCCCTCCCCGCGAAGGTCTTCTGGCACTGCTACGCTGATAGAGAGGCTAAAGCCCTCTTGCAGAGAGGAGAGAGAGGGGAGAGGACTGTTAAAAGCCGGCCAGCCAAGGAGCAAATCTGTATTACTTAGTGTCAGCTGAAAAGAAAGGCTCCCTTTATTAGAAAGTAAGTGGAAGATGTCCCCCAGGAGTGCTAGAGCGTAATGAATTTAGACTCATTCAACATTAATGCGATGTCGCTTCAGTGCCACCGAGCTGCATCTCCTTCCATCAACTTCCGTTTCCTGATTCCCTGATCATGGCACAATTGGCTTCACCTGCACACGTTATTCGACACATTTCCATCGCTACCTGGGCCATCCCAGTAACTCAGTCACTGTACTTGTCACCCATGTGAAGTTCAGGACTGTTAATTATTCATGCACACCCTTCTTTCCTCTCACTTCTCTCTACTTATCTGCTTTTCTTTCCAGTTGAAGCAAACTTGACTGCTGTGAAATAATTAAATATACATGACGGGTATCTCCCACCACTCCCTTCCGTCCCACGCCCTCACCACACCCCCTGCAGAGACTCCATCCCTGAAGTATCCATTTGAGTTTGTCACAGTGATTCTGTCAAGCCTTATTGGGTCTGAACATGTTCATGCTTGCCTCGACAGTCCATTTCTCCCCTTTTCACGTTGTTTGAAGTAAATGCAACAAGGCAGCAAAACAATGAAACTGATAGAGCATTTCACCACAAACACAGGCTGTGGGGACATTTTCTTCACAGAGTAGAACCAATCTCAAAGTAATAGGAACTACTGCTGTTGGGAGATATTTATTGAATTTGTGTCTGTCTGAATCTATGTTGAAAAGACGCAACTAGCACAAAATGTTGCAGAGATAATATATTATATGATGAAATATGTATCTTTCATCCACCATGCATGGAATCAAATAGAATTTTAAAACTAGGACTGAATATGAAGGCAGGTGCCACGGTCTTAACTACGAGTCCACGTGGTCTGCATTGTTGTGAAATGAGCAAAAAAAAAGAAGAAGAATGTATTCTTTTGCACAGTAATATGTGCTGCAAGTCACCAAAGAAATAAACTGAAACGTGTATAATCTTAGACCAACACTGAATCCTGAAGCATCAGAACTGGCAAAAGAATCTGTGGAAAATTGCCACCAGAGAACTATGCCAGACTTCCTTTCAACTCGTAAACCATGAAATATTTTCACCGTGCCTTTAATCACAACAACGCTATCCCTTTCCTTTCATAACCTACTGATGCACTGAGAGCATCCTTAAGGCTCTGACACTGTGTTATATTTAATGGATGAGCCGTCAAACCCAGGATGAAGTGTTACCTGGACAACACATTTGCCTTGACAAGCACAAACTGGACATGCTGTCATTTCTCCCGAACAGGATTTTCTTTCTCAGCCTTCAATAGAAAAAAAAACAGCATGGAAGTGAAGCTTTTAACACTGCAGGGCTGGCGGGAGATTACCTTACACACTTATATGCACTGATGAGCATGCTCACACTCATGTACACGCACTCATTGCACTCAAAAACACATTTCCACCAAGAAATGCAAAGCTTACATTTATACTGGAAATTACATGTGCTTGGACAATTTGTTAGGCATGCACTTTAACTGCCTGCAAAGATACATCTAATAATTCTAGAAGATGAAAATGTAAGATTATATAACACCTCATGTTTTATGGTGTTGTATTTGTACAGCTTTATAATATCGAGAAAACCAAAGAAAGAAAGAAATTATAGTATTAGTGTTCATCTCATTTTGAAATACCATGCAGTATCTCAGTAGTGTTCACAATATAAAATCTGTACAGTGCAAAAAGCATTTATTTTTATAATCTCCGCTGTCGTGGTCTTAGCTCAGCTGGAAGCTACTTTCTTGCTTGGACACACCAGCAGAGCAGACTTTGTTACCTACATGTTTCTTAGCACACATTGAAGTGAGAGAAAATAATTTCCAAAGGTCATGCCTATTAGTCCCAGTGGAACAGCGTCGTTGTTCTCATTATAAGTGTATTTGTTATCTGGAAACATCTATGCGAAGAGTTCGTTTTCTAGCATTAGATAAGAGTAAAATATTTATTTAGATATCTTTTGTAGAGCCATGCTGAAATAATTTTTTTTTTTACTGCTTTGAATTTTGGATAGAAAAAGGAAATCTGGTCTGTCTTCAACTCTCTAAGTATGAATATATTAGACTGCTGTTCAAATAGTAGTCATTAGAAACGACGGTTAAACTTAAACTCATCATTTAAATTCTTCTTTAAATTGGTTGTCACGTTAGGGACAAGCGATACTTTGAGAATCAATATACTTACATAATAATAATCCCAGTATAAAATCCCTGATCTTTTTTGGTTCATTGGAATTGTTAAAAATATAGGAGTCTTTAAGATTTGTAAGCCTCTTGGGACACTATTCATTAGCCAGTGGGGGCAAAACGAGCCCTGAGGAACAGTGCTGCATTTTGGCATCATGGCCACAGTAACTGGCAAACTGCTGCACTACTAATTTTCAGAGAAACACGCATTCACAGTCAAACCTCTTAGGAGAAACACGTCTTTATAAGTCTATGTACTGTAGTCCAGCAATAAATTCAGTTTTTGTTTGAGCAGAACAGGTGCCAATCAGCCATATTGACAGTTTCTGTGCTGCACATGCATAAATACTTGACTCTCTTCCTTTTAGTGCTCAAAACAAGCAGCAGTGAGTCACACAACACTGCAATTGTATGCACTGCCTGTGGGAAAGGCTTCCATACATTTTATTGTGTTTGTTATCTTTTGTAAAGTAATGCCTGTCCATTCCCAGGACATGTCCACTGGATCATTGCTCCTTTTGTCATTGTGTCTGTATTCCCAGAGATCGCCTGTCAATCAAACTGGGTCATGGCCACTGTTGCAGTGTTTACTGACAGCCTTGACAAAGTTGGAAGTGTACTTTTGTTTTCAGTCATGGTGGATAACGCTGTTCATATTAACTACCATGGGCTTTTTTCCATTCTAAAGAAATCTGAAGCGTCAAGTGTATTTTTTTTTTCTAAGGTACCAGAGGGATTGTTCCCAACAAAGAACTCCCAGTACATAAGTATGCAGTTTGTATCCTCGGTCCACAGTCTGCACTCGATACCTTCACTTTGACAGAGCTCTCAGTTCTGGTGTCAGTCTTTTGTCAGCCAGCTAAGCTTGAGGCTAGAGTGAGATTTTCTTATAGGAAAACATCTCTGAAGAGATTTGGTTACAAACCACCGAGGGCATTCATCATTTCTTTTTTCGGCACTATGTGGTATGTTGACTATTAGCATTTTTATTTTTATTTGCAGTCTGTATTTTTTGTGATTTATATTAATAATAGCTTGATGACTATGCTGGAATATACTGGTGTTAGCTATATTAGTAAAAAAACACCACTGACACATTGAAACCATATAGAATTTGGTCACCTTCAGCCTCAGTCCTTTGTGTGTTATTTTCCTCTCATACTATCACACCCTCCCTCTCTCTTGTACACATCTGACACAGTTCGATTGAATTTCACCTCTTGTCACTCTGCTCGCATGGCTTCGCCTCTGAGCCACACTGATACGAGCCACGCTGACACTCACGTGCACACACACCGCGCGTGGCGTGAAGTTATGGCAGAGCAGTGGGCCAGTCAAGGCATTCATGCTAGCATCTGGCCAGTCTGCGTGTGTGTGAGACATCTAATGCCTACACCTCTCAGACACACACACACTCTGTCAGGAATACAGATGCATTCATGGATCGCTTCGCGCATACACACACACACACACGCACTTCTTTTTCCCCTGGTACAAAAGAGAGTGAGCTCAGGTAGCTGTCAGACGCTCTCCCACAGGGAACAGTGGGCAAGTCAAAAACAGCCTCCTCGCCTGTCATTCTACACACACACAATCACATTTACACAACATGCTTCGGTGTGAGGAGAGAAACAGAATGAGATGCCTTGGGCAGATGCTGGTCCAGTTGTCTGTGCTGCACACAAGAGTTTGTGTGTGTGTGTGTGTGTGTGTATGGGAGTGTGCGTCTATCATACTGCCTATCCACTTGTGCAAAAGCCACCTGCCAGAGAGTGGCTATGCTGTCTTGCGTTAAGCCCTGGTGTGGGAGCCAGTGATAAGAAATAGATGTGTCTCTGTGTGTAAGTGCGCACGTACGTCAGTGTAAATGCGAGTGTACGTTTGTATCCTACAAACAGTGACTCTGCTTGTTCACCACCACAACCGCAATTACTTGAGTGGACTTGGATTTCTATGTGCTTTCATCCATTTATTTTGAATCAGATTGGCTACCTGTGTGAGTATTTCATCTCTTTAAACACCCCCGTAGTGCTGAGGCAAGGACGTCAGGCCAGCTGGCTGCCCAACAGCCCTCAAAGTGGGCACAGTGCCACAGCAGCTGTAGCTGCCACAACATGGGTCAATTGCTCCCTAAGTTGAAGTTGTGTACGCACAACTCGAGCACATGTGCACATACACATACTTTCTGTTTGCTTTGCAGATTCAGCAGCACCTGACCAAGTGTACAGTTTGCTGTTTCACAGTTGATTAAAGCTGAGGAGTCACTGGGAACTTCACGACCAAAGTCTTAGGAGATGTTGTTGTTTGATTTGAGTAGTCTCTGTGTTGCTGACTCTCCATGTATTCCTAAATGGATCACTGGTGTTTCAAAGACTGCAGTCACTTCAAATGATGAAAATGAACTGTCCACAGCATGTATCAGTAAGTTGCCTGACGATTAAGTTCAATGTTGCTGCTGATGTTTTAAATTTTTTAATACTGAAGCTTTTCCAAAATTGTGCACAGACTCGGCACGCCCAACAACACGCTGTGCTGGCTCTGCATGGGTGGACCGATTCTTCCTGAATGAATTGAGAGCATCTGTTTGCTTTACACCAGGATCACATTTAATCCCTGATGCATTTGTGTTGCTGAACAGTGTAGAGTTCTGCACAAAGACCTCAACAGCTGACGAATATTGAGATTAATGTGTTCAGACATGCCCGTCTGGTGTTAAAACGTAAACTTTATTTGCATTTACTCAAGAAGAACTCTCCTAACAGAAGAAGAAGAAGAATAGAAAAAACTTTTTTTTTGTTTGTTCTTGTGGGATACATGCAATGCCAGGATTGTGCTCATCAATTTGTGCAGATTGTTTGTCATATAGCTTTGCGTTAACTGGGCTTGAAATTTGTAACAAAACCTATATTCACATCAGAGGTTATATAGCAAACCTAACACCTCCCCTTCTTTCTCTTCCTGTCTTGCAGGCTGTAAAGGAATGCTCTGTGGGTTTGGTGCCGTATGTGAGCGTGACCCAGTTGATCCAGCCAATGCTGAGTGTCTTTGCAAGAAAGTGGACTGTCCATCTTTGGTGGCACCAGTTTGCGGCTCTGATTCGTCCACTTATTCCAACGAGTGTGAGCTGGAGAAGGCCCAGTGCAACGCACAGCGACGCATCAAGGTGCTGCGCAAGGGACCCTGCTGTAAGTACCATCACCTGCCTAACAACCAAAAAAATCCTCCTTAATGTCCAAACAGCAAATATATAATAGCAGCAAATATCCATGTTAACACTTCACCTGATCGTATTTACAATCTGACAATTGTTTTTGTTTTTTTTTACAAATAGAAATGATTTGGGGTAATTCCCTGCCCTGTCCATGTAAAGCAACACATTTTCAGAAATCCCCTGACAGTTGAGGAGTGATGTTACAAATTTTTAATTTTAAGAATATGACTATGAGACATAATTGTGCAAATACGGTATTTTAAATACTTTGTTTTCATATTGTAGTTATAAAAAGGGAAGGAGATGTTGAAGAAAAAAGATACTGGGCATATTTTACCGTTAATAAATATAGTTATCACAACAATCCAAAAACTCGGAGCATTAGCAGACATTTTTCTGTCAATGCATGTGTTTTTTTTTTGTTACCATTATTATATACTGGTGTATGTAGTAGGGTTTGAACATTTTGAAAGATGAAATTGGTGCCTTTGATCCTGAAAAGATCAAGACAAGATCAATACCAGAAAGACTCTTAAATCTACAGTACTTCAGAAAAGCAATCTGACCCGAGACTGGCACTCTCTATCAAATCATTGTGAGAGTTGAATTTAAAAAGTATGAAATAAAGTGCTTAAAGCACGGTGAATGTGCACCATGATCGTAGGTGTTTCAATGAAATGAAAGAAACAGGACGTGGGATGTTTTGATGTTTGGGACAGCAAATTAGCATTGCTACTTAATCAGCTAAACACAAAGCTGCAAGTCTCTGAGTGACACTAAATTGCCTATTATTGTCAAGTTAAATGGATTTTTGTTACACCCTGTCCTAATACAACAGGCTTTGCCTCCCTGTCTTTATCCCCAAATAATAAAACAAGTCCCCATTATGCCCAGTGTATTGTTTTTCCAGCATGGACACACTCCCAGAGCTTAAGCGCCACCTGCATCCCAACAAACAAAAAGTGTGCCACTCAGTGCTCCCATTGGTAGCCATCCAGTGTGTATTTTATCCCTTAGCCCCTGGTGGGTGCCTATACTCCTGCTGTACCTCTCATTGCATCTCTCTAGCAAAGCCCATCAAGATCCAGGGCTCTAAGGGGAGTAGCAGATTCCTGCCAACGCTGTAACATTCCAGCAACCTCAATAATAACCATGGTGTTTTGTTAGTATCGTTCCTGCCTGCCAGTGTGGGCCTACTGCTAATTCCAGGGGTCTGATTACAGTGCCAGCTTGGACCTGGCACTAATAACAAGCTTGGTGACTGTGTACCACTGGCAGAGAGGAAATGTAGAGATGGAGAGGGCAGAGAGAGGGCAGAAGGAACAGAGGGTACAGAGGAGAAGAGAGAGGAGAAGCATCTGGAGAGGAGCGGAGGAGGTGAATTATGTTGAAAGGGGAGTTATGAAACAGTTAGTTAGTGAACGAGTGAATGAGTTAACAGAATACAGGAGGAGATTAAATCCAGGGAGAGAAAGTAGTGCCACTGCTGGTTCATGGAGGGTTGAGGCCAACAGAAGAACCATAATTACCTCTGGCAACAACAGCAGGCCGGCAGAAAATAAAGTAAAAAGTAAAGTAAATAAAAATGGTTATACTAATTACAGTATTGCCGATAATAACTACATGCTTACCACCAGATCAGAGTTTTTCTCTTGTTACATCACATCTGCAACATGGAGTCAAAAGCATTTTTTTTTTTCATTCCTCCATTACCTGTATTTAAAAATACCATTATAATTGATGCTAATGCTAAGGCAATTTTTATGTTACTGTATTTATGTTTTTTATGTAATCACTGAATTGACTCATTTTCAATGAACTCAGAGATCTTTGGGAACAGGTGTGTTCTTGATGTTTTATTGTCTTTTGTCTGTTTAAGCAATGTAAGACAGCCTGCAGTCAGTGGATCACATCTGTTGTTACTTGTTAACTGACCTGTCACATTTCTTAATTTGTCTCCTCTGATTAGTCTGAAAGCTTCAATCAATATCTAGCAAGCCAACCTCCCTCCAAAACATGACAACATATCCTTTACAAATGTTTGTGCAAACATAACTTATGTTGAGATATTAAAAAACAGTGTTTTGTCTTACAGATAACCTCATTAGGGTTAGTACTATATTGGCTACCCCTTCCACATGACACTCACATTGCTGGCAGTATATAGTATCAGTGAAACCCAGAAAGTCAAATTATACAGTCATGTGGATTTTGAGGAAATGGCTTTTGCTGTTATTAAATATTCATTCATTAGAGAAGAAAGTCAATCAAATCCTGCTTAATCCGTGCAAAAGGCTAAAGGAAAAGGCTAGTTCAGAACACTTTTGACTACTCGCTCAATTGGTAGAGTGATTTTCTACGAACCTCAGGGTCAGTAGTTCAACTTCCAGTTCCTACTGGTCACATGTCAAGGACACTGAAACTCTTAGTGGTACTATCCCCTACCGTCTAGTAGCTGCCCAGTGTTAATTTAGGGAATCAATAAAATATGTCATTGTTATTACGTGCATCTTGCTCTCAGGCTTAGCCACAACCTCCTATGTTGAATAAGCAGACTGGTGCAGGTGGCTGTAAACATGTTGTGCTCTGACTATATGCAGCAACTCAACATTTTTGCAGACTAGGTAGCATCCATAAATTTCCTTCCTGTTAATTCTACCATGCTTTCTTACTTTATCTGTTTATTTTTTTTGTTGAGTTGTGTGTTATGACCAACTGAGTGCAAGCAATCACAGTCAAGTGTGCACCCTACACAGCAAAAGGACTTCTGTCTATTCACTGGATTTGACAGCCAACCAAAGTATCAATAGAGGTAGCCTTATAGCTAAATAAAAGATTCAGCCAAGTTGTTGGCTGTGGTTTACCATGCATCAGAAGATGTTGATATGTTTGTGCATGAATGAATTGAAGGCTATTTGCATATGTACCTTGTGTATAGAGTAGGTAGAGGTATGTTTGTGTATGTGTGTGTGAGAGAGAGAGGGAGAAACAGAGAGAGTGTGTTAGGAGGTCAGTGGAAGCCAAGTGACAGGTTCTCATTCTCTTTCTGCCTCCAATAAATTCAGCCAGCACAGAGGGTCTGCACAGGTCACTCTGACTGAGATTATGGAGTTGTCAGGGCTGATGGGGGAGGAGAGAGAGGCAAAAACAGGGGAGGAAGAAGACGAATGAAAGCTGAGGGAGTGAGAGAGCTTTTAACTTTAAGAATAGTGTGGGAGGTTGGATTGGCGCTTTTGTGCAAAGCCTCGTTTGACTCATTCGATTTGAATGGTGGGTTTTCATTGGGGTAAGTGAATTGGCTACCGTTCTGAGAAACCGTCATGTCCAATTCAAATCAACTCAGGAGTCTTATCTGGAACTCAGGAGTGCAGCCACAAAAGAAGTTTTTCTTCACTCACAGATTATCCCCTTTTTAGAGGGACGGGAGTTATTTGGAGCATTCTGTTAGCACTAAGTACAAATGTGAGAGTTGGAGTATGTTTCTGTGAACTGGAGGGGAGCATCAACCAGCAGTCTCTGACTCTGACTGGATGCTGACACCTCTGCATTTGCCAGTTTGAGTATTTTTGCTTACAAAGAAGAAATATTTATTCATCCTCTTACAAATGAAAAGTACAATTATTACACACTTAACTGTTTCACTTCTCACACCCAAGGCTTTGACTATTACATCCTTACTGTGTCTGATTTGACCAGTAACTTATGGTGGCTCATTACAGGAAATCAATACTGCTTTGTAACTGACATTGCTGTCTTTATAATCCTTCTCCACCAGTGCCACGTGTATACTTTTGCTTTTATGTCCTATGTCACTTACCGGAATACAGTATGTATTCACCCTAATGCACACCTCGTGGACCCTAAATCAGGAATTCTAATTATATCGTTGTACACACTGAGTTCATGATTTTGCTTAAATATCAGGGCTTATCATAAAACTGAATGAAGTTGGAAATGAGCAGTCACATGATCACTGGTCACAGACGGGTTTTATACAATCCCCTAGGTTATCTGTAAGAGGAAAGGAGGGTAAACAGTACCATTATAGCACAAACTGACCGTTGTAAACATCCATCATGGTTTACAGACAGACTGGCACAACTTCGTCCTTGTGGTTGTTGTGCACACAGTGCTCATGTGCAGTGAGGACTTTTTACACACATATTGTGTGTGTGCTCACTTGTGGTTTTACCTCCAGATAAAGTGGCTTGTTTACAACCTGGACTTTGTCACACACTGTTGTAGCAATGTCACTGTGTTGCCAGTTATCCCCTCCTGACAAATGCCCATATATTCCCACTCTTCTTACTGCACATTGTAGGTTAGGTCAGTTTTGCTCAGCAGTAGAAAAATCCCCTTCAACCACATTCATTTAGCAACCTCACTCGTAACCCTAAACTGGCTATTACAACATTTGAGTGCTAAGGTAACGGTGCAAGTTCTCTCCTGGGGGCAGGACAAGATGACCCACATGTTGTTGAGGTGTGGACACTTAGTTGCCCCAAAGCTCCTCTCTAATATTCACATAACCTGGCCCTTAATGGTTCAGACCAGCTCTGTGCCAGCTCCTTCATTATCTTCCTTTTGTTCTAGATGGCTGATTTGGGATCAGCAGGGTTACATTTCCGGCGGTCAGGCGGTCAAACAGGCAGGCGGTGAGCAGATAATGGCTTCAGATATTATCGAAATTAAAAGGAGAAGCCGCGTTTAAATTGGCCCAGCAGGAGTGCCTGATAACAACACAAGGCAAAAAGCAAAAAAAGCAGTCAGTTAAGAAAAGAAAGAACTCAGAGGCACAGAGAGAGAAATAGCCAGCAGAAGCACTTTCTGGTTCAGAGAGACAAGAGGCGTTTGAGGCAACTGCGTGTACGTATATGTGTGTATTAGAGTGTGTGTTGGCACGCACACGCTACAATCGGTTAGAGAACGTGCACCATGTTGGGTCTCCTAATATTGAACTTGGAGCAGGGTGGTAAATACACTCTCTTTCCCAGAGAGAGCTACAGAAGTGCAGAACTCATCTTGTGTGGCCACTCTAGTGGAACATGGAGTTTTTATTCTTTTTTTTAACTTTTTTCTTTTTCTTCTTGAAGAAGTGCAACAAGTAATTCAAAAAAAAAAATGGAGTGGGAGTGTGCGTGTGGGGAAGGTGACTAGGGTTCGAAAGAGTGATCAATGGATATTGATTTTGCGTGTGTGTGAGCATGTGCACGCATGTGTGTGTTCTTGACAGTTGGCCATGAGCACGGCTCGCTGCCTTCCACTCTCCACTCTCTCGCTCTGTGCTTTGGAGAGGGCTTTATCTCTCCAGCACCGACACACTCTTGTGTCCTCACAGTGAAAGGAGAAAGGCATCAGTACTCCACACCTGCTGCTCTGCCTGCTCTAACATACTGCAGGGAATCAGAGCCAAGACTAGGAGGATGTGAACCTCTCCGTCTTAAACATAAAGTGTGTGATATAACTTATGGTATTTAGTTCTAGTATAGAAATTCCCAGACATACGGTATTTTCCAGTTTAC
>JAUBNQ010000026.1:5725339-5742552 GCA_032353495.1 Ctenopoma kingsleyae | reverse complement strand
GTGTGTGTGTGTGTGTGTGTGTGTGTACGTACTGATACTGTATTTATACCCCTATGCATGTAGATGCATACATACGCAAGCACACTTACTGAAATATACACACACTGCAGGCATTTTGCAGACTGATAGATTGAAAAATATACATTCTTGTTATCGTCCTTCACACAGACACACATGCACACAGAGAGATGATAATGGGTTTTGCTGGAACCTTCTATCCGTCTTTACTTGCTCTTCCAATCCTCAGCGACCACTGATACTTGTAAGACAAATCCTGTCTACTTCATCTCTTTCTTCCTTTCCAACGTTTACCTCTCGAAAACCTGCAGGCAAAACACTGATGTGCGCACGCACACACACACACACAAACATAGAATTGCCTAATACTAGACAAGTAGTTGTGTTTTGAGACTTTTTAATGTATTTATGCATTTGGCTTCTCCTGAATAATACATCGTTATTTGTTATTTTCCCTGCATATACTCCAGGAGAGATGGAAAGGAGTGAAAATAATAAAAGCAGAGCGGTATTGAAAATATGAGGATAAACTACCAGCTCAGCTGACAATAGCGTATATTTTATTTTAATTGTGTGGAACAAGAATGGCGACAATTGTGATGAGTCAGATTTCTAAAGAATATCTGATTATCTCGTTACTGGTGTAGTTCCTGTATTTTGTGTGTATCTACTGTGTGTTTGTGTTTGTGGGTGAGTGTGTGGGGAGAGCTATGACACAATGCAGACTCATATAAACTGTCTTTGTCGAAATCCTGTTCTGGTCAATGACTTTATTGGATGGAGGAAAAACAGAGACAAAAACCACAGACGTGTCTGTAAAAAATAATCCATTAAAGATTTGGTTTTATATATGGGCTATAATTTAAATTGGGAATATATTGCACACACACACACGTTCTCCTTGCTATTTACTGCATTCACTCCCCAGAGTAATTTTGTGTTGATATTGTGGCAGTAGAGGGCAATTTAGACAGTCCTAGTCCTTGCTTTCACTGGGAGATTGATTGTAAATTCCACCACCACTAATTTAAAATGAGCAAACAGATGTTACAGTAAACTTTCACAACTTTTACCCTTTTCTGCCGTAGGGAGTGAAAAACAGGTGTTGGGATTTTTAGCTGTGTGCATGTCGTTTTGTGTGTTTGTGAATCTACTCACATTGTCTTATCTCAAAGCCAGAATAAAGCAGTGCGGGGACTATTGATCCAGGTCATTAGGACCCAGAGTCCTGCTGGTGTTCATGTTAGCGATCTAATGAGACACTGTGTTGGAAAGTGCATGTGCTTAACTGAGTTGTAGGTAAGAAACTAGCAGCGTTTTGTCCTCAGCAACAGAAGAAAAAGGTAGAATTTTAGAATCTAGAACTATCTGAACGCACTCTCTACTTAATAAACACAATGAGATGAAAGAAAAATTACAATATACCAATATACAGTGTGCTTCATTTTACATTTGTCCTGCCAGTGATGGCGTTAGATGATGATTCATCAGCATCTCAATGTAGTATTCATCAAGTTAATGTTGGATGAATAGTGAGAACAGCGAATCAGTGAACTAGAGAGTGACACAGTGTCAGACATGGCACAGGAGAAAAAGGTTCAGTGCCGAGTTTTGCTCTGGACAATTTAACCCTTTTTTACAGCAGGAATTATGTAGACTAATTTCTATGAATCGAGACCTACTGTATAATGAGACTATATAACTTCTGCTGAACAGTAGCCACAAGTAGCAATTACAGAATAATGGCACATTATTAAAAGTGGCTAATTTGTCCTTTTGTCGCCATAATTCTCCTTAGTCATTGGCTGTATCTGACAGCAGGACACCGTGATGGGGTCAGTGACTTTGACGAGGACTTGGAGGTGTGCAGCTTGTTGTTTGCAGTTCTTTCACTCACAGCTCACTGTGTCCCCTTCCTTGTGCCATTACTCTCTAGCAGTATTTCATTTTAATTAGATGATAAAAAGCTTATAAGATGAGGTCTTGTTGTGTAGAAGCAGTCGATTGCTAACTCAATCATGAATTGCTATTCCTGTGTTTGCGTCTGTGGTTGGCCTGTAGAAGGGTAAGGTGAAGAACCAACATTAGGAAATTTTAGTTAATTTTTATCAGTGGTAACTGAACAAATATCTAATATGTCTGTAAGGCAGGCATCAATTAACTGTGAGGAGCATATAAATTAGATAAAATTATGAATAGTGGTTATTATAAGTACATGCTTGTTTAATTTCCTGTTAATCCCATCTCCTTTGATTGCCATATAACAATGAAGACTTATAATATGAAGACGTAATTGCAGAACAAAGTTCACTAAGTCGATTTTGCTGAGAAATGCTGACATTGATAGTCATGTTATTAAAGTTATGTTATTTGGTGAAAACGTTAAGTATTACAGCCTTAAAATGATGAATAAAAGATAAATAATAATTAGATTTTAAGTTTTACTAATACTTACTTCACTAATTCTTTCATTATTTTTTTTAAATCAGCAGATTTCTTATTATCCCTGTAAGACTTTTTTCTCTGGCATAAGTAACAGAATAGCACCTCATAACCCAAGACTTCATGGTTGCAACCTGCTGGCTGGAATTTATTCATTCTGAAAAGCCCAACTTTTTGTACAAAACATCTCACAGTGAAATGTTTTTATACCCAGGAGCTAACAGATTCCCCTGCCTCTTCTTGGTGACAGTGGAGCATGCCCATCTTTGAACACTTTCTCTCTGTGGTGTGGTGGTGGACACTGTATCCTGTTTATGGTGAAATCTGAATTTAAAATGCTGACGTCTCTGTGGATTAGGTCAGTTTTTATTTTGGATGTTGTTGTGGATGTGGATGCTACTTTCTTTCTTCTTTATATACTGAAATATTTACCCACATTAACTTCATTCTAACTCTTGAGTATTGTGAGGACAGAATAATATACCTTCATGTTTTGCCAAAATGTGGTTGGTTGGTGTTCTTACTAATAGATCTAACCATTTTCTTCACAATTAGAGAAATGCACACACACATACACAGACCCTGCTTGTTTGCAGTAAAAATGCTTGCCAGAAAATGAAGAAAATCGGTTATTTTCATCTACTGTTTGCATTGAATAATAAGTATTCCTCCTGCAGTTTCGTGCTGCCTCTTTCTCTCTCTGCCAGAGAGGCTTATCAAAATAGTTTATATTAAATTGTTGTCATGTTGAACAGGGTCCTATATTGAAAGGCTGAAATGGGCATGCAGATTTGAGGGGTTTATCTGATTGCGAGCGAGAAACAAAAGTTCATAAACAGCACTTTGGTCTTTTTTACGCAGGTTTTCAATTCTAATTCACTGGATCTTTATTGTTTTTGATTTGGTCTCGATCTTACTGTGGTATTTCTGTATTATTTTTTTTTACACTTTTTTTCTGTTGTTGAGGTTTCCATAGCCATTGCTGATGTTATATCTGTTCATTCCAAGAAATCACTGGAAATGTAGAAGTCATGATGTAGGGAACTGGTTTCTAAACAGCTTATAGCCAAACCATTAGGTGCTGAGTGAACTGTGAGCAGTTTAACCACACTCTGATGTTCTCTTCTAATATTGCTCATTTAACGTTAAAACTTCCCAACAATTCATAAAAAAAACTGACGATTTGATAATCTGAAAAGAAAATGCATGCAAAGTGTTTGTTGACACTGTATACCTTTATATGCTTTGAGCATCAACACCTACTGTAACTGACTTTCTAGCAGCTCTGAGCAGCATATTGCGCCCAGCAGCCATCATTCATTAGTGAGTGTTGATGGCAAAGGCCAAGTATGATTAGCCGAGGCTTCGCTGCACATCAGTGCTGATTTTGGCTCCCCACCACCACCAGTTCCCGTTAATCAAGAGCTAATGAAAGGAAACCTGTGCCACTTAGCCAACATGAGTCCTTGTTCCTCCTTTTAGGGCCAGGGTGACATTCTGAATGCACTGCTCTCTGATGGAAGTTCACTGATTTTAAACACATCAGCTCTTCATTATGTAGACATAAAGATGTTTTCCACATACAACCTTTATGCATACTAAAGCCTGTTTGTTCCTCTCAGTGAAGTTTTAGTGATGAAAACATTTATTCAGTGAACCATAGCCGCAATATAAATGTTTGCTGTAATGCTAAAACTGCTAACTGGGTCTAATGAGTTTTATTTCACTGCATTTGATCCATGCCTGTCTGGTGTAGAACAACAATTTAAAACAACATAAATGCATTATTGATTATGTGTGATCCTGGCCTTAAAGAGGTAAACAAAGCAGTTAATAGCAACTCCGACTGCGCTCACAGACTTATTTTAGAACCAAGGTCTTCTTTGTTGCTTTCAAAAGGTCTGAACCTTAATCCAAGAGGTACAACTCTTGGTACAAGCACTGACAGCTTTTCAATACATAATACTCACTTTTTTCCCCCCCATAGGCCATTAAGGTGACAAAGAGGCCCAGAGTTTAAAGAGACTGTCCATCAGGATTACAGGTCTGAAATAAAGTGAATTGTAACACTTAAACTGTGTGGATGGTTTGACACATGATGTATATCCATCTAGAGAGCCCTTTAGCAAGACAGTGAGGGCACTTTTACCTGGTCAAAGTAAATGCAGGATCATTTCATCAGTTTTTTGACATGTTTTGGTACTGATATTTTTAAAGCTGCATACTGTTAACAATGGACCAAGTTGCTGCACTGTGTTTGCTGGATGTGGAGATAGCACATTGTTTAATTAAATAACAATCATGTAAATATGTAACATGTAAAGTAAAGTGTGTTTTTTTTTTATGAAATCTTACACTGTCTTTGTTTTGTGATAAATGCCACATCCAGACGATTTAATCCCATCCTGCCTTCTTTCTTGTCACTCAGCCGAATAAATGGATGCTGTGTAGTCATTTCAGCACCCCACCTGTGCTTTACTGCATCTTTCAAGCGTGAGATAGCTGCCACTGGAAAATGACAGCTATGGTACAAAATGGACTATTTAGAATCGTAAGACCTTACACACATTTTAGTGTTTCATCATCTGTTATTTATATTTTTTAGATTTGACAGTATCACTGTTTTAATGTAAAGTGCAGCAATAGAAGTCTCCAGTCTTTAACCCCCTTTAAAAGAGTTATCTGTCTTAGTCATGCAGTGCCCAGACTTTAGACGATTGGGTTCAAAGTTGTCTATACAAACACTAGGCAACATACACTCATGCCACTACTTCGCTCTGAGAGTGTCCAGAAGACTGGAATACGATCAGAACTTTGTGTGGTTCATTTTCCATTCTCAAGGGTAAAACAGCGACGTGTGTAAAAGAGAGCAGCTGCAGTTCAATAGAGCTCTTTGAAGAACTACATCAAACACAGAAAATCATCTTCCAGCAATTGGCCGCACAGTAGAGAAAGTAGAGGGTGTATGTGTTTGTGTGTGTTTGTGGGTTAGTGTGGACAGCATGTTGGAGTTGTGTGGGGGACTGTTAATCCTTTGGCCTTCCCTCAGTCCCTGCCTCCTGCTCTTCATCACTTGGTTTGGATGTCTGGCAGCATATTCTCATTCATATTTAGGTCTTGGATCTCAGTTTTATTGATCTTGTTAATCTTGTTTTTTTCTGATTGTTGCCTATTTTTTTTCCCCCATTCTGACCCTTGCCCTTATCTCACTTCTACACATTCCTCCATACCACTTCTCCTCTTCTCTTTCCTTGCTTGTTTTTCATTTTTCAAACCAACTAATTTTGAGGCCACAATACTATATTGCGTTTATTTGACATTTTCACACAGAGTGAGGACAAACACGCACAAACCAAAATCACGTTAAGCAAACATAGTACGTTTGGTGGCAAATAAGGAATGA
Organism: Ctenopoma kingsleyae; assembly: GCA_032353495.1. Taxonomy (NCBI): domain Eukaryota; kingdom Metazoa; phylum Chordata; class Actinopteri; order Anabantiformes; family Anabantidae; genus Ctenopoma; species Ctenopoma kingsleyae. The sequence continues at coordinate 5,736,689 of JAUBNQ010000026.1, read as the reverse complement.
TTTTGCGCACAGCTTGGATGTTTAGAAGAGCAAATTTCAAACCTCCGGTGTAGCTAGGTTGGATCCAAACAGTTCCCTCTTGGACAGAAAGCAAATTAAGGTAACCTTTTGTTTGATATTTCCCAAACTGTTGAACTGTTCCTTTACTGTAAATGTCTGAATGTTTTATTGCGTAGTTCTGCTCTTTCTCTGCACCGTTCTCTTGCAGTACTTTCTCAACGACTTTTTAATTCAATCCTCTCATTGCTGTTTTCATCTCTCTGTCATATTCTGTCTCTCGGCCTCTTTCTCCTTCTCCTGCTGGTGATGGGGGGGTTTCTTGATTAGAACAAACACTGCCAAGTCCCCCCACATCGCATCGTTGCATTTGATTAGCTCCAACCCCCTGCTCCCTCCCTTATCATTACCAGCACAACAGGAAGCATCGCACGCACACACACACACACACACATAGATACACATACACATGCATGCTTGCACAGATGCACATACATACGTATCAAAAAAGTCACTACAGACTTATCTGAACTCCATGGCAGCATATAAATCTGAACTGGCATATATGAACACACACAATCACCATGCACACATTTGGACTGCTGCTGGTGGTATGGCGGCAGGGCATCAGGTAAAGCCAGCATGATACTGACAGCTCCCTGTCCCTAATGAAGCATTAATAAACTGCAGCACAAAACAGTGGATCAGAGAGCAGCAGAGTTCCCCACCTGCCTGGCTGTCTGCTGGCTGCCAAAGGGAGAGATGAGAGGGGAGAGGATCACTGTAATCCCCCATCCTCTAAAAGCCCTCTGCCCCACTTTTCAAGAGACATCACCCCCCATCATCTGCTCTTCAGTATCATGCTGGAGGTTCTGCACTTCTGTCTAATGTCAAAAATAATACTCAGTAGAGAAGACTTTGCATAATTAAACTACCACACAGAACCACCAGCAGGTCCAGCAGCTCTGCACCAAAGTATGCAGCTTGTATAGTTTGTGTAGTGCAAATATTGATTTTCTTTAGTTTTCTAATATGAAAATGAATATAGTTTTATTGAAGATGTTTCAATAAAAAGTTTAGGAATCAGAAAATGGACAGGTTCAGAGTTCAAATTCATATCAATGACATTTTTTTTATTTGACTGCAGAAGTGTTTTGCTTGCACAGTCCTGTCCTGTGTATGTTAGACAGCTCATTGTTTGACTGATCTACCAAACCACTGTGAATTTCTATCATTTTCCTCATTCTTACTCCTTCTTGAACAATGAATCTGTGGGTGTTCTCAGGAACTTTGCATTGACTTTTTATGCAGTTGTGCTGCCTAGTTTTGCCTTTAGTCTAAATATACCTTAAAAGTAACCACTGCTTATGAGTTACTTTCTTAGAGCCATCTTACCCATGCAGTTTCAGTACAGTACATAAGAAACAGACTGAATTCTGTCCTGATTTTAATCATGATTTACCCAACGTTAAGCTTGCAGAGATATTTGTGTGCTACTCAGTAGTCTAAAGTTATGTATTGCCACAGCACATGAATTCACAATTAGGCACACACTCCAATCACAGTACATCCCTGACTGGCAGACAGTGCCGGCCCAGTAATTCAAATTAAGCAAACCTGCTCGGTGTAGATATTCCACAGGGTGTGTCTATTCAAATCCTGCATCCCTGTGATTAGAAGAATTGGAACAATTCTTCAGTAAGAAGAGCCAATCCAATCTGTGTACATCAGCTTTGACAGGAATGAGTCCAGAATGCTTTTAAAAACAGATGGATTTCTTCAAACGCAGTATTGTAAATGTAAATATAGTATTTAGTCTCCATTAAAAGCATTTCTTAATATTATAACATTACTAATATTCTTTTAATTGGGCCCTAGCATGCTGGCTGTTCATGGTGGTGTCATCCCATTCCATCACCATAAACTAGAGATGTCATCTGTGGATGCTGGAATGCCATTGCTTCAGTGTCACTTTATGTCTTTATCGCTCAGTCTATCTGTATCCTTATCTATCTGTTTTTTTCTCATTATCCTCACGGTCTAAATCTCGCTGAGCTTTACTCCGGAGAGAGAGCGAGACAGATCTAATTGGCAGCAAGGATCATTTTAATTTAGCGAAGCCAGCACTGCTGACTTTTTCAGCTTCTCTTTTTTTTACTATTTTTTCTATCACCTTTCACATGATAATAATGAGAAAATATAAGCGAGAACTCCCTGAAGTTTGCTGGGGTGAGCATGCTTTTTTTCATGCTTTTTTTTTGTATGCATGCTTGTTACACCGATCACATTCGCCCAAGCAATTTGCCTGCTTGTCTGAGTCTGAGAAGGGAGGCTTATCTGCACTAACGCCCCATCGAGACTGTGCTTCGTATCCAAATCGGCCCCTGTTAGCATTCATATCAAGAGCCCCCACCTCCCCTTCCTATTCTACCTAGCTCTTGTGCCCCAGCCTGTCGCTCCCACCCCTCTTTTCCTGTCAACACGTCAGCCTTGCTCAGAGGAAAGTAGTGTTGGGTAGAGAGAGAGAAAGTATGGGCTATTATTTAATGATATCAAAAAGTGGGAGTAGGATGTTGTTTACTGTCACAAAGCAAACAGGGGCCCCTCTCCCTCAGCGAGGTGGATCACTGGCCTTCTCCTTCACTTTCCTTCTCCTCCTTGGCAGCTGTGACGGCCACTTCCACCTTAACAACTACCATTGTATGGAAAACATAAGTGGCCTGACGCAGTGCTTCTTCTTGTCGGGACATACAGCACTGCACATATACCTCCTCAGCACACTTCCAACAGCCAGGATATCAAACCAGGCCTTGAAAGTTATTTCTACTATTATATGCAACATAGAAAGAGGCCAAAGTGTTTTATAAGTGTAAATTGTTTAGTGATTGTAGCTTGTAATTGCTGCTGCTTTGATTTAACATGACCTTTACCTACTCTGGCAGATACAACAAGGTTGTTACTGCAGAACAGGTCATCAGTGCTTTATTGTTCATATGATTAGTCACATATTAGGGGCCAAGTGTCACAGCCTTGTCCACAATGACCGCCATTAAGGTGCAGTCAATGGCTCACAATGACTTGTGATTTCTGGTAATGACTTATGAGTTCAGCAAGTCACTTTTCATCAGTTAGAGGTGTACTTTCATGCTTCATTTTGAAGTTACTTCTGAGGTGTCTTTGTCATAAATTAGGTCTAGAGTCAGTTTCAAAGTTCCTGCTGCAATACAGCACAAATATAAAATGGAAAAAAAAAGTGTTCGTTAACGAGTCTAACGCACCAAACCTCAAAAGGACTTGACAGGAAAGAGTGGAAAAAGAAATGGGGGTGTGTGTCGTGAAGATGAGGAAAGCGAGGTGGGGGGATATCCTTTGATCAGGAGCACTCCTCGTAGCAATCCTGTCTCCTTACACATCCATAATACATTTCTGCTCCCCTTCCAGTCTCTTATTAACAAGACAGTGTCATTCCATCCAGAAAGCAAGTATCAAAATTTCAAAAAAGACTAACCTGAAACTCGTCTGTTGTTGCCATTGTCTTGTTTTTAAAACGAGGAGTGAAAGGGAAAAAAAAACAAAACCAGGTAGAAAACGAAGAATTTGAGATTCAATATATGCAGTCATATTCATTGATGTTGATTGTAACAAAAAACGAGGATAATATCTGACATGGGGAAATATTTGTTCGAAATGTTGCGGGCTTAGGAAATGAGAGGGCTGCCAATACTCAGCTTCTGTCTCACAGAGGAGCATGTTTGTCTGTGACAGTAATATGTATGTAAATACGTATCAGGCTACAATATGACAGTGATTGTAACCTGATGGCCACCTTTTGTCAAGCATATGAAACCCAAGAAAAGCCCCTATCAGTGGCAAACACAGGCAAAATTAAAAGTTGCACCCTCTCCTCAGTCACTCAGCCACAAGTGGCACACTGTTTAATTAGGGTGGAAATAAAGACCTCGGGGGGTAGCTCTCTTCCTTTTTCCCTCCTCTCTCTCAGTCTCATTTGTAGAAAGGTAAATATTCAGAGGGTCGCTTTTCAGCCATGGCGATTAAAGCATGCTCGAGCATAGCAAAAACGAATGTGTTGTGAATGCAAAGCTCCTAAATCAATTCACTCTGTGCTGTGAAATGAAACGCAACCTGTTTGTAGGAGTAGACAGCTGTGGTAGTGCTTCTTACGCAGGGGTGTCAAGTAGTTCTTCAAACCCAGAATAATTGCAATGGGCTTCCAAAAGTGCACCAGGAGCCTCTTAAATAAGGTGGACTGTCATCCACAATGGACGCTGTACAGTAGCTGTGAGTGTCCTGGAGTACAGCTGGTTGACAGGTGTACTCCTCAGTATAAGAACCCCTCTGCTTTTGACTAAATGTTGTTTCCATGTCTACTCCTGCTTGCAGCTCTGAAGGACCCCTGCACTGAGGTGACCTGCAGCTACGGTAGCACCTGTGTCCAGTCATCAGATGGCTTGTCAGCTAAATGCATGTGTCCCCTTGGCTGTGAGGGCAAGCCTGTGCAGACGGTGTGTGGAAGTGATGGGAAGGACTACCGCAACGAGTGTGAGCTCCATCAATATGCCTGCAAGAACCAGAAGAACATACGTGTGCAATTCCAAGGGCACTGCGGTGAGATATTCTTTGGAATTGTTTTCCCCAACAATAGTGGAAAATTGCCCATTGTGATTTTCAGGGCCCAAGATACCATCTTCAAATTTGTTTGATGAGATATTTGCATATTTACAATGATATAAGCAAGGTGAAAGCAATAACCGTCCCATCTGAAACTCTGGAACCACCAATGTTTTTGAATGTTTTTACTGATAAATTACTTAAATCTTAAATTGACTATGAAAAAGCTTTTCTTTTTCCCCTACTTTCTGTTCTGTTCATCTTTCTTTTCTTCTCATCACTCTGTTTCCTGCCTCTGGCTTTTGTTGTTTCTCCTTCACATACTCCACTTACTTATGGCACGCCTCTAATTCTCATTTTTCATTTAGATGGCTTTACACAGGTACTCCTGCTGTGTGAATTGTCGTGTTTCTCTAAGTAGGTCTTCAGTGTTGTCGTTTTTGTCGGGCCCGGCTTTTTTGCTCATCCTTGTTATCATCAGGCGATGGTTGTTTACTCCCAAGGCGCTCAACTTTAAGTTGTTTTTTTTGGGTTTTTTTTGTGGTAAGCCATATGGAGGGAAAGAACAGCAGACACAAACTCAGCCTCTTAGTAGCGGGAGCCTCCAGGAGACAAAGCATGGTAGTGGGCAATGAAAGATGGATGTGCAGGTTCGCTGGCAGAAGGTTGGTCATATAAATCCATGCCTGTGTCAGCCAAAGTGACCTAAGCTGCCCTGTCCTCCCTGGGGTGGGACCAGCCGTCCCTGATGGTCCTCTAAATCTTCCTACAGCCATTTCATCTAAAGCCTTGGGTATTTCAAGTTGGTAGCCCTAGCTAGACAAATGTAGTTGATTTATCTGCTTGTTGGCTGCTACTTTTTGCAGCAAACAGGCCATTGTTTTTGTAATTAGCCTACTTGCTCAGCTATAGGAAAGCATGGATTATGGGAGCTGTTCTTCTCAGTTAATGGGAGGTAATGGACTTTCTCTCAGATAATGGCTGGCTGGTGGGTGAGACACTGTGTTATACACTGTATGCATTACAATAAAATCCCTGTTTGCCTGGTTGCTAGCCTCTGCAAGCCTTTGCATTGTGCTGATAGACAAGAGTCCAAGGCCTGGCCCAAGCCGGTCATGGTCACTCCGCCTCCCTGCTCTTCACAGCCAAAGCGTTCTGTCCCTTATTGTGTCCCTATATTGTTACTCTTTGTATGCCTGCCAGAGGTCTTTGGAAACCGTTTCTCCTTATTCTGTCTTTTTCTTCCTCTCTACTCCTTTCCTGATGATAGGGTGTTTCATCCTTGGTGTGTTTTGAATAACACGCCGGTAGTTTGGCAGTGATTTAATATGTCACGGTGCTACATAAATCCTTTGTCTTCCTACATGCTGAAAGCGTGGCGAGCAGGATAAAGCCCGGGCTCTTGTTTCAAGGAGTAACAACCCTGTCCCACACATCCACAAACCAATTCCATTATGATCACAGACTGATACGGCTGTGTATGCCAGACGTCGGTCTCCCCTAGAAGGAGGGAGGTGCCAAAAAGCAAATCAAACCAACAGTGTCTTCATCTATTTCCTTGTCTCCCCTTCACATCCAAGGTCCCACTCTCTGCTGCTCTCAGCTGCTGGAATATCGATAAAATCTGTGGAGGTGGAGTGATGGAGAATTCTGTCTTGTCTTCCCCTCATCTCATTCTTGGTCGTTTCCTCTCCTCTCCTCTCCTCTCCTCTCCTCTCCTCTCCTCTCCTCTCCTCTCCTAAACAAAAAATAAACATTTAAAGCCATTGGCCTATATTTTTTCTTTTCTTTTCAGCCTGAAGAACACATTGCACGTATGTTGTTATTTGCTGGCAGCCTCACAGAAGCTCTGTCTAACAGGAATTTTAACTTTGGGGTAAATTGAACAGTTTCCAGATTTGAGGCAATCAAGCAAGGAAGCATTGTATCGTGTTATTTGCCAAGGTATTGATTTTTCCACAGAGGATGAAAAGATGGACAGAGATGTTTTTGAACAAATCTAATTGTTCAATTGCCTAGCATCTAAATAACATCAACATTTTAATAGTATTTCAATTGCAGAACAAATAAGTAGTATAGGAAACCTGTATATTTATAAATGCTGCTTTTTCCACAGACCCATGTAAAGACAGTGAAAACAGTCTGAGTACAAAGTGCCGGGTGGAGCCTGTCACCCGCCAGCCCCTCACCTATGGCCCACCTGAGACATGCCCCCCAGAAAAAAAGCCTCTGTGTGCCAGTGATGGCCAAACCTACCCCAATGAGTGCGTCATGACAGCAACGAGCATGCAGAAAGGCATCAAGCTCAGGAAGATCCATGCGGGACAATGTGGAAACCCTGGTAAGGACAAGTCTTACTGAAAGAAAGGAAACACTGAAAACTTGTGGAGACAACACACAAAACCTTATATAAAATGCTTAAAACATACTGGACACTGTGTATATGTATGTATAAGATGAGCAGAAATGTGCCATATGCATATCAAGTGCCATTGTGCATTTTTGTCCCTTTGTTGACTCCTGTCCCTTTTCAGTTGCTTGATGATGTCCTTCTGCTCTTAGTTTTCATCATTTTCCTTTGTTCCTGTAGCTCTAAACTGACTGTGCCCTGTTCATTAGTTTCACATTATTACTTAGTAGCCGCAGCCATCTCACTTATAGCCATGTCCTTACAGACCTATCTACATTTGCAGTAGTTAGGTGCACATCCTGTCATTTTATTAGATTTTCACCACCCACTGTTCCATCTGCAGGATGCTGCCACTATAGCATGTTCTGCTAGTACTATGAAAAACATGTCTACAAACATGTTCTGTGTATGTATTGAGCCTTTTGATCATTATGATAATTTTCAATTGCTCAAACCAACTGATCAGAAATGGTGAATGTTTTAATTGAGGCAACCCAACTCAAAAAGTTAGGATGAGTTTAAGGGTTAAATGTAAAACATTTAATGCATGTTAAAAAAAAAAAAGCAAAACATAATCATTAAGCATCTGCATCACATTGTTTTCACTTGTGTAAACATTCAATTATTTCACATCATTTTTTACCCAGAATTCAAACAGGTGCACGTGAACATTAAAATCTAAGACGGTAACTTTATTCAGCTCCATTGCTCAGTGATAAATGATTCTGAGGTCTTGAGGTCTGTACTGTATCCGTGTTGGCAGTAGCCTCCTCCGGCCTGATAAGAACCTCCACGGGTGTTATCTGTGCTATTAGAACAGGGGGTTTAAGCCTTAGTCAACAAAGAGCTGTCAGCTTTTACTGTACGTCTGATAACCATCGGAGGAAATCCAATTTTCCTGCTGTGTTGTCAGCGGGGGCCCTGCGAAGCCGCAGCTGTGTCGGTTTATGGCAGTGATGTGTGGAGACCCCCACGCATGTACTGAGACCCCTGACAATGCAAACGACAAGAATAGCCCTTTGGTACAGTCAGCAACGAAGACTGATGCATACTTCTTTGACACACCCTGGTTGTCCTGTCTGCTCTGCTTGACAGGCTGTTGAAGGAGTGTGTGAGGGCTTAAAACTGCACAAATTCTGGTCTCAGTGTGTGTGTGTGTGTGTGTGAGGACATGTATGAGCAAGTGGATTTTTCCCCTTTTCTGCTGTGCCTCTTTCAAATGAAGGAATAATTCAATTTGAAACAGAGATCCATGAAATCATATCCCTAAGCAAATTACAAATTGGTAACTAATGAAAATGGCCATTTTGACTTGTAACCATGACATCGCACATCCTCGTAGCCTTCTCACTCAGATACAGCAGTGATGTAATTAAGTGTGGCATGACAGGCTTTTACAGAAAAGAGAAGAAGAAATTGAATTGCTGTACAAATTTGATCCACTGATCAGGAAAGAAATAAATTCAGTGTCTAGCGAGCGCCTCCAGAACAGAGGCCTGCTTCAGATTGGATTTTCTCACTTCAATGGAAAATTTGCCATTTCACATTACCAGTATTTCTTTCTTTTCCTTAATTTCTGCGGAAGATTTCTGCTTACTGAGTCAAACTGTAATGAATATAATAGCTTAGACTTTAACTTGACCTTAAAATTAAATTCTTAAGTTTGAGTTTCCACAAATTTATTAAAGTTATGGTGGAACTTTATTATCAAAGTTAGACAGGAGCATGATAAACCTGATCTCCAGTCAGCTGTTGTGGGTTACATCCTATAAGTACATTTATTAACAACAGCAGCAGTGTTATGAAGTGTCACTCCATAGAGTACGTTGCCAGGTTTATTTGTTTGTCCAAATAAAACCAATAAAATATAGGGGAAATGGATAAAAAAGAACTACCAGGGAATTCAGGGTCTTAATTGAATAAATTAACATACTGTATTCATTTCTGATGTGTTCTTAAAAGAGATTCCACAAAAGCCATAACCTCTGCTGCTGAAAGAAAAGTATTTTTTCATGCACTGGCAGTGACATCAGTCCACTCTAACATGTAATTACTGTTTGGATGAAAACTGATTTATTTCCCTATGGCTGGACCAGCAGTCACACAGCAGGAAGAACAATCAGTTCAACACTTTTCGAGCATGAAATGTTGTTGTTGTTTTTACGCTATGCTGAGTACTTCTGTTGTCCTTTCCTCTGTGGTCACCAGTCTGCCACACTGTTACAGAATTGTTAGTTGGAAACAGCTCTTAAAGACCTTATCAGTGTCAGAACAGATGGATGATATAATAAAGGAAAAACCTAATAAATAAGTGGATGAATTTAACAAATAACAATACTTCTATACTAAGGGGTTACAGAATGATTTGATTGGGTGAAAATGGGTAAAGGTTTTGTTTAGATTAACATCTCCATTTTATGGAGGTTAAGACAATAAGTTTATTTATTCACTCATCTCCATTTTCAGAGAATTGTACAGAGGAGTGTCTCTTCAACTCCGTGTGTGTGGTGGAGCAGCTGAAAGCCCGCTGCTCCTGTGATCCGATCGAATGCGACGGCGTCTACAAGCCCGTGTGCGGCAAGAATGGCCACACCTACCCCAACGACTGTGTTCGACACAAGGCAGAGTGTCTGAGCAAGACCCTCATCCCCATCAAGCATCCAGGGCCATGTGGTGAGTGGAGCTGGAGGATGGGATGGGCGATGGCTCCTCTGGGGCTTTGAAAGAGCTAATGTTCTTTCTAACCAATCCCTCTCTTCGTCTTTTCTTTATCTGCTTATATTTATTGCATATTCAATATGTTTAACTGCTGCTTCTCCCAAGCTAACTCTTATGTATGTCTCCACTTGACTGAAACATGTCTGAAATGGTTTGGTGATGCTCTGTGAAAGGGGTTTTTTGGGTAACTCAAACAGACAGGAGTTGTGTGACTCTTTTATAAAAACCGTGCCTTCACTTCTCGACTAGTTCACCTCCCATCCATCCTCTCATCCCTGTCACGCCTCACCCCGCCACCTCAAACACACGCACCCAAAACGAAGCACCACGTTCATGTTTCATTCATCCACTCTGTATTCTACTTCTTCACTTGTCTTCCACTTCGGTGGCTTTTGTCTTTTTTTTCCCCCCTCCTCTGTCTTTGTGTCTTTGTCTTGTGCGTTGCTATTTCTTGTATAAAAAAGCTATTCTTTCTTGTTTCAGTGCATCAGTCAGTCTGTCTGTCTATCTTTGTCCTTGTGGCCGTCTTCCTCGCTGTCTGGCTGCAGGTGGAAAGTGGGGTCACCCAGTGGGCGACCTCATCAGGTGGATTCTGAGGGGTGAAGCCCATCCCCTTGCTCCGTGTGGACCTAACAGGAGGAGTCTTGTACTGTTGTCTTTTTCTTCTGTGTCCTTCTGTTTCTTTGTGTCATTAATGTCTTTTTCTTCTGTTTACTGTCCTGCAAAGATATTGAGGTTGGAGAAGTCTTTCTCTCTCTCTGCTCTCTCCTGCTCCTAACTGCTCACCTCTGACTCTCTGTCTTTCTGCATGCTGTGGTGCACTCCAGCTCCTAACCTCACTGCTTCTCAAACAATCCCTCTATCCATCATCAAGTCTATCTCATAAAAGCTTGCAACGGCCCAATGAATGCACAAAGCTCGGTTTCTTATTATTTGTGAGCATAAAAGCTCACAAAGCTCACGGATCCTTATATCCAATACTTTTTTATTTATTTTTCCACAACTGAAAATGAACTATAACTAAAACTTGCAGATTCAGGTGAGATGTTAAACCTCATTTGTTGGCTGATAGAAGAAATATAGCTTTGGATGGAGCCTAATTAGTGTTCACAACATGTCAGTAAAATGTGACAATGGCATGAGTAGTAGATATGAAGTTTTGGTTAAATCTTTGACACAGCGAAACAATAGTGAAATAACACATCTTGATTTCCACCAGCTAAATTCTGCAAATTCTGGAGGTCGTAGTTCAGAAACAATAAGTTGGTAAGCTCAGATCACTAGTACTAAATGCCTTATAGTTAACTAGAAAATTCCAGCTTCGAAAATTGAATACAAAATAAATAAGCAGAGCTTATTACTGGACATGTGATTATTGGGCTGTAATTATGAGAATGTTTTTTGAAATGTGAAAATATCAAAAATCAATATATATATATATATATATATTTTTTTTTACATATTTTATCAACCAGGAACCAAACCATTTTATCAACCAGGAACCAAACCGTGAGATGGGTTCCACCTCAAGAAATGTGCATAATTTGAAATGATATAATAAAATTCTTTCCAGATTATATCCAGACTATGCTAAGG
>JAUBNQ010000026.1:5691300-5706461 GCA_032353495.1 Ctenopoma kingsleyae | reverse complement strand
AACGTTGGTGGTTGGGTGGGAAAGGAGGAGTGAGATCAGCGGATTTTTCCATCGTGGCCCATCCATCACAGGGCTTGTAACCTTCTGTTGAAGTAACAAAACTTCTTTTGTCCTTCTGCCATCTCCACACATCTAATCTGTTCTCCCCATGACACTCCATCTCTGTCTATCATACAACAACTTAATTTGGACTAACGTGTGCATCCATTAAAAGCAGGCCGTAGGAGAATCTGATAGATGTAGCAAAGAACCAAGGCAAATCACCCAACACTGCATTCTTCAGCAAAGGGAATTTCGATCTGTGCAGTGACGCACACCACGGTGAGGGAGGATTTCGAATGATAGATGTCCAAGTTGATATTCATAGTTTGTGATAACAGAGGTATCACAGTAATAGCACTCCTGGAGCCACTGATGTTGACATGACTAATCTGTTTGACCAAATAACATCAGGCTGCAATCCACCACACATATTTTCTCTTCGCTATCCTCCATTATTTAACCATACTGCCCTCATTTTTTCTTTTATATTTTTTGATCACAAACTTTAGATTGCTTTGACAGTGGCATCTCCTCCGTCACGTCTTCTATTATTCCTACAGTTAAGTCGGTGTAGTGTTTATTCCTGTCTGTCTTTCTTGGACATTATTCTTATGCTATTAATTTTCTTTTTTTCTCTCCACTGCTGAATTCTGTCTTCTTAATAGAGATCCCTGGGCTAAATAGACTCGGGCTTCTGACGTGACTGAGTAAAAAGGAATGGATGGGCAGTGCAGAGAGAATAGCTGATGCAGCCATCTTAGCTGGGGATGTATTAATTGAAAGGTTCATAGGCAGTGAGGGTGGCAGGCACATCAAAGAGCAACAGCTAATTAGGACCCCCCTTTGCCTTTCACTTTTATTTATTCCATTCTAATGTCTTACCTCTTTTATTTATTTATCTTGTTTCTGTAAGGGGGCATGAGCAGAATATGAATTGGCTGCTCCTGCATTTCCCTTTTACTGTGTCTTGCTGAGCGTCCCTTACAGTACGCAGATACAGGTGGACAACTGGCAGTGCTTCAACTCGTTATTTCTCTTTCTGATCTGTTCTGGAGTCAGCTGACTTTTACTTTTGAGATGACATCTAAAGACAAATGCCTGGGATAATGTCATTAGCAGTTGAAAGGCTGCTTTTCACAATCAATAAAGTGGGTTCAACAAGCCAAAGGACTAGGGTCAGAGGTTCTAACGGTTTAAAATGGGAACAGATTTAGTCTTTAACAACTCCTGATGTTTGTGGGGGAAGGCGTCTCTGAAATGCTGTCAAAGCCTGATCTCTACTGTTGTGTCCACAGCCATTGAATTGAAGACCCCTACACTGTATCTACCACTCAAATATATTACAGCCCATTGCTGATGACCCATATCAAATAACAGCCTGGGGATTCATCTGCCCCTACCCCTGCCTTGCACTGTGTCCTGCTATATAATCTACTTTAGAAGATGGGTTATGCTAAGAGGCACTTCCATCACTACAACACTGATATCACCATTAGAGATGACATATCAATACAGAGAGCTGAATGAGCTCTAAAAGTAGACAGGAAGAGAAAGAAACACCTTGATTGCCTGATGTGGGTTTTTTTTTTTTTTTTTTCGTCTTTCAGCTGTGCTGGGAGCTTTTAGTTGGTCGCATTTCTTTTTTGAATAACAAATGTGTTTCAAATGAACTTTCTGCCAGCCCCCAGGGTGTCTCTCTTTTCTGTCTGACATTCGCGTTGGCTGCTTTCATTCCCTGGCTTTGCACGCACTCACCTAGTCTCCCTCAGGAGTTCCACTGTAGGTGAATTTTGCAACTTCAAAAGCAGGACCCTCCCTCTTTCTATGTCTGCACTCTGCAACAGCCGCCAATTTGTTTTTCATAAATATGACTCCAAAGAGCTCCCCTCATCTCACCACTTTTTTAAACCAGGATTTCTTACTTTGTGCTAAAGTATTCACAACACTTCAATAATAACAACAGTTTTGTGAAAGCACAGATTGTGGATAGTGATTATGGGACTTTGTTTGGCCTTGCTACCTCTTTTACCAAGATCATACAGTAAGGTCTTGAGCAACTATTCAGTGAAGTGCAATTTTAAGACAAATAAAAGCCAACCAAGAGCACAGTTAAAGAACTGCTTAGGCAACTTTCTTTAAAGTCTCAGGAGCTAATTAGATTTTAAGGAACACTTTACAATTAGCTGAATTCTCATATCAGGACGCAGGCACCCATAAAGCAGGGCTTGCCACCAATTCTCTCTGCACACTTGGAGGCCAGAGTTAATAATTACCTTCCCCTTTTTGTCACTGAATTTAATTGAAGTGAAAAAGATGCCTCGCTGGTTGTGCGGAGATGTCTAATTTATTTAGTCAGTCTCATGCCCTCACTACAGTTGGTCATTATCTTGTTCTACCAGCATTGCTCTGGGTTCCCTTGCCCCATGACCAGCGTGATAGAAATCCTAACTTTCCTAACTTAAATGTTGCCTTAAATTAAACAGAAATTAATATTAAAGTGGCATCTCCTCTGTGTATTTGTATTTTTCATTTATGCTGTAAAATGCAGATGTTCATGTGGTTCATTCAGTTGCAGACTGTGGCTCGGGAGGCTCTGGCTCAGGCGTGGAGACCTGTGAACAGAACCGCTGTAGCATGTTTGGGGGCGTGTGGGATGAAGATACAGAGGAGGAACGGTGCATCTGTGACTTCACCTGCCAAAGTGTGCCTCACAACCCGGTACGGCTGCCTTCGACGCCACTGAACACTCACATGGTTTAATCCTTAAAGCACAAACGATGCAAGTTGTGTAAAAAACTGCTTCTAAGTGTAATCAAACTACATTAGATTCATGCTTCACTAAGTATACCATAAACTAGGAAATAAAGGGACTGGAAATCAAGTAACCTAGGGTTTAACACTTACATTGTTCACTACTCAACTTTCTGTAATTCTTTTCTAGGTTTGTGGCTCAGATGGAAATACCTACAGCAATGAGTGTGAGCTGAAGAAGGCCAGATGTGAAAAACAAGAGCACTTGTTGATTCAGAATCAGGGACCTTGTGCAGGTCGGTACATAACACCACTCAAAGTTAAAGTCATTATAGTGTGCAGAAGCACCCTTGTCAAGATTCATTGCCATTACCATCCCATTTCTCCACTCATTTCATCTATTGATGGGCTAGTAATTCTGACAAATCTGTTTGACCACTGTAGCCATAAGCAGCAAGCAAGTGAAGAATGTCAAGGTTAAAGGTGATGTGTACGTTTGTGTAATTTGCTCAGGGAAAGTTGTTGAAGAAGTTTCCCTGAGCTGTCGTTCTGCAATGTTCTTGTTCATATCTGGAAACTCACTGGTCCTCTGGGGCTTGCTAGTGTGCAGAGTTAAGAATCTTTCTCACAGGTCCACATATAGACTGAGCTGATAGCAATAATGACTCCCTTTTCTTCCCAGACATTTTGACAATTTAAACCATTAAACTTGTGGTCACAAGCTTGCTTCTTAACCCTCGGGATATCACTTTACCCCACTTACTTCAATATAAAAAAACCCTCTGTTTGCTTGGGAATGAATGGCATTTATCAGCCAGAATCAGATCAGTGGCTAAGTAGCAAAGGTTAGGCATCTTCCTCTCCGTGGCTTTGTTAAATGAAGAGCTTTTGCTGCAATGCTAGCTCAGTCCAGTGAGCAGAGCAAAAGGCACTTAAGGGATTTTGGTGATCATTCCAGTCTGTTTGATTCCCCATGGGTCTAAAAGAGAGCAGGATGGAGAGAGTTGAAGAGAGAGTGAGAATGAGGTAGTTGCCAGTGTTTTCAAACACATCCCTGCAGATTCTCTTCCTTCCTAAGCTGTCCTCCTTGGGCGCTGACTGTCACGCTTCTCTGCCATCCGTGGATAATCGATCCTTTTTTGAAGAGCCCTCTATGGGTACGAGAGCTCAAGGCTCTTCTCTCCTATTGGCTAATGGTAAAACTCAGATCATCACTGCCCTCAACATTAGCTATTTAAGGTGAAACTTCATTTGACCTCAACTCCAGAGACTTATCAGAACACGCTACCCTCACTAGTAAAGCACATTTTTTTTGTTTTTTGTTTCTAGAGGCTGAAAAACTATTATTTGAACTATTTTCCATATAGTGTCAACAGTGTCATCTGCTGCATGTAAATTTGTAAAGTTTGCCTCTCACTTCAAACTATCCTTTATATCAGCTTGCAAACTCAAATCTGGGTCAGGGATTTCAGTAAAATCCAAAGAAATACTTATTGGTTTACTACACAAGCAAACGTGCAGATGTACTCTTGCAAGGGTATAAAAGACTAGCTACAATCATCACAGCAGAAAAAGCACAGCAACGGACCTTGAAAATGTGAGGGTAATGTTGCACATCACAGTGAGCTGCACTGTGCCAGACAATAGCCACTGAAGAGGAAAAACCCTTGAAGGGTGGAAGAACATATGAAATTAAAAGTTCTCTTTGTCCTAATAGGCTCAGTACAGATAGCTGAATGGAGCACAGGAAAGTGGCAAGTTAAATGAACTGTGTCCAAAGCCCATCTCTGGAGAGGGAAACCACTGGAAAAAGAGCGAGCCGAGTCATCACCATTAGGCTGAGGCTCATATCCACACCAGTAACAGTGTGATTTATGGCCCCTGTTTCTCTGGCCTCCAAACTCCAAATGAGCAACACAAGAAACAGCGATAGGGAAGGGAAAAGAGAGAAATACAGAAGAAGAGGCAGGGAAAGAGTTCTGCCTTCTATCTCTACAACTTTACTTTTCAGTCCATATCTCGGGGAGAATTTGAACAATGATATTTTTGCCTTGGCCATTAAACAAACCTCTTTTTTCCTCCCACTGTTGTTCTCTTCCCATTTCTGGAGAAATGCCAAGTTATGGGAACACATTTGTTTTTATTTTGTTGAATGTAGTTCTGTATTCAGAGCTGTCACACCAGTTTGAAGGTTTGTGCATCCTTAGACAAAGGAGCTCTCCACACACAGTGTGAAGGCAGACACTATTTGGCACATTCCTTCACATTATGCAGCAGGCTTTCTTTTCTTTCTTTTTTTTTTTTTCTGGAAAGTTGTAGGGCGGCAGCGTAATTCCGTAATATTAGACAAGAACAAATGAAGAGAACATGCCTCCTAGTAGGTGGTAAATGTCAGATGCATTCACCAGCAATGCCATTGTTTGTTTTCACTGGAGGTAATAGCATCATTTTCCCCCTGATTTTGAGCTATTGTGGAGAAAGTAGCAAATAGAATTGTTATCTTGAAGTCGACTGCCAGCCTCTCCACCTCTGCCCCTCAAGCCAATCTCATTGTTGGCAAAAAGTTACATGTTGCTCAGAGATTGTGTTGTGTACTTCGCTCGCACTAAACCCCTCCCCAAAGTAATCACTCAAATGTTGGTGTTCTTCTTTCTGTCCTTGTGCCATCTCCCATCTCCCTTTCCCTTTTTGTTTCCTACCTCATCAGCAATTTCAGCCACATCTCTGCCTGAGCCCCAGCACTGCAGTCAGTCTGTGTATGGCTGCTGCTCTGACGGTGTGACGGCTGCCTTAGGAGTCGAACAAGCTGGATGTCCCAGTAAGTCATCTTTTATGTCCCACTTTGACCCTTTGCTTCCCATTAGTTTGTTGTGCGCACTCAAGAACTATAGATACTATCAGGCTGTTTCAGCTTATTGTCCTTTACTGCAATTACAGTGCAAAAGTTGCAGAGCTGAAAATATTTCATCTTTATCCAAGGAACAATTAAGATAATGTTGCACTGTATCAACAGAAAAATCTCTTCATCTGATGATCTTGATGTATGATAGCACAGAGATGGGGCGAAAAATGCTGCATCAAGCTGTTAGCAAGGGGATACAGTATAGATGGAGAAAATGCAGACTTAGAAATAAGGATATACAGAGATTTAGTAAAGGGGAAATTCGCTAAGGCACACTTTATCCACCTATTTTTTGTGAAACAGGGCTTACACAACATTTCAGCCTAGTGTAAAATATCATAGAAAGTATCCAGCATACTTAGCAGTATTCCGCTGCTGTAAATTACACAATGATTGAGTCTTTCAAAGTTAGAAAAGCGTAAATCGAGGTTGAGTGATTCCATCTGAGGCAGTAGTAGTTAATAGTGACATTCATGTTGATCTGTTCGTCTCAGGTACCTGTCAGTGTAATGTCTACGGCTCCTACAAGAAGACATGTGACCCAGCCACCGGTCAGTGCTCCTGTAAGCCAGGTGTTGGGGGACTGAAGTGTGACCGCTGTGAGCCAGGCTTCTGGAACTTCCGTGGCATCGTGACGGAAAACATGAGCGGCTGCACACGTAAGGAATCACTTCTTCGTATCAGCCGGAGCTGTCATTTGTCAGTGAATTTATTCTGCTTTTTTGTACATCTCATAAAACTGCTAATAGAATTCTTACACCTTATTTTCATAAAGGATCAGTTAATTCAGTTTATAATCCATGAAAAAGCTTAGATAGCGATAAAGGGAGAAAGCTCAGTTAGGGCATCAGAGAAGAAATTTATCTTCCTGGATGAACAAAAACTGTAGATGGACATTATTAGAACATGAAGGAAATGGAAACTTAAGGCAGATTATAAATGTGTTTGTATTGAAGAGTGTGGTACCAGTGGGCAGTAATTTAATTATGTTCAATTTGTTTAATTTCAATTTCAGTCATTAAAAAATGTTGATGCATTCAAACTAAGGAAAAACAATCCCTTTTAAAGCTAGCATTGTGTATACAGGAAGGACAGTCTGGAAAAAAAACTTCTTTTTGATTTGTTTTAAACTTTATGTTTTAACAAAAATAAGAAAAAGAAAAATCAGTCACCTTAGAAACCTAGAAATGGATCTCACCTGGGCAAATAAAACCACATGTACAAACCTCATGTCAACTCTGTGTCAAGAAATCTGAGACTTTTTCTAAAATGTAACGTGATTTATCTGACGAAAGTAGAGAAGAAAGGATTTTTAGTGCTTTCACTGACGAACTTAATTGCACTTTGTCATTTTAAGCAAATTTGTTTGAGTTTGATGCTTGCGACACACAAAAAAGTTGGTATAGACGCAAAATAAGACTGAGAGACTTTTTTTATAACTGGTACAGAATCCACAGCTAGATGTAAGTGAGAAAATACAGTATATTTCACAAGATATGAGATATTTATTAAACTGTATTAAATTGTCCTTGAAGTTAGTGTAGACAGTGAAAAGTAAATTGCCCAACAGCTAGACCTACTTTTAAAAGACAGTTAAACCAATACATGTTGTTTTGTACAAAGAAGTCAAACTGTGTCCTTTAGTCCTGTCAAAACTGCACTGAATGAACAGTATTCATTTGTATTCAAGTGAAGACTGGGGTCGGGCCCCTTGTTTTTCTTGGTGTAATGCAACATGGTGACTAGCTCGTATCCTGCCGCTAAGGTATCGTTGGACATACGCTCCCATAGCCACAGAGCATTTTCAGTTAACAGCAGGAAGCCTGTAGGTGCCTCACCTGTGGCCTGACCTTAACAAGGTTTACCCACAACGAGCAAACAGGACACTGCACGCCAATACCAGGTACAGCAGGAGGGGAGGAAAAAAAAAACACAACACACCTCATTGATTCTAGGAACATGATGGGGTTGATGTCCTTCCCTGGGGTTGTTTTCTTGAATGTCTGTTACGTACTCATCCTTCTCCTACATTTCCGTCTCCCTCTGTGGCCCCTAAGGCTGGGTGAACTGTTCTCAACCCTTGACTTTGAGACAAAGATGCATCTGAAACAGGTTTCAGAGACTAATGATTAATAAACCTATTCTAATCTCTCCTCTTGTGTCAAATTCATACTTTTTTTTCCTTCATCAATCAAACTTTTGTTGTCTAATTCTTCATGGCAGCATGCAACTGTGACGCCACGGGTTCTGTCCGGGACGACTGTGAGCAGATGTCCGGTCTGTGTTCTTGCAAGACGGGAGTGAAGGGCATGAAGTGCAACGTGTGTCCAGATGGAAGCAAGATGGGCATGAATGGCTGCGACAAAGGTAATAAGAGAGAAAACCAATACAGCAAGCAGAGCATTAATAAACCACGCAAATCATTTTGTCTTTCATTAAAGTTTCTCTTTTTCTGTCACTCGTCTAATTCGTGGAAGGACCTTGTCCATCAAATTTGTTGGCACAGGAAGGAAGTTGAGACAGTGCAGTTAATCAATAGTGATAAGGAATACTTGAGTATGCAAATAATGTGCATGACATATCACCAATTGATGATCTATTTTATATTATATTCCACATTGAATCATTCATAATTACCGTATGTATATGTGTATACTGCATAAGGACTATTGATAACATACATCAATAATGAGAACAGCTTCAGTGGTTGCACAAGCTAAAAAGACGGTTGAAGCAAAGGTTAGTTCCTGCTGTGGGTGCCTGCAGCTCCTTGATTAAGATGCAGCATCAGATATCGACTGGAAGTCAACAGCTTAATGAAGCCAGCAGCCACGGCACAGTGGTGGGGTATTTTGCCACACACCCTGCCAGATGAAAAGACAATGTACTGAGAGGTGGTAGTGCATGAAAGCAGGAGCCAAAGGGTGGGGTGGGGGTACTCTAAACCTCTGTGATGTTGCAACAATGCAAGGGACCCCACACTCAAAGCCTGAAGGCTGGATGGTGCGCTCCTGGGCTACAGCTCCTGCTGCGGCAACTTCAAGCTTCAAATGCTCTTTTAGAGAGCTTTGGGACAGATCAGTGGAACAAAAATCTTTACACATTTTTTTTATACCACTGTACAGCAGTTTAGGGAAAATGCTATGGTCTATAAAACATGAATAATTCACATTGTGCGACATAGAAGTAGGTAATTTTATGATTACATTAGCACTGCTGTATTGTGGTTATAAAAAGACTAAAAACAAATCATTTCTAAAACGTACAGAGTAATGAAATACAGCATTTCATCCACATTTTAAAATGAACCACAGTGGAGTGGGGGCTGTCGAAGGTTGTGGCTGAGTCAGCAGCACTTCATTTACTCTTACTTAAGTGCTAACGTTCTCACATAGCACGTGTATGTAGGTTATTTATTTAGGTTTGGTTGAGTCTCATCATGCTTTAAAGATTTTGTCAGTACAACTTAATGGCAGTTTGAAAACAAACACAGCTTTTGCTTAATTAGTGAAAGTTAAAAAAAAAATCTCTAATTGTGAAGCTTTTATACAGTATGGATGCAAATTTAATTGCCACAGCCAGAATTCATAAATTCACCATATATTCTCCACTGCTATAAGCTGTAAACCCATGTCTCCCACAGGCCCAGGAGCCCCAACTTCTTGTGAAGAGTTAGTGTGCAGTTTTGGAGCTTCTTGCATTGAGGTGAACGGCCAATCCCACTGCGAGTGTCCTTCACCTGACTGTGATGAGAAAAATAAAACCAAGGTGGGAACTGTCTGCACTTAAGAAATGATTACTTTGATCCACAAGTTTGTAACACAGCTTAGAAAGATATTGTTTCAGTGCCCTACAGGGAGTTAACATGTGCTCTAATCTCCACTCTCTCCATCTCTGTCACTGTGGAGCAGGTGTGTGGCTCCGATGGGGTGACCTATGCTGACCAGTGCCAGCTGAGGACCATCGCCTGTAGACAGGACAAGGACGTCACAGTGCAATACTTTGGACAGTGCACAGGTGAGCCCCTTCGAAGCCTCCATGCATCACCCATCGCATGGATGGCTAACCGTTGTCAGGTCCCAATCAGAAGATAATGAGCAGTGCCATGGGCCTCAAATTATCCCCCTCCTGCTGTATCTTCTCCTATCCGTCACTGTTTCAGGAAACAAAGTCACAGCAACAACGTGAATGTTTAATTTAATTTGGATACATATACTGTATGTACATATTTCTTAAACCTACACAAAACTGCAGTGATTGAAGAAGTATTTCAACACATGGTTCTGATTTGTTTAACATTTTAATTGTGTAACTGGAAATTTTTAGTTTGTAGTACATACAGTCTATATGCCTACATAGCACAGAGTACATAGAGTAAGGTTCCTGCCTTCCAACGTTTTATGGACTGACTGAGCGCGGCAATCCTACAAGATAGCAGTGACACTTCCTCTTTGCTTTATCTGCCCTCTGTTGGAACTTGGCTTCATCTTTAACTCCCCCTGTTGAGAAATGTGTCCCTTTGCAGCTTTATGCCAGCAGGAAAATGAAAGTGTGATGGCGGTTGTAGAATGCATTTGTACTGAGTAAAACGTACAGCTCTTACCCCTTAGTTCAGATCCTGATGGACATTGTTTGGATCGGTGTAATAAGTGCCAAGACATGTGCCAAGGCCATGCTTTTCATGTACAGTGAAGTTGTCACGCCAACTGCCAGCTCGCGTCACAACAGGGTTCTAGAGACGCCGCGGGCAAGCACAGTGGGGAAGAGATGTGCCAGCTGTGTGGTTCTGGCCATGAGCCACTGCCAGGTGTCTAGCATTTTTGGGTGGAAAAATGTTTTCACCTCATTGCTCAGTGGGCACAGATCAGGTGACCAAATACTGCATCAGAATAAAAGCAGGGTCTTTTTTATCTGTCTCCCTTGGGTTGTCTTTGTCAGCCCCAAACTAGGTCACGTCATAAGAGGCAAGCCTGTTCACATGGTGTATCTTAAATTACAGTTGCAGGTACACAGATAAAAAATACAAATATGCTCAGCAAGAAATCGACAAGACTCTGATAAGTCCCTAAACATCTGGTAATTACAAATTCATTGCCGCAGGTTACCAGCAAAAGGAGCCAAAATCCCGTCTGGTTTCACATTCCTCTGTTGCCTGGCAATAGAGATGTGGGTTGTGTGTAATCCCTCACCTAGCATTTCTGTACACAGAAGGCAAGAAGACTTGCAACATACTCTTTCTCTGTTGAACCCCCAGGGGAGGAACAGACAGGCGAACACTCAGGCCTTACCGACAGCCTCAGAGGATCTTTTAATTTCTTCTCCCGGATGCGGTTGCACCGCGGGTAGCAGCTCTGCTGCTACTGTTGGCTTGGGGGTTAGATCTCAAGCTCATTTCACGTGTGGCTGGGTGCGAATTAGCATTTCCTCCACCCCTCACCACGCTGCAGCCCTGCCTGCTCTCCCTCCCTCTGTTTACATGCAGTGCCTCCAGACACCCGGCCACAATGCTGTGGCATGCTAATGCTCACTGAGCTGTTATGTGGTTTGACGAGTAAGCAATGCCAAGGGCTTATATAAATGAGTGAATATTGATTTTTTTTTAACATCATTGATCTATTGCAACTTTTTATTATGTCACAAAATGGGACTGCTGCTACATAGTGTGCCACTAATGGGCAGGCAAAGAAAAATTTGCAATCCTGCAGAAAAGGCTCCTTCAAATCTTTCTGCCTGTGACAGAAAACTTGCAGCTTACTGTGATGTTACCCAGCTCTCGCTGCTAAAAGACAGCAAAGCCACACAGAATAGGCAGGAGTTTTTCTAGCTTCTTTGCTGTGTCTCAGCAAAAGATAAAATAATATCTGAGTTACTGTAGCGAGAACCAGAGGGAGGGCATTTGGACTGATGAGCAAATTCTGGCGCTGAGGGAAAATGGCCACCAAGTTGGCAATGACCCGCCTCTCCCATATGGTGTTATCACCTGTAGGTTTGTGGCAAATTGGCAACGAATGCCAGCATATGGCATCAGCAGCCTTCCGCCTGCGTGTTAGTCAGGGGTCTGTTGCTTTCACCATCTTCTCCATGTCCTGCAATATTCTCTCATTATTGTTTGCTTTGCCACATTTTCCCACGGCTAGCTTTGTTAAGCTGTTTTGTTTTGTTTTTTTAAATTTATTATTTAAACTTTTCTCTTAAGGCCATTTGTCTCTTGTCTTTGTCCCTTGTCTTTCTCCCCCAGTCTCCTCTATCCACATTCCTCCTCCTGCTCTGACACCACAAACGATCTTAATAACAACCTTTCAACAACAACTACACACCAGAGAGAAGTGAAGATGACAATGATTTTTTTTCCACCCATTGGAAAATAAAATACAGGCAAATAGACTGTTAAACCTGATTAAGAGAAGCATCAGCTAAACAGGACGTGGTGCTGTTCCCTAATTTTTCGTTTAAAAATGTGCTCTTTTCTTTTCGTATCCCATGTCACCAGAGCTCGCTGCTCGAGATATGCACACACTCCCAAGCACACTTTCGAGGGAGCGAGCCGACTGACGCTAAGCTTGGCACCTGACTGACAGGTGTAGCCAAGAGGAAAGGCAATGCATGCCACCATTCTTGGTGATAGCATCACTGCTCTATGCACCCCACTCCACATCTCTCTTTCTCAACAAATATCTACCGAGTCGACACCCTGTGTGTCTCTCGGGCTTTCTGCCGTCTCAGTAGGTATCACATTTCACACCTCTGTGAATAATTGCAGATCAAATAGGCGATTATAGCAGTGTAATTAAGTCCTACACATAATGTTATGTGAATCCTAATGAAGCGCAAATCTACGGTATAGGGCTTTTTTTATTTTCTTTTAATTTCACCCACACGCTAACACACATCTATACTCGTGGGACGTAAAGAAGTAAAAGAGGAATGACAGTATTGTCACGCCTGCTTGCCTCGGCTAAATCTGAAGTGCTCACTTACGTAGTATCTCCCTGCCAACTCACTTCTCCCCCTTAGGAGTTTTTGTCCTATTTATCGTTCTTTTATAACAGACAGTTTGTCCTTTTGCACCAGAGCTTTTTGCATTGGTAATGATGGTCTCTGCAGAGAGCCTCTTCTCTCTCCCTCATTTGGAGTGATCTTTTGCTGTGTGTGTGCATGTTTCAGTGCGACTGTTGACAGTAGAATGTTTGTGGTGGCGTTGATGGATGCTCATGCTCTCTGCAAGCAGCAGTCTGCCGTCTTTGAAGCCAGAGTTAAAGCCGGATTTTTTTTTGCCCCATTTCTATCAATCATTCATCACCGGAGGCACTGGCTGTTAGTGATTAAAGCTTTGCTACTGGAGGCCAGCATTTGAATATGGATATATAATTCATAAGCATTGGCACAACACGCAAGCAACACACAAACATGCCTATTGTGGCTGCAAATACAAGCCGTATGTGTTTGTACGCAACCACAAACACACTGCACACTATGCATTGACACCAGCTGGTGTAGTTTAACCCTTTTTTCCAACTTACACACACTGACGTACATATAACTCTGAATGCAGCACGTCAGCTGTTGGCATATCCCATATTTACTCAGTATATCTGTGCCCTTTCATTACTTTTGGTTTGTCAAATAAAGATTTCTGACATCTCATCCATTGCTGGCTTTTTTAATCAGTGGTTGCGATTCTAAATTGGAGCCTGCATTTTATAATGACACTGTTGTGCATTTTAGAGAAGCAGTGAATAGAAGATTAAAAAGACTTAATCAGTAAATGCAGAGGTAAAAAAGTTATGTTTGAAGTAATAATCATTAAGTGGCTTTGTTATGCTTTATCGGATAATGATGTTTTTATTGCTTGGTTTGATTTTTGAGGTTATAATTGAGTTAGGTGAAGCAAAGTCAAACATTTCCATCTTTGCTCAGTCATTCATCCATTCCTTGCTTCCTGCCCTTCCCTCCACCAGAAACCATCTCTGAGGCGGCAGAACGACCTACCCTCAACCCCTTCACCACCACCCCCAGCTCAACCACTGCTGCCGCCATCACCACCGCCGCCCCCTTGTACCCTGATAGGGTGTGGGCCATCCCACCTCCAAGGACAGCCGAGACAGAGGCCACCGAGCAGCCCCCAGCCAAAACCCCCCTTCCCACTGTCACCTACAACCGAGCACACCACCGCCAATTCATCCCCATCCAGCCACCACAGTCCACAGCCGCCGCTGCTACCACCTCCTCCTCTCGCAGCACGCATGTGTCCTCCGCTGCTTTGACCTCCGAGGGCTCAGGCAGCGGAGAGCCGAGTGGAGACGACCAGACTGAAGAAGAGGAGGAGCCAGAAGAGGAAGAAGGTAGCGGCAACCCAACAGAGGCCAGTGGGACAGAGGAGCCTGTCGGTAAATCCATGCTCTTTCACTTCATTACCATAATCCTTGGGGGAGAGGGTTGTGAGGGTGGTTTTTAAAGAATAGGTGGGACAATCTGGGACATCATAACATATTCATGCCATCATCTGTTAATTCAGAGTTACACTAAAATCTGCACAGGCTCACGCATTTGTATGCAAATTGTTTTTGAGGAGACAAATGTCAAAGCTAGGCAAGCAGGGAAGAGAAATCTTTGTAAACAGACGCCGTTAGTGTCATTTCCACTTGCATACGATGTATATCTCAGTTTCAGACAGAGAAAGAATGTATTTGCATGGTTCACTGTTGCTACATCACCCATGCTCTTTTCTCCTATTCCAACAGCACACTCACTCTCAACAGCTAGCAAAACAAACCCAGGCTCTGTAAAATACACTCTCGGCAGGCCAGATGAAACTGTTGGCCCGCATCTGGGGATCTCTGGAGCCTGACTTGACAGGCTGACGTGACGTGAGGCGTCGTAGCTTGTCACATGACTAGTCTCAAATCCTTCTTGATATGCCCTCCTGACTGTAACAGCCGGCTGTGGAATCTAGACCTCTGCTTGGTCAACAAGGGTTGACTGAGGCTTTTCAATCACAGATTCCTTTTGTATTTTCCTGTTGCTGTTTTCTTTTAATCCATCCATCCACCTCGTCTGACAGCTTGCAGAAACAGGACAGGACTGACGGAACAGCGTGGCCCCAGTGTGCTCTTCCTCAGCTCTTCGTCCTCCTCCCTTCTTGCTCTTTCTGACTGAGTCTTAGATTTATTCTCTTGTCAGAGCTTGACCAGAGTGCTCAGTGACGCAAGGAGCATGTAGCTTGTCTGCCAAGGAGACCTGGTGTCTTGTGGCTGTGTGTCTATATACGTGTGTGAATGAATGTGTATCCAAGCATGTCTGGATGTTTTCTTTTTATATTGTGCATATTTGCTGACATTTTAGCGGGCACATCAATCTGTGAGTGTGAAAATGTGAGCAGATTAGGAGATTGCAGAGTGCAGATTTCAACATGGATATTAAAATCTGCATAATCTGTATTTCTTCATAATTGTTTTGCGTTTGTGTG
>JAUBNQ010000026.1:5658699-5677089 GCA_032353495.1 Ctenopoma kingsleyae | reverse complement strand
TGCCTCATAGTTTGGGATCTCAAATGGATTCCCAGTATATTGTGTGAAAAATAACATCTGATGCTGACGTGAAATGGGAACATAAAAAGAAAACTGACTTTGCAACTCATATTCTCAGGTTCAACACGGGTTCGGGTACAGGCACAGTGGTCAGCAAAGTACAAATCAGCCAGGGCCGGTGGCATCAGCTGGTGGTGACCCGCAACCGGCGTAATGCCATGCTCAGCGTGGACAATGAGCCGCACATTGAGGGTGAGAGTCCACGCGGCACAGACGGGCTGAACCTCGACACCGACCTGTTCATCGGAGGAGTGCCCGAGGACATGAAGCAGGAGTAAGACCTTCTATCTTTTGGCACTATAATGATAATATTTAATGAAGGAAGTAATCAGACAGAAAATCCATTAACATCATCATGTAGATTGTATTGAACGAAACCTTTCAGTCTACAGATTTTAGTACTGACTCCAGTATTTCACTAATTACAAACAGTGCATACAGGTGAAAAAACAGGTGAAGTCATTGTAAACAGATAAACAGGAACCACTTGAAGGTTCTTATACTTTCATTTGATGTTGTGCTTTATTAGTACATGTTCCCAAACAAATTTGCTGTCAGTTGCTAATCCAGCCTGGCTTACTTGACTGGGCTGGATCTCCTAACTTAGTTGGCTGAAGGATCTTGTAAACTTACTGTAGAGCCAAAAAGCAACCAAAACATGTTTTTTTGTCTCTTATTGTAGTGACATGTGCCATTTAAATGATGGAAATTAAAGTAACTTTAAAGTCATTCTATCATAGCATTTAGCATTCTACTGTTAATTATATCACTTACTGCTACTGTTTATCTTGGATGTGGACTAATTAGAAAGAGAAATTCTGCAGGCATAATTTTTGGAAGATTATTTCGTTAAAGTAAAGAGAGGTGATTTGTCATTTAGTAACAACATTTTTGGAAGACTACTGAAGCATTTAATATGAGAGGGTGGCTGCAAAAAGAGTACACAAAAACAAAAAACACGTTGAATTTTACAGTCAGTTCAGTATATTCATTTTTTTTCTTTTCATCCTCAGTGTAAGAGAAAGGACAGCAGTGGAATCAGGTCTGGTGGGCTGCATCCGCTTGCTGGATGTCAACAACAGAGTGCTCAATCTGCAGAAGAGTGGGGGTGACAGTCTGTACGGTAGCGGTGTGGGTGAATGTGGCAACAACCCTTGCCAGCCAAATCCCTGCAAGAATGGCGCTGCATGCCAGGTCAAGGAGGCCGAGATGTTCCACTGCAAGTGCAGCAAAGGGTTCTGGGGTAAGATGCCAACAAAAGGAAGCTTCCATACTGCTGTTGTGTAGTTCAGCAGAGTTTTTAGTGGACATACTGGGATGTCTGGACAGTCGAATTTTGAGAGGTTAATTCCAGTATGAGTGCAGAAATATGACTTATTCATTTCTAATTTTCAGACACATTTTAGTTAAGTTATGTTTATATCTCTTTGCCTTCACAGCGAGGATTCGCTTTGGTCATGACTTACTCGCAAATCCTTAGTAAGCCTGACAGCCTAATTTGACATTGTAACTCATGCCCCCAGCAGGAGCGCTGGAAGATATTTTGTAAACACCAACACCATCAAATCTGTGTGTCCAATGCGGAAATGAGAGATTAAATGGCAACGCGGTAGAGAAAACACGAAACGTCCATAAATGTTCAGTGACTGGCCTTTGGCCTGTCTCTACTTCCAACTCTCTTCCTTCTCTTTTTCTCCCTCCAGCAGATGCCAACTAACAAGCAACTCTAACAGAATATACGTAGTTAAGACCAGACACCATCAGTGCCTAGCCAAGCAAGCCCCTTGCTGGTCGTACCACAGGCTACTGCAAAAAAGTTTCACATCAGAATCAAATTAATTGTCAGTTAACTTTCATGCTTGAATTGTAAAGGATTTTATACTCACATAGGGGCAAATCAGAGGTTAGAGAAAGAGGTTTCAGACGAGTTTGAGTTAAATTAAATTATTGATTTATAAAGTACAACATAACATTGTTATTTTCTCAGATGGACATGTAGGTGGCACGTTTTGTTGTTATTGCAAAGTCTGAGATGAAGTAAAGACTCTTTACTCTGAAGACGCTTTGCTGTGATCAAAGTTGTGTTGGCAACGTGACATAAAATGCATGGTGATAATGAGATTTGGACTGTTGCCTGTGGACTCGCATTCAAGTTAATTTTGTCATCATGTCAATTTAGAAAGTGGATAAGATTGCTGGCCTTGAAGGGAGGGAGAGATCACAGAGAGCAAGAAGAGAGAATAAATGGGTGGGGAGACTTGTAGATAGAGGGAGGACGTGTCAGGACAGTTGGATAAATGAGGGAGGTGAGACAGTATTAGATTTAAAAAGATAGGAGAGGAGGAAGCTATCAAAAAAGAGCTGCAGCAGGAAAGAAGTGAGAGCGGAGGATAAAAGGCAGTTTCCAAAAGCGTGAGTGAGGAAAATGGGGGAGGGAGCCCTATGAGCTCAGCGGGGATGGGGTTCATTAAAGCGCTCTCTTCACCACAGGCTCTGACTGCTAAAGTAATGACGGGTGAATTCAGATGGGCTGTGGCAGAGGGCAAAACCATCATCCACCAGACGCTCGCAAGCCTTTCCCACAGTCGGTGTTGGCCCAGAAACATGGCCGCATGGTGGGGAGGCTCTCCACTGTTTAATCTGGACATGTAATATTTTCAAATCCTATTAGAAAATGACCTCTATTACAGAGGGAATCCTCATACCCCGCTTCTCTCCCTTTTTTTTGTCCGTTTCTCAGAGGGAATAAAAGGAAAAAATTCTGGTTGTTATGAGTTTCATTGGTGATTTTCTCATGATGGATTTGTGTGTGTGTGTGTGTGTTGTGTAGGTCCAACTTGTGCAGATGTCCATGATCCATGTGAGCCAAACAGGTGCCATCCATCCTCCCAGTGTCAGGCACTGCCCGAAGGAGGCTACAAATGCGAATGTCCTATGGGACGTGAAGGAAAGCACTGTGAGAAAGGTAAACTGTCTAAAAACTGTTTATGCTGGTGTAACACAATCTCTTCATGCCTCAGTTGTTTTCCAGTGCTTATCAGGGGGCACTAGGTTTTGGTCTGGAGTCAACTGGAGTTGCACCTACTTTCATTTTAGCCTCTTTCCTCTCTCTTTTTCTTACAGCTTTTTGACATTTCTATCTATCCTGAATTGAAACGGAAGATCAAGCTTAGAAACGGGAGGGTTTACCCTTAGGGTGGGAGGGAATGGGTGAGTTGGTGGGTTGCAGAACTGAGGTAGATGATTGGCCCCGTTGGGCCATTCACTGCATCGACTCAGCTATACTTGTTAGCGGGTAAGCAACAATAAAGCTGGAGGCTTCCTCCACTCCTCCCTCGCTGCCTATCCGCCCACAGGTGTTGTGTTCAAACATGTCTGTCGCTACTTAGCTCCACATGGCAGAACCGGGCCACGGCTGGGGAAGAGACCAGAGCACAGCTCAGCTGCCTGTTTCAAGTTCATCATTAGTGTTACATTCTAAAGTCTACTCGCGATTTTTCCCTCCCTACCTTTATAGATGTTGTCTCGTGACTTCTGCAACTTTGAATGAAATAGAAAATACTTATGCACATTTCTAACAAAAGGGAAACACGCAGCCCTGTATATATAATAGGCTCCTTCCAAGCCCCAATTCCCAGTTTGCAGGTGATTAAAATAAATTGAGGTGAACCAAAATCAGTGCCGTGTGAGCAAAAGCGTCTCCCATTCCAAAAGGCTATTTTTTCACAGGAATCAATGAAATGACTAATCGCATCAGTCCTCCCTGCCCGTGGTGATTAATGGGAGCGTCAGTCAGCCAGAGTGTCAGCCCCAGACAGGAGCTCACAGATAAGGCGGCAGCCAGGCGGACGTACCCTCTGAGGGCTGCACTGAGAACAGTTAAAAAGACAGGTAGCTTAGAGCCCACTCATCAGAAGTCTGAAGGTGAATTAGTCGCAATATAAAGTGTGTATGTGTGTGTGTGTTTGGCTGAGCTTTGGTTTCCATTTCAATTCCACCAGGGTTCGTCAGTGTAGTTTACTGCTGTAATATTCACCATCAAGGACTTTTCTCAAGAGTTTTTCAATAGTATTGAATGACCTACTTTCCTCAGTGCTTTTACTCTCTGATAGTGTAAATCATTACAATTTAGTGATGAAAATAGGATCACTTGGACTCTGTCGGTCCTTTAAATAATGAACCGCTGCAGAGAGTCTGAATTTCACATTACACACCTTAGCTATATTAAGCTGCGGGCCAGCTAATGTTCATGTGTGTGTCTCTGATTCACACAGCAAGAGGCTCTGTTGAAGAGCTAATTGATTGTGGGTGGGACCAGGAGCTTTGATTGCAGCTACAAAGTTATTAACGGCCAAAATGATCATTTCAGCCACTTTGTTATTGCCTCTCCTAATTTTAACTTTGATGAGTTTTATAGCAAGTACTAATTAGGTAGCATTTCTGAAATATAAACAAAATTACCACAGAACTTACAATTGACTAAAGCAATAGATGCAGCTCCCTAAGTATTGCTTTCGAGGTTATTTGTCCCTTGTTCAAGCAAAGCCTGACTGTGGAAAGTTAAACATAAGCAAATTTTCATGTTCATCAAGCTCAACTCCTCCATGCATCATGTGTGTTTTCCTGGTCACTCGGTTCTTTCATACGCCTGGACCTGTGGTGACTTATTAATCATGCTGTTTCTATTTTGAGCTCAGGTAGAAGCAGAGGAAACCCCCCCTCCACACTCCACAGAAACTACTTTCTGTGCACTTTTGTTACTTCAGTTTAGTGTATGATTCCTAGTTGTGTGTGGAAGACTATTTTCCCTCTCCTCCATGGTGCGTGCCATCATCATTAGCAGTCTTCTGCACAATAGCTAATTAGCTTTCTCATCTCCGTCTGCCTTCTCTATCCTGACTCAACTCAGCTAATCCCAGCCAATTAAGAATAAAAGCTTTCTTGTGGACTACATAGGTACGTGCATTAGTTTGTGTGTGTGTTCGTGCATTAGAATCCAGTATTGCACATGCCTCTGAATGACACGAGTTTTTGCAAACACCACCGTAAACACATACCCTCGGGTGACACTTGAATGATTTTTAATGTCAAGCCACTTGTTAGAAGGATGGCACAGTGCCTGTCCTAATCACTGCAGACAGCCAGAAACGGGACAGCCAGACGCAGACCCGTCGCAAAGACATGAATTTGTAAAAAGGCCTGCCAAAACACAATGGCTGCATTATTTCATGGGTCCCAGCTGTGGTGTTTAACTCTACATGTCTCCAAAGGTTTTTTTGTTATACTGTGGCGGGCTGTGTAATCAGTCTGGCATAAGGGTTTTCGTTTTTGTTTTTTTTTGTTGTTGTTTTTTTTGTCTAGATTTCTGTCAAGAGAAAGTCTTAATCATGAAGGCTATGAAAATACAAATCCATCTCTTTCTATAATGCTGACAGGTCCCTCAAAGATGTACTGACTATCCCTGAATTTCAATTCTGTCAGCAACAAAACAGGACATGAGGATGAATACAGTCTCTTTGTTTTATCAGTGGCTGAGAGGAGTGGGGCTTACATGCCATTATTCAATGGAGACTCTTACCTGCAGCTCAAGGGGCTCCATCTGTACGGGCATGATCTGCGGTAAGTCCCATCTCTCTGCGTGAAACTCACACAGTCTTGTACATCCACAGTCTTGTACAGTGTGCATTACTCAACACTAGATATTGTGTAGTTTTCATAAGCTGAGCTTGTTCTGCACCTAAGGCAGAGCTGCCTCCTTAAAGCCTGAACTGAATTGAGAATGAGGTTTGCACAAATAACATGATATCTAGTTTTGAGCATGTAGAGTATCTAGTATCTCTACGCAATTTCCATATAGAGAGAATGCCAGCACACCAAAAGCAGAGGAAGTGAGCACACTTTGTTCTGTCTTGAGTATGTTTAGCAGGGGATCTTGGACTCTTGAATGTGTTTACCAGCTTTGCTTATGTTGTGATTGCAGTCAAAAGCTCAGCGTGACAGTGGTTCTCATGGCCAACGACTCCAACGGTTTGATCTTCTACAACGGTCAGAAATCAGACGGAAAGGGAGACTTCATCTCCCTGTCCCTCAATAATGGGATCCTTGAGTTCCGCTATGACCTGGGCAAAGGACCTGCTACCATCAGGTTAGCATGATTTAATATAAAGTATATCTGGGTGGTATAATATAATACAAGTAACATTTGGTTAAAGGACCTACTAGCTACTGCAATTTTTTATACTACAACCAACATGTAGTGTAGCAGCTGTATTTTAATATTTGTTTTAATGAGCCCTTGTTTCATAATGTATGACTCACATAATGCCTCTGTGCCATATATTCAGGAGTAAAGAACCGATTCAGCTGAACGTGTGGAACACCATCAACCTGGAGCGCTCCCACCGCAAAGGAGAGATTATGGTGAACAAGAAGGACCCTGTCCGAGGAGAGGCACCGGTAAGAACGAACAAGCTAAAAATCTCCTGCCAGCTGGTTATGTTGATTTTTAGCATGTAGGGCTGGTGGGCCTGTGCTATGCTTGGCCTTGCTTGTGTTATATAGTATACTGTATTTGTTTGATCATCTGCGTGTTCTTATCATGTCATCACTGCAACTTCGGGCATCAGTGTTCGTTTTTGCTGTTGTAAAGGCGGATTAAATTGCCGCTCCAGGCACAGTTGCATCGGCAAACTTACCCCTCTTTGCGCTGGTTCACTTCCACGTGTTTCCGTCGGCTTGATTTGCCGCTATCTCCCAACGTCCGTCAAGGTAAGAAGGAGAGCCCCAGATGTAGAGGGCCAGTTTGACAAGCTGTCTTAATTTTGGAAGTCCCATAATTCCACTTAAAAAGCAGCCTTTTTAGCTTGCTGACATACTGTAGATAAAATCTATACAAAGCAAAAGCAGCTTTCACTGATATACAGACAGTTTTATAAATTCAGCCTTTGAGGTGGTGTTTGAGGAGGTGGAGACGGATAAGAGAGATAGCAGTACCAAGAATAAAACTCTTCAGCGTCACGTCTAAACCAATAAAGCAGGTACATGTTTCCAATTGAAGGCAATCTAATAGTTTGATAAGCCTGTAAGTCATCCAATTAAATTAAACAGTGTAATTTGTGATTATGAACATGCACTCTGTCAACTCTATCAGCTTCCTTTAAGACGCAATGCTCTCCATCGTTCCTTTCCCTCACTACTCTGTCCTCCCCCCACTGCCTCCCATCGTCTGTATGGTAATTGTGTTCTACTCCAGCTACACAGGCAGAAAATCTTATTAAAAGAGCAAGGGGAAAGCGAGAGATGGGTGGTGGATTGGGGGGATGCAAGGGATAAACCGAGACTAGTTATGGATCTCAATACAGAAACCCCATTGAGTATGGCTGTCAGCTAATTCTCTCCTACTCCTGCTTTAAGAATTTGGAGGCAGTTATGCTACTCAGAGAAGCCAGTATCATATGAAAGGTGGTCACACACACGTGCATGTGTATGAATACATATTGCATGCTGAGAGTTCTCATCATGTGGAAGATGGCTCACACTACCAGCATGATGATGTTTATATGTTCAAAGGCATATGTACAGAGTATAGGTATTGAATGGGAGCAGTCTGTGGGTGAGGTTGGGCTAAGTGGCACTATTCACTGTCTACTCACAGTCTTCATGGCCTTCTTAGACGTGCTCTTTGTATCCACTTTCTTAAGTAAACACACACTTGCACAGCTTTGTGAGTATATATATACAGAGGTGCATGTGCAAAAAAAAGTCTGCTCACATTTTTATACACACCCGGCACAAACACATTTTGTATTTCTATTAACGTACTTATATCACTTGTCTGTACTGCACTGCAGCTATGTTTAATGCTCTTACAGATATGCTTGTTGTGTACATGTATGTAGACTCATAGGATACTGTACTGTATATATGAATGTGTGTGTGTTTCATGGGCTTTTGCACTTGCCTGCTGTAGCTCTGCATGCCTTTCTGTGCACAGCCTTTCTAGTCTTCCCTTAATAACTCTCTTCCTCCCTATTTTCTGTTCTTCTCAATGATGTGCTGTCTGGAAATAAGAAATCACGCAAGGTAATGAAACAAGTCACACCTTAGCCCATATTTCATTTGAATCATTCACTCCGTCCTCTCACACCCATCTCTCCATACACAACAGCACAGACCAGAGGTACTTCTGCAGAACTGGAGGCAGCTTTAAAGGCGCCAGTTCTGTAGAAAAACTTTTCATAAGCCCAAAGACACACACGGAAACAGGATGCTCTTAAAGAACATGGTTTGGCTTTCACCTCGGCCCATCTGCTGTGGGGGTGGAAGAGGGTGGGAAGGTGGGAGGGAGAAGGAAAGGAGGCAGTCATCTTTGTGACGGCCATTGTTTTTAGCTACAAAGACATGTCTTCATTAGTCTGGCGTAGGTGGGGATATCACGCCAGTACTGCGTGGCTGTCGGAAAGTGAGAGCAAAGACAGGGGAGGCGAGCGAAGGGGAGGAAATATACCGTAGGAGACGGTGAGGTGCCAAGCCAAGCCAGGCTGTTCTTTTGTCATCTGCTATCGCTTCTTTTCCAAACAAGAGCAGTTCTCAATAATATCATAAAGTTGCTCACTCTTTCACCCACTCACTTGCCCATAACACAAACAACACTCGCTGAACATCACAGAGCAAGCATCACTCCATGGAACCGGCTGTCTCCTTTAACCAGGTTCATACCAGTTTGAGACAAACCAGAACAGGATGCATCATTTCATTGCATGGAATTTCACTTTAGTAGTCATAGAATTTTACATAGGTAGTGAGTGCTTGGAGAGCAAGTTCAATATGCATTTGTCACTTTTACCTGCAGAGTGAGTGTTGCAGAACAGCAAGGTCTATATGCAGGTAAAGACCCTGGGGTGGTCAACTCCATTTGCAGTTGGTGACAACTTTTGACTAAGCCTACAGGCAGCAGATTCGGCCAAGGTCCCCACCCTGTCTCTGTTGGAAGCGACTCAAGGTGCAGTGACACAGCCTCGGGCTTCAGCCAAGCAACACAGCCTCCTGCACTCCAAATCCCATCCTAAATAAAAGCCGAGCTGGTGCCAGCTTGCCTGCACAAAGCCTGTTTATTTGGCCCCTTCCATCATTATTCCTGCAATTAACTCCACTTTACCCCTCTGGCAATTGCTGCCCTACATAAAATAAAGATCATTAATTCCTTCCTTCTGAAGTGGGCCGGCTCTTCCATGCAAAAGAAAGAAGTGGCACCTTGCTAATGCAAAGCAAATGTCCCACAGGTTTGGTGGAAAGAATTGGATTTCATAGCTGTCTGCTGCACAAATGAATTGCAATTAATGTGTCTCCACACTCAACCATTTGAAAGGTCGGTGCTTATAATCAGCCATTCATTAGAAATGTCTGTAAAGAACTATCCATATCTCAAGTCCAGCCTGCTCCTGATTTCCCCTTGTAGTCTCTTTTATGTCTCACAGATAGAGGATAATTGACCACTCTCTCTGAGAGACATAGAAATCAATTATATTGTAATGTATCAAGAGTATTGACGTGGAAGGAAGGCAATGAAGTGCAGTTAAAACGTTCCAGCTATAATATGGATAAATCCTTGTTTTTTAACAGAGACAATCCTTAGTCTGAGACATGTCTGCAAAAGTGATATACAGTATTAATCTCAGTCTTTATAATCTCGACTAAAAGAATCCAACTCTCTGGACATAAGCAGATGGCTTCACTTACTAAAGTAAAACCAAAACCATTATCTGCTGCATAGAGAAGCCCAAGGAGAAATTGCAGATATGGAAGAGAGAGGATTTAATAGGACACTTAAAAAATACTGTACATGAGGATCTTTTTATTTTATTTTTTTCTCAAATTTGCCTAGCTCTGGCTCATTGGTTGAAACCACTTTGTGTCTTGTCTCATCAGAATCTGCACGTAGATCTTAACCTGAAAGAGTCTCTTCTTGTTGGCGGAGCTCCCGACTACAGCCGACTAGCAAGAGTCGCTGCACTCACAGAAGGCTTCAAGGGATCAATCCAAAAGGTAAATGTTTACAGTATAAGCCTCTATTCCTTGGAGGACTCTTGTCATTAGCTCTGCTTATGGATTCTCCTAATGTACATTATACAGTGTACAGTATGTTATTTCTAAGACTCAAGACACTTATTTCCTCAGACATACAGTTGCAAAGTTAAATAATTTATTAGCTGTCATACTACAGACCCCATATTAGTAATTTTCCATTATAAGCTTACACTGTGATGGGCAGTGGCAGTGGCTCTGCTCATTTGGATTAGCGTGCACTAATAATAGAATGCATATTTTGAAGTCCCTCCATTTCGATATTCTCAAATCTTTCCCTGACAGCCTTCCAGTTTTTTTCTTCGCTTTCCAGCAAAAAGCTCATCTCTGAGTGCCAAAAATAACCCGGTAGAACAAAGGCAGGATGTTACTGTTTGCGCAAAGTTGTCATTAGTTCTCTTCTGCAAACTTTCCCTTGACAGTTCTGAACAAATCAAAAGCTAAATGTGGCATTTGTCTTACTTGGCCTGTAGGGAATAGTTAATTATGAGGAAGATGCTGTGTGTTCTCAGTTTGATGTAATGCTTAACTTTACATCAAAGTTCTGAAGCATTTCCCTGTGCAGTGACAGTATGGTATTCATTTTTAGAGGAAGATGTTAAACTGAATATACAGTAGCACCAAGCGCCTGAACACGTTATTTGTTCTTAGGATGTGTTGTGATAAAGAATCTTAAATGGTCATTTTGCAGTAAACCCCATAACTCAATGTTATCCTAGTGTTTTTCTAAGGAGAGAAAAATGAAATCACATATATTTGACAACAAAAGATTTAAAAGTGAAACAAAAACAATCCAAGTAACCTCCGAAGGAAGGTCAAAGCAGATTAGCTATCTTAAACGTGTAATAGAGATGAGGACGACTAATTAATCTCAAAGAAAAAAGCTTTTCAGAAAGCACCATTAAAAAAGGTTTAATGGTGCATTCTGTTAGTGCTACACTGCAAATTGGGGTGTTCATGAGGGAGGGTCAAAATCAAACACACATACAGCAGTCTGGCATACCCTGACTGTTAGTCCCTAGTAAAGTTGCATTCTACAGAACAATTCCCATAATGCAACCAACAGCCTTTTGTGAGATCCTCACAAGTGTCTTCAAGCCCAGGCTGAGATGACATGTGATGATATCATCAGCTAGAGACTGTCGAACTCCCGCCGAGAAATAGAATAAACCTTTTTTTAAGTGTTACAGAGCTTATAACAAAAGGAATATAGGAGAACAAGTACGTTAGTTGTCTATATAAACAAAATAACCCTATATACATTAGCAACCAAAAATGTTTCAAGATGTACAGAGATATCTACACAAGTGTGAAGAGGTGTGGTAGGCCACAGCATAAAAGATAGCAGACGCTACCACAGTGTTGTAGAAGGTCGTTAAAAGAGTCCCGTTCACCCCAAAGCATCTCAGCCGCCTTAGCTGGTGAAGATGACA
Organism: Ctenopoma kingsleyae; assembly: GCA_032353495.1. NCBI lineage: Eukaryota > Metazoa > Chordata > Actinopteri > Anabantiformes > Anabantidae > Ctenopoma > Ctenopoma kingsleyae. The sequence goes on along the minus strand of JAUBNQ010000026.1, from coordinate 5,665,513 downwards.
GAAGGTGGTCAGAGCTCCTGTAACAAGCTGCCTCTCTCGTGGCGCCATGTTACGATAATGTTATGATAATGTTAATAGAAGACATCGTACAATTGTTCTTATACACTAAATTACTACAAATAAATCAGGGAGGGCCTTTTAAACCCATGTTTTCCTGCTTCCAGATCATTCTGATGGGTACACCCATCCTCAGAGAGGAGAACGCTCTGCGCTCCATTAACGTGGCCATGTTCCAGGGCCACCTGTGTTCTCAGGAACCCTGCCTCAACGGCGGGCGCTGCAGCCCACAGCTGGACACCTATGAGTGCATTTGTCTCAGTGGTTTTTCAGGGACCCAGTGTCAGAATAGTGAGTATCACTTTTACATTTTTATGTGTCATACTGCCTTTTGATGAGCTGCTGAAGATTGTGATGCGTTATCACATTTCTTACCCCTCTTCAAATACATTTATAAGGATCAGTATGTTTCATCTGGGTGTAAGCCAATAGCTAATGATACTTGCCGACTTGAGATCACCTTATTGTAGCTATGTGCCATTGCAATAAATCCTTGTAACCGCAGAAACTGCTCTTTTTCCATATCCAGCATCATTGGATTTTTCTCTAAAAGGAAGGATACAGTACATGGAAACATTTTGGCTTCTTTAAAGTGTAGTATGAGTGAGCCTGCAATCAACGGTGCTTTATGTAACACAGCTTATTCTTGGCTTGCCTCAATGGAAGGTGAACTGCTCATCTAATTTATTTTTTTTTGCTACCTTTATTTCCATTGTGTTCATTCTAGGGTAGGTAATTATACTGATATTAGACATCTCTTTTATGTTGGGGTTATTATGTATTGATTTCAAACTAAAGAGGCAGTTATGAAAACGATGAAATGTGTCACTTGAATATTCATGAAATCCGCTTTTCAAGAGTTGCGCATCCCTTTCATCATCCTCATGTCATGCCAGGCATATATTCACTCAGGCCTGATCTGTCTTACACACTCAGTCACTGATTTTGCCATTAACCTTGTGCGTGTGGCCAACTGTCCCTTTCACGTTAATTAAAACTACAAACGTGTCAACACTCCCCCTGCCCCATTTGCTCACCCTCCATTGCCTTCCTCTCTGACAGTTGAAACCTCGTTCTCATTGATTTGTATGATGTCATCCTCTGAACAATTGTCTTTCCCCCACTCCTCCCCTTCCTTCACAGCCATCTACGAGAAGTCTGCTGGAGAGACTGAGGCCATCGCCTTTGACGGGCGAACATTCATCGAGTACCACAATGCTGTTACAAAGAGGTAAGGAAGAGGACAAGGGGAACATCCTCATCCATTCGGCTTCATCCAACATCTTCACTGTAATAGCTGTTAGCCAAATTACACCTCTGTCTATCCATCTCCTCTCTTGGTAAGCTGTGATGACAGTGTGATGATATCATCAGTGCAAGGGCTTCAGGGTGAACTTGGCGCTTGGCTAATAGCTCATTCCCCACGTCTATGGCAGCTCTTCTCCACTTCTGACAGGATTTCACTAATTAGCGAGATGGTTAACAATCACAGTGTTGCCCTAAGCACGCTCAGTTTGCTCTGTGGTCTACCACTTAGCTCACACTGACACTGGACAATAAGCACATATGCATGATTAAACTTTTCGTAACATTTTCAGTGTGAATAAATGACTATTCTTCGGAAAACTGGCACCCAGAGACACGTCGCCTTCAGTTTTTAATCACCCTGTGAAGGGAAAAAGCTAATGACGTAAGTGTAAAATGGTTTCTGGAACGGGTGTTTAAAAAAAACCAAAATCCTGTCCCTTTAGGCAGCTGATGAGACATTTTTACTCTTCAATCCATCTACAAGGTTGGCAAGAGTGTGCCTCCAGGTTGGCATAAACAAAAATGTTTATGTGATGAACCTGAAAAGACATCAAGCATAAGGCTCTATATCTTCGTCTCACAGCTCTTCACACACAAACACTCAAAGGTGTAAAAACCAGGCCACAGCCTGCAGATCACCACACCCATGGAGACACAACTCTCAGTCACTCAGAAACAACTGGCTTCAGAACTATCTCAGATGTGTGTGTGTCTTTTTGTGTATCAGTGTTTGTGATTTCAGCGTTTCAGCTGCTTGTCCAGTCCTTAAGTCTGACCTCCCTTGTCATTGTCCACACATGTTTTGTCTCATGTAAATGTCCTTCACTGTTTTTCCTTTTCACTCAAGCCAACTGACCAATGAGATCCCAGAGTAAGTAGACATTTTGACTGGGTATGTGCCCAGCTTCAAATCAAGCCCAACTAACAACAACGAAGAAGCCATTTTTGTTACTTAACCCAGCTGGAGAGATTAAAGTACATTCAGTTTCCATAATTTTCACACCGAAATAAAGTTAGATTTTACATCCAAGCTCCGTATCCATAATTTAATTTGACAGATTTCATTATTTGACATTGACATGACAAGACATTTTGCAAAGTCATTAGATAATTTTGTTTTTCCAGTGCAAACGGAAGCATGAATGAGTGCATGATAAGCATTGTGCTCACCCCCCCCCAGAGAAAATTCATTGCTGTACTAAGAATGTGCAATATTTTATGCATGGTTGTTCATAAACAAAATGAATTGGCATACACTTACACTGAATGGCATTATCTATTATGTGGGAAATGAATGAGATCTCTTGAAAACTGTAAGAGGAGAATATATCAAATACACCTTAACGTTGTTTCTGGTACCTGAGTAGTCTCTGCTCAGGAAAGCCCTCAGTCATGACTTAGTTATTAAGGACTTTCCTCCTGCTCATTAGCTTGGTAAGTAACCTCTTGAAAAAAATCAAAACGCGAAGCAGAATTCATCTCAGATTAAGCCGACTGGATTCAGCCCAGAGTCCAATCCTTGCCAGGGCTTCTGTCATTTCTTTTTTGCCAGATCTTTAACTGTAATTGTGAATAATTACAGAGTCCGCGGTACAGAGAGGCAGTGACATGTTAATCACAGATTTGTCTCCCTTTGTAGATTAGACCTCCAATTGAGATCTCTCTGTAGTGTGCAGCCATGGGCATCAATCTCACTTAGCAGGAGGGGACAGTGGTCCTTGGAGCCAGACTGTCAAAAGTTTAATGGATGTCAGATTTACTAAGACCCACAATGAGCGTGAATCTAAGTAAACCCGAGCTCTGGTGTCACACTGTGAAGAGTAATTTGATTTTGTAAAGGTAATGAATACATTTCTCTAGAGGTCATTAAGAGCCGGATGAGGCCAAAGCGCTCACCTTGGGTTAATGTTTCTGTTACTATTTACGGCACCTTTTGATCACTCCTCCTTCGCTTCTCTGTGTGTATCTGAAAGCTCAGGTCGATTAGCTCAAGCCCCGTTATTTCAGTGACAAATCATATCTGGCCATGTCTCTCAACTGATATGACAGCTGACCCCATTTTTTTACAATTGCTACAATTTTTCTCATTCATTGCTTTCATCTGTAGACAGAAGGTAATTGCCGGTGCCATGGTGCACCACTATAAATATAAAGGAGTTGTTCAATATTTGGACACTAACTTAAAGTAGCTTTTGTGGTGGTGTGGACATAGACCAATGTACTTAATCTCAGTGCTGACTTAAAAAAAAAATGCTTGATCCCAGGGCATTGTGATGCATTAGTCATCCATTTTGAGCAGAGTGGTTCCCCTGAGAACCTCCTTTTATGGTTGTAGTGTGATCAGGGCTAAGCTACACACTTCCTATGATCACACAACAGTTGTTATCGACTGTTGGCTTGGTCGATATTGTAGTAGAGCAAATAAGTTATGCTTTTTACAGCTCCAGGTCTAAACTAGACCTCTGAGTCACCCAGTGGGCTCACAACATCCTCCCTCCCCTTCTTCCCTCTTTCCCTCTTTCCTTCTTTCCTTCTGGCCTCCTGCGCTTACACTGCATGCCGTTGACTTTCTCCCCTGCTCCCTAAAGTCCCGAGTCTCTGGAGAATCCATCTGACCAGAGGTGAGTCTGATGAAGCTTTTAGACGTTGGTGCTGTTCACTCACCTCTCGCCTCCTCATTCTCCCCTTCCAAGCAGACAATACAATCCCTCCCCAACCTCTCACAGGGCTCAGTCCTCCTATGCAGAGACCACATTGTTTCCATTATTAAGATAGTTAACAATGCAAATCGCAGTGAGACTCTGCGTATGCTTCAATTAATTCTGCAGTTTGAAGCTCTGATAACGGCACACAAGCAACCAGAGCTGCATCGTCTTTGCTGTAGCTGTCCTCACTGATGCTTTTGTTATTCTAACCACTACTGCCACCTAGAGTTGGAGTGAAGGGCAGCACTCAGCCTTCTGAGAATTTGAATACATATGAGAAGTAGATAAAATCCCTCCATTTACGAAAAAGAAACGGCAACACACCAGAGATCTGCGAAGGCACTGGTGTATATAAGATTTAGAACACTGTGTGGCGACGTTGTTTTATTCATGATATATTCAGCACTTTTAATAACCTTGACCTTATCACTGACAAGTTGCTCAGATGGAGATTTATTGGACCCTGTAAGCTCTTTGAGGGGTTGCCAGGAGAGGGTTCACTGAGCTGTATGAGCTGTATTTGTGTTTTTTTCCTCTCTGGGGAAGAAAAAACAGATTTGATGCCCTTAAATCATTTTTTGTTCCTGTTTACTTCAGCAGATTCAGTTAATCAAGGAGGTTGAAGTTTCCAACCTAAGCATGTTTTTCAAGGATAACATCAAATTTGATGCTGGATTCTTTCCCTCTCTCTGCTGAGTTGAACCTGCATTATTGTTGACCTAAGATGTCAAAGTTGTCTTGCCTTAGGCCAGCAGTTAATGAACTCCAAGGATATCATTCCATTGCTTCTTTTTTATTCTCTATTTTGAAAAGAAAATATTTGTGGAAAATGAGAAACCTCTTACCAGAAAAGTTGCTATACTCAGTTTCTCTTTATCCCTTCACATTCCCTGTCCTGTTTGTATTCCCATGTGCCTCTGTGTTTGCTATGCTGAGTCCTTTGTCTTGTCATCTGTCTTGTCTAATCTTTATCTCCAGCTCTGTGGTGCTGTTTTTTCTAATCCATGTGTCATTAGTTCTCTGTCATATGTACCCTCACCTTGTCTTTGTCTTTGTGTTTAAATACCCTTTGGCGAAGGTGGAAGTACATCTGTTTCGCACTTGCACAGATGCTGATTGATGACGTGCACAAGTGATCACAAATACACTAGCACACAAAGTGAAGGCATGACTCTACTGTATCTTCGCTGGACTCACAAAGAACAGAGGGATTTTGTGTGTTGGTTTGCAGGATGTGTGATGTTTTTGTCTGCACACATACAGTAGAGGCAGATCAGAGTGTGTTTTTTTTTCCTCACACATTGTCAAGAATGACAGTACAGTGCCTCTTAAGGATAAATGGAAGTCTGTGCTAGTCTGTGCATCCAAATCACCCTCACAGCTGTACAAGTAAGGAGACTGGAGATCAAACAGCTGCATAAACAACCCACATTCACAACACACCCTAACAGCAACACAGGGGGCACTGAGCAGCATTGCAGTTCATGCTCAGTAGGATGTAGGAAAGTTAATAGCAAAACATCCCCCTGCTACTTCTAAACTCTGTCTATATTCTAACTCGCTAATTATGAGACTGTAGAGCTCAGAGTAGAAAGTGTTCTTGCTAAATGGGTAATGTGCCCTTGAGACAACAACAGAGGTCCCTTGTTTCACATAAGCAACTGCAAATGACACAAGCACCAACTGAGCTGTTTCAGCTAAAGCCAAAGATTAGAACTCTTAATAATGAATTAGACCACTAGCTAAGTGATGTTTTTTTTTTTGTATAGTGAGAAGGCTCTGCTGGTGAACAAATTTGAGCTGAGCATCCGGACAGAGGCGACCCATGGGCTGGTGCTGTGGAGCGGGAAGGGTGTGGAGCGCTCAGACTACATCGCCCTGGCCATTGTGGACGGATACGTTCAGATGACGTACGACTTGGGCTCTAAGCCTGTCGTGCTGCGCTCTTCGGTGCGTGTCGACACCAACCGCTGGATACGCATCAAGGCCAGCAGGTGAGATGGAAGATGACAGGTTGTCTGGGATCGGGAGTGAAAGCTTTTACAGATAGACCAGGATTAGATTTAATCCATATTCTGTTTGTGTTGTGCAAAGTGTGTGACGCCTTGCATGAACCCTCTACTACACAGTCATCCCTTGTTCTGAAATTACTCTGATTAGTTTAAGATTAAGGATATTTTCATGCCTGGTCTTGCAAGATGCAGTTCACATTAATGAATGTTTAAAAAGTAAGAACATGTGGTAACTTCCCAACACATTTGGCATACAGTATTCTAGCAAATTTACCACAGAACTAAACAAAATAGATTTAAAAATTGTACACATCAACGTGAAATATGTACAGTAGGTCAAATAGTTTATATAACAATAAGAACTTCGTTAATATGACATTTAAAAACTCACAAATGGAAATAAAATGAAAGTAGAATAATATAATATTTAAAAGAATAAAAGACAAAATAGTGGTATACTATAGTGCAGCATTCCTCTGGTTGCCTCAGAATTGCTGTGCTGTTACTTTATTAAATACAGTAGAGTATCAACTAAATTAATAACAGGGCTGATCATAATCAAAAATACAATGAATCTAAGTACCACAAACCAGATGCCATAAAGTTTTTTTACTTTTGCACCTACATACACACCTGTAGCATGTGCTAACACTACATACATAAATAAATAGCCTGTAAATTAGACACAAGAGCAAAGGTTTTAAGATAGAAGTACGCAGCACTTAGGTATAT
>JAUBNQ010000026.1:5643635-5658599 GCA_032353495.1 Ctenopoma kingsleyae | reverse complement strand
TTGAAAATGACCCACTTAACACCTTTCCCTGTGATCTCTGCTTTATCGCTGCTGAACATTTGCTTTCTTCATGGCTGTGAATGGCAGTATGGGGGATAATTAGATTGGTTTCATCATGTATGGAAAGAATAATCGATCCTTGAAAAGCTGCTGCATTCATTTCAGAGATTTGGCCAAATTTCATCCCAGGCTTACAGAGAGACCACATGAGTTGCGGGAAGATGACATAATTTGGATGTTGATGATGGTGTAAATCGCGGCATGTGGCATACAGCTCACATAGTTACATAGCTATCTGTGTTTGCGGCTTGCCTTTAATGACACTCTCTCTGTTGGAAATCCACTTTAGCGACTTCAAATTAGCCCTATCGTCACAATTCTTAAGTGTGTGCTAATGCGTAGCACAGAGCCACCTAAAATGAATGGTGCTGTTACAGCATCTGTTAGGTGGTAGACAGGCACATTTAGAATGCTGCTTGGCAAAGGCAGTTATGTGAGGGCTTAGTGTGCTGGCAGTAGGGCAATGGAGTCTTGACACTTCAGATTAAATGAAACTGCAATTTACAGCTTTTCAGTGTGATGCGCATGCATCAGACTTACATTAAACTGCATCTCTCTCTTTTTCTTTCTCCTCCTCAGAGCACTTAGAGATGGCTCTCTACAGGTTGGCAATGAGGCAGCAGTAACAGGGTCATCGCCTTTGGCAGCGACACAGCTGGACACAGACGGAGCACTCTGGTTGGGTAGGTGCCCACACATCAAAAAAAAATAAAACAAAAAGGAAACTGTCATTCAGACTGTCTGTAGTACTTTTTCATCCTAGCCACTGGTTCAAGTTTGCCAAAAATGAGCAATGAACTCATTGGCAATGCAGAGGACAAGTGAAGTCTGGCAGGGAAAAAGATTGTGGTTTGGGCAAAAATGAAAAAATGGCCAGGCCTATTCAGGTATTGAGATGAAATGAAAGACTATCTCTCTAACTCAAAGTTGTCTGCTCACCTGAATTGAACATGACCAAAGTCAGCCAGTTATCTACCACGAGTTCAATTTGGTCTGAACTTGACTCAGAGAAATCGTTTTTGAAAGAACACACGCCGCATGGTGGGACTGAGTATTCTGAGGAAATAATATTGAAGACCGGTGGTGAAATAAAGTCAGACTGTTCTTTGGCAAAGAGACAGGTTTGGGCGAAGCAGCCTGAGTGACATTTAAGAGACACAGTGCATGTAGAGGTGTGCTCATAGACTCAGGTACATGTATACAAACACACACACGTACACACTGGGACGCAGTGCAGTGGAACAGGTGCTGAGTGAGCCCTGCAGCAAGAATACATAATCCTCACACAGCCCTCCCATCGAGAGCCCTTCTCCTTTTTAAATCCCCTTTTCACTGTTCATCATTAATTCATCTGTAACTTGCATGAAATTAGCCCTGTCGATCCCCAATTCGGAGGCCCGCAATCCGATTAAAAAGGCCAGGGACAGGGGATGTAAAGAGCTTGTGGGGGGATATGAACTCTCAGCTTGAACGATTAAAAAAGAGAAAACGTGGAAGAGACAGAGAGATGAGGAATGTGGAGGAAAAGGAGCTGAATTAACATAAAAGGAAGAAAGGAAGAGGATGATTCTGCCAGTGTAGATAACAGAGGGAGAAGAAGCATGAGAGCGTGGGGATGGCAGCAGGTACAACATCAAAAAGTAGGGTCAGCCTGTTTCCCCATAAGAACAGATCTCATGAAATTCAGAATAAAGAATTTCACGCTGATTTATAGAGAAAGAGACTAATGACTGCTTTGAGTGAGCTGGCTTAAAAAGTTGCTCAAAACATCATTAAAAGGGAAAAGGAGTCAGTCACACACCCTGCAATTAGGTCATCAGTTCTCCAAAAAGAACATTATGAGACTTTGTTTAAAAAAAAAAAAGAAGAAGTTTGGATGATTTCAAATGGAAGAGTGCTAAGTGTTAAGTGCTAAATCATGAAAAAGTGAAGTTAAAGCAAAATGGAAAGTACAGGGGACTGAAACGTTAGGCTTTGAAATGCAAATCCACATTTTGATAATAATAAATGTCCATTTTTAGACTTAATGCCACTGACAGATAAGAGCATGAGTAGGTGAGCATACAATATTTTCTCTTTTAACTCTTGTGGTTTCTAGCCAGGCAGTTTTGGCCTCCAGCCCATTACAGTGCAGGTGAATATCAACTATAATATCAAACATCTTGCTTTACACATTGGGTGAAATGGCCCTTATACTTTCTGCAAATAATTTGACAGACACGCGGCAGATTATTTGCATCATATCAGTTAAAGAGAACTGATGCACCTATAAGAACTCGAACTACCGGTAAGATCAGGAAAAACTGCACAGTTGTGAAAATACTGCTTCAGGGACAGGTGACAGCACAGCATTGAACGCTCAGCACTAAAGATGGAAACAAATTAAAAATAATGAGCATTTTATGTATCCGTAACTTTATACTCTGTCACCACTTTTTATCTGTAGGGCATTTCCGACTACTTTGTGCGCCATGTCAGATTAAAAGAAGCTTTCTTTTGTCTATCTTAACTTACTTTTCTGGTGTGCAGGCTTCTTTTTTTTTTTCACTTTGATCGCAGTTGTTTGACAAATAAAGTGTCATCCTGTCATGTCCATCAGCTGCTGTCATCAAGGGTAAAAACCGAAGCCTTTAATGCAACCTGACAAACACAAGCAACTGCTTTAGTAGCAGGAATAAATGTTGTCATCAAAATATTTCAGGTATAGCCTTTTGATGGCATTTACAGGTTTAATTTGTTCTGATATTCAAACCTTTATCCTGTTATGTGGTGCGGAATGCCACTTCTCAGCTTGTGAAAAGAGATAATAACACTTGGCATCAGGGGATAGTATAGATTAAAAATCTAAAATCTTGTAACAGAACACTTGTGACAAAAGCTCTAATGAAACATTACTATTGGTTGTATAATGGAAATAGAAGCAAGTTGGTGCTCAACATATCCTAAATGACCAGTAGTTGCTACTGTAGTAGACTGAGCAGTATAACTTGAATCTGTTTGGAGTAATTATCATCGGATACTCACTTCGGTTGTGTCTTATTTTGAGTATTCATGTACAGGAGCTGATTGGTCATGATAGAAATTTTTGCCTTTTTCTCTACTCAGGTGGTCTGGAGGAGCTGGCAGTGGCCCGTCGACTGCCCAAGGCCTACAGCACTGGCTTTGTTGGGTGCATCAAGGACGTGGTGGTGGACGGCGTGGAGCTCCATCTGGTGGAGGACGCCTTAAACAGCCCCAGAATATTACACTGTTCTGCCGCCAAATAACCCGGCCAAGACAAAACATTCAGAGAAACGGAAAAATAAGAAACCCTGTCACCCGCTCCCTCCATAGCGCCCATGTCTCCTGCTATAATTATTTTCTATTTTTGTATACTTTTCATTGCTTTTTATATGAAAAGAAAATTAATATGTTTTAATTTTTGTTTCATATGTTTTGTTCTTGTTTTTAATCTGTACCTCCATTCACGGAACAAACATTCTTTTTCTTTACTGCCCTCAGTCTTCACCTTTTTTTTTAAAAAAAAGCAGGCATATTTTATTCTTCTCAGTTTTGTTGTTTTAAACCAAACGCCAACTTAGATAAAAAAGCCTGCTCATTTTCCTCACTCATTACTTGAACGCTGGTGGACCTTGCTGATGATCTCTGGTTACTGCCTTGTCTTGGTGCCATATCTATCATCCACATTCCCCAAGCATGGCCTATACATGATCTATATAGACGTACATTCCCCCATGAGAAGTGGACGCAGTGTACACTGTAGCTGATCTGTGCAGCTCTGGCGTCTACAGTCAAGAGACTCTGTATTCAGCCCTGGTAGCCCACTGTATTTTCCTAATGGGACTTTTCATATATCTGTCAAGCTGCTACAGTGAGAAAGTACACAGTCTAAACCACTCGATCAACCCTCATCTCACTGCGCCAAAAAAAAGAAGAAAAAACTCTCCACTCAATCTGAATCCCATCAGAGCCTTTAGTTTTGAAATATGACTCACTAACACTGCAACCTGACATGATGGAGAGAGCGCAGCATTCCACAATGACTCGCATATCATTAGTCATAAGTCAAGACATGAATCATAGACATAATAAATGTTATAAATATAGAATATATAAATAATACCTGAGACTGTGAATATGTATAAGATGGGTTCTCTTTGGAGAATTGTGCTTCTCATGTACTATTGTGCGTTCTGTTTTACAATCAGCAGATGAACTAATGATGACCACTATAAATGCATGCACTTCTGCAGTGTTGGTTTGAATCTGGATTTTGTTTTTTTTCCACTTTGTTCTAAAATAACTTTCTAATTTGAAAAATGTCAGTTTTTTTTTTATTATTCCTCTTATGTAATTTCAGAACCTACAGAGCTCAAAGTAATGTTGCTTGTCCATTCCCTGTGTATTTTTTGGTCTTTTGTTTTTCTTGGGAGCAGTTAGTTTTGCAGGACTTTAAATGGTGCATAAGGGGAAGTTGTTACCATATCTAACCTTAAGGAGGTGCTGAGGGCAAACACTGAAGAAAAGGAATGACAGAAAGCAATCGAGGAGAGATCTTATGATGGGGAGAGCTACTACTCTTGGAATGCACTGTCAAACAACAGTCAACACAACAAAAAAAGCTTCAAAAAAACGCTGCTGAGATTGAATTTCTTTTCGGAGTCTTTTTTTTTTTTGGGCTGTTGAGAGAGACTGTGATGTTGTGACCTTCTGAAGCCATAACAGCCACAAAAATGGGAAAACATGCATAATCCTACAGTACTTGCAAATTAACAGAGCAACGCGTGAATTTGTATTGCTCGTGCAAATTCGGTAACATTCATTGAACGGATGCAACGTGGAGTCGTCTTTGCTGAACCACAATAAGCTGCGTTGACTGACTTAAAGACGCTCATTTTGATATGAGAACCTTGGCAATATTCAAAGCCAAAATCATGCCTGTTCGTGGTTGAGTGTCAAATGGTCTTGTACTATTTCTTTCTTTCTTAAGTTTTTACTTATGTTTCACTTCTTCAATCATCAAGCATTTTTTTTTTGTACAGCCCTGCAATTTTTAAGTGTAAATTTAGCAAATGTGTGATCTGTGGAGGTTTATGTTTTTAGTAATATACACTGGAACCATGTCTGACTTGTCTGTTCACCCACACAATGATATACTTATGTACACGGGGGAGGGATAGCCCTAAAGCTATAACTATGTTGTGTAGAACCAAGCTTTTGAGTGTCTACACCAGACCAGGAACCCATTTCTGGTGTCCTGAGACACATTTAAATTCCAGCACTCACTCCAATAACTTTAGACTGGTCTTCTTTTACCATATTGTTCTTTGAATCTGACCCATTCAGGGCCTAACACTTACTTCAGGAGAGATTCCTGTGTATGTGGATGGACTTGAGAACAGCAACAGAAAATTGCAGTCTGTGGTTTGGGTGGAAACTAATAATTGCCTTAAAAACCGGTCACCTCAACTCTGAGCAGGTGACAAAGACATCATCCATATAACATGTTTCCTTACTTTAGCCAGTGTATTAGCCTCAATCCCATAATGTAAATGAGTAATACATAATAATAAGTATATTAGTAATAATGCTCTTACACAAAAAAAATCCCAGGGGGCCTCTGCAAACATTCCCTCTGGCTTTTTACAAAAAATCTTCTAATTACTGGATTTTGAATCTTTTCTCTTTTTTTTTTCTGTTTCTTATTTATGTCTACATGTGGATTACCCTCCATGTTTGGCCTCTGTAAACTACTGTCTGACTGCGCAAACTTCCTCAAAGGGCAGTGCACCAAGTAAGAGTGGCATGACCTGAACATTACTAACTTTATGACCTTTGTCTTGTGTTCCTACCACCATGAAATAAAATATCAACCAAACGGAGTCCATTTTTGTCAGCTGCCTTAATGTTGTCACTACCTGCAGTTCATTTGCATTTTGCACTCTGAACTTCCTACTGTAGATATACATCTTTAAAAAGTAATTTCCCAATAGCTAGACATTGTACTTTTAGCTGCTGTTACTCAAACTGGTGTAATAACTATCAGGCTGTGAAGATACAGACAACACTAGTTAGTAGTGTCAACTGATTGATGGATTTAGTCTTTTCATGGACACAAGGTTTGAAACTTGGATTTTTTACATTTAAATTATTACTGCTTGATTAGTAAGCATTCTTAGTTATTGCAAATTCATTACGATGAAGGGCTGGCCAGAGTGTTGTGGAGCATGACAGAGCAGACAGAGGGAGGGCTGGGTGGAGCAGAGTGGACTGATTTCAAGTCTCATGCTAATGCAAGCTTAAGTTTTGAGACTGAAATTTTAAACTTTTGTGTCAGTGACTAATTTGCATATCTGTTGTTGCTTAAAAACATGTAGTGAGGGTGCAAGTGTAGTTCATAACCTTGGATACAGTATTAGTACAAAACAGTATTTCTTCAGTCTCTGTAAAAACTGAGTTAGTTCCTTCCAAGGATGAAGTTTCTCAATTACAGCCATTAACCTGAAAGCTACAGAATTATTGTGTTAATATCTTTTCCCTTTGCCCTCAGATATTTCAGTACTTATAAGAAATATGTTATTTAAGCAGTTGTGTACTCATCTATGATTTATGTATGTAAATAATTAAAGCCCTGATGGAAGGGAGGAGAGCCCACCTAGGGTTAGATTATATACTATAGGCTGTAGTAATGAAATTGCAATAGTTTAAGTACAGTTTGGCAGGAAAGCTTAAGTATCTTACAAATGTCCCCATGTTTGTCTCCTGTTCGTTGTTAGTTTCCAGGCACCTCTGTATATTGAAAGAATCACAAGTCACGACTTCAATCTGTGCTCTGTCCTAATGAGCGGTTTCTGCTTACAATTTGATTGAAGTGTCCAAGAGACAACAGCGTTTTTCAAAATCACAAGCAATTTTAGATGCTGCACTTATGTACACGACAATAGCAACAGCATATCTGGCTACAGTGATATTTACGTCTTCTAATTCAAATCACCTACAGCAATCTCTGTATTCTGCTGCCAATTGAAAAGCCGGAATTCAACAGAAAAAAAGCAGCTGCTGCACAGCTTCATACATCATTCAGCAGCAACATCCAATATTTGTCTTGAGTTTTCATTAAGCCTGAGATTTAATGAGTTTAATTTATTCCTCGCTAATGACAGAGAAGGACACTGCACACTATGTTGTGTTAATTAAAACTCTATGAACTGGTGTTGGTGAAATAGTTTTGCCCAGTGAAGGATCCTTCTGGGGAATGATCGTTTTCAAGTTGATGAGTGTAAGTAGTTTGATTAAAAGGTTTCCCAGGAATTAAAATCAAGACAAAATGCAACACCCCTGTGACAAATGTAACCAAATCAAAAAGAAGAGTATTGCTTGGGTGACAAGCAGGAAGAGGGTTTAGATTGTCTGGGGTTAGGATTATGTATTTTGGAGGATACCAGATTCGCAGAACTCACAGACACAGAAAGCTCATTCTGATTCATGTGTTGAGCAACTGACTGGCTTTTAGAGACATAGCAGGAGCAAGAGCTGTAAAGCAGCCAAAAAATTGAAGATGTCTTTCCCATATTGGGGAACGCAGTTTGTTCAAGGGTCAAAGTGGATTTTTAAATTATGCAACAAAGTCAGGCCCTCTCTGAATTAAATTTCATCAAATCGTCCAACCTGAGCCAAAAACAAGCCCATGAGTCAACATCATCATTAATGGAAGTAACTGCTTAGAAAATCACTAAATGATTTTCCAAGAATTTTTTGTGAAACAGACTGGACAGTTACTCCCCTAAAATAAAACCTCACCCATCCTACACTTCACCCCATTTTGTGAAATAAATCCCCACTCACAGCTTTTTATGTCCAGATGGTTCCAAAGGTTCTTTCTATCTGACAAGGCTCCAGCTGTCCAGCTGCATCACTCACAGTATAAGCCCTCTTTGTTTCCCTTTCCAGATTTTTTTTTTGGCCTCTGGACAGGCAGATTTGCAAGTCTCAAGATGATAAGGGTCAAAAGGTCACAAGCTTATGGAAGCAGCCACCTCAGGGTAGATGGGACATCCTGGTTTCCATTCCCCTGGGTGTTTAACTAGGCTTTGTGTTCTTGAATCTAGTTGTTCCTACCAGACTCAACAGGACATCAGTCTTCATGGTGATAAGACTTCAATGTTGCAGTCCAGAAACATGTGTAATGTAATGTAACTGTAATAATTTGACGTTAAGTACGCATTTAGGGTACACACCTGTTGTAACAGGTTCATTCATGTGTTTTCAATATTGTGGGATACAAAAATAGTTCTCAGCATCCTTTAAACAAACTGATGGTATACAAAAGGCATCTCAACCACCCAATAAATGGTAATGGTCAGTTTTTAAAAAAAACTTTTTTGTTTCTGTTCATCTGTTTTTAATCAATCACATTTAGTTTTAAACACTAAATGTGCACTCAGTGTTATTCCGATATTTGGCTGTTGCTATCAGTTTCCACTATTGATCAGACATTAATGTTTTTCGGTTGTGTAAGAGGGTTTTTTTTTTTTACTGCACACCAGACCCAAACAATAAACTGAATGTTCAAACTCATCAAGCCTGCCTGAAGCACATTGCAGCTGGCACTTTGACAACAGAAATTCCATGGAGAAGAGAGATTCCCACTCCATCATCTGAGTGTCTGTAGGCTGCAACAGCACACTGGGTCAAACTGTGGAAAAGCAAATCCATAGATGTGAAGCCTGTGGGCTCACACACAATTGCATAAGCCCATCCATCCCCCAGTAGATTAACCTCCAGTGATAACCACAGGCTGGTGACGTCAATGCTGCTCTGCTTCTCTTACCCCCACCACCATCTTCCAGAGCTGGTAGGCTGTCCCATCATGACTGCATAACTGAAGAGGAAGTATAGACCTTCCTTATCTATTACAATACAATAGCAGAGCTTTATAATAGCATGGCAAAGTCATTAATATTCCATCACTGATAAAAATGAGTCTGTAGCTGTTTATTTTCTACTGCCATACACTATACGTAGATTCATGTTTTATGTTATGCATTATTGCTGTGCTCCTGCTTTACTGGTGTTAAACGAATAGCAGAATTGTAAATTAGCATGATCAGGATATTTTAGTTATGCAGTCACAAGTTTTTGATGAATGTAAAGACGTACTATCTATTTATACTTTTTTCAAATACTGATATTACCCTGAATATGAACTTTAACAGTTCTCCAGTGTGCATCAAGTTAGATAGGGTTAGTCAGAACAGGACAGGAAAAGCTCTTACAAAATGGTCACATGTGAACAAATTCATTTGAAGGTCTCTTAAGAAGTGATAGTAGGCTGCAAAACAAGATTTATGTAAGTAGTTTGAACAAGCTATATTATACTGTACCACGTGTGCCATTTTCTTATTACTTTCTATACTAGACATGCATGTGAATAATCCTATGCAAACGTAAGGTAATTACAATTTAAGGTAATTAAACAAAGGTGCATAAACAGAAATATTTCACATCGGTGGTTATTAAAACGTAACATAAAATTAATCTGTTCTGGATTTCTCCCTAAGAGTTGCCTGCCAAAAGGCCTTTATTTTGATGGCACCCACCGGAAGACGTGTCAGTGGTTCTGAGTAGCACAGGACGCAGATTTCAACAGATCCCTCACTCCTCACGGCGACTCAGCAGAGGCAGAAGGGCAGCGTTTGAAGACACTTGACAGCTTTCAGAGACTGCTATGACATCTCGCAGGTAAAGTGGAGCTTGTTCTTAAACTGTCATGGACGTCGCTGTCATATTTACCAGCTTCTTTGCGCC
The DNA here is from genome assembly GCA_032353495.1 of Ctenopoma kingsleyae. NCBI lineage: Eukaryota > Metazoa > Chordata > Actinopteri > Anabantiformes > Anabantidae > Ctenopoma > Ctenopoma kingsleyae. Next base: position 5,648,732 of record JAUBNQ010000026.1, on the reverse strand, counting down.
GGCACAAGCAGCCGGAGATTGTGCGGGCGAGATTGAACTGAGGCTCGAAACCAGGGGCGCCTCAACTTTTTCCGTGCAACAGACCCTTTTATCTGAGGCACTTGTCGCTTTTTATTTTAACTTTCTCGTAAAGGAACTTAGTTGTCTGTTTGTCTCTGCAGTTATAACTTAGCAGAATTGCAGACCTGTAGCTGACTTAGTTTAGTGCGGTTTTAACACAGGTGTTGACACTTTGATAAATCGTGTATTTAATTTAAGCCGCAGCTGTGAAGTAACAGTGCAATTAAAGTAAACATCGCGTTGCTTTGTTTTCACGTTTTACCGTAATTTACTTTTTTTTTGTGTACATTTTTGCCAGTGGTGTGATTTAATCATGAACTGCAGCTGAAGTCAGACAGAAAATCTAATAACTCCTTAGACCTATTTCCTACTTTAAACAAGTTCTTAAGTTGTTTTGTACACTTTTATAATTTAGTTCTCTGGGCTTCTCCTGTCTCTGTCCGCTCTCTTTGTCTGTGTGTACACAGTGCAGGAAATTGTCTTACAGCTTCCTGTGAATCTAAGCTATACACACTACAAGTATTGTAGTAAACCTATGGCGAATTTAAAAAGGCACTTTGTGGCACTGTGGTATTATTCATGCCTTTTATATTATATCTACATCATTCTCAGGCCTCCACTAATGTGTTGTGAACAACCACAAAACAATTAGACCTCTTATGTAATTAATAAGTTAAGCTTTAAAAAAAAAAAGAGTAGATTATAGAACATTATAAAGTAGTAGCCTGCTGACAGCTTTGCAGTGTGTTGTGTTACTTACAATACAATAACTCAGTCCTGTTCTAATATATTATTAACCAAACGCACAACTGTGGACTAATAATGATTTATAAAGCTCACTGAAGCATTGACCTGCTTTGTATGTGAGAAATTAAAAGCTACAGGAGATTGTGCTCAACACTTTTAACACTGAATACATACATACGTATTTAAATTTTGTATTATTGGTTCATATAATGTCAGATTTATTGCTAGATAAACATATTGGAAGGACCAAATAGTGCAGTGAAATGCAACAGTTTTACTTTTGGCACATATTTCTAGTCCTTGTCACAACTAATAGTCTGTTCAAATGTTGGAGCAGATTTCTATGCAAAGTGACCTCTGAACATGTGACCGTCGCATCTGCTGTGGACTCAGGAAAATGCAGTGTTGGCAATCAGAGTTTACACTTGATACAAATGGTCTACCGCTATATGGGTGGAAAAGATAGCAGATGTGTCACATTGCATGATTTTAGATAGGTGACAGCTGTATTCTGCAATGGCGAAATAATGATGTCCATGTTTAAAGACCAACCTTTGATTTTAGCCCAACTTCACAATACACAAAGGTATTTATTTCTCTTTGGAAAGAACAAAGATTCTTCAATGCTGGCCATGTTCTTTGGCAAAAAAGTATTTTTTCATAATAGAATTTGATTGACTTGATATGGCTTAAACCTTGATGCACCAAGGGGAGTTTAGAAACATGAGAACCGCCTAGCTGCCTGAGAAAATTTTTACAACCACTTTTTACAACATGCAACATTTCCATAATCATAGGGTGTTAAAAGATTTAAAAGACAACACATTATGCTGCGATCTAAAGAAATTCAAGAACAGATGAGAAACAAAGTAATTGACATGTATCAGTCTGAAAAGGGTTATAAAGCGATTTCTAAGGCTTTGGGACTCCAGCAGTTAGAACCATTATCCATAAATGGAGAAAAAATTGAACAGTGGTGAACCTTCCCAGGAGTGTCCAGCCAATTAAAATCATTCCAACAGCACAATGACGACTCATCCAGGAGGTCATAAAAGAACCCACAACGTCTAAAGTAGTGCAGGTCTCACTTGCCTCAGTTAAGATCAGTGTTCATGATTAAAATTATGTGGCTGAATTAGAACTATTGAATGTGAAAGACTCGTGGCCAGTTATCGCAAATGCTTGATTGCAGTTGTTTTTTCACATAGGATCAGTCAGGTTTGGAAAGCTTTACTCAGCTTATTGTTGTGTAATATTAAAACGTGGTTGATGATTTGAATCATTTAAGTGTAACAAATATGCAAAAAAAAAACAAACAAGAAATCAGGAAGGGGGCAAATACGTTTTGTTAAGAGAGGTACGGTATGGCATCTTTTCATTAGCTACAGGATGTGTTCTTAAGTATTTTGTATTTAGTTGAATACTTACTTAAATTCATAGAACAAAATAACCAATTCTATGGGGCGGCTGTGGCTCATTGGCGAGGCTGACTCAGAACAGGTAGAATAATCATCTATCATCATGTGGTTTGATTCCCTGATACTCCTGTAATATGTTCAAGTGTATCAGGCAAGACATCGGTGTGTAATTGTGTTTGTGAATGAGAAGAAGCAGTGGAAAGTGGTATGAGTATCTATAAAACAGCAAAGCGCTATTGAAATCACACCATTTACCATATGTATACTGTATTCCTAAAGCATATGGATCATTCCTGCACAACAAACCAGCATCCAGTTGACTAATACAATAGAAATTTGGTGTAATCACCTTAAACTCCACTTTTATTTCCACTCCAAATACTTTGTAAGACTCAGATTACTGGAATAAACTAGACTGGGGAGAAAAGCTTTTGTCAGTAGACACAATTGTAAACGTGTTAAAATCCTGGTGAGTTTCACAACATATGGGAATAGAAAATGAGAATAAGAACTGTTTGTGCCATAATTTCTTATTTAGTCCTATAGTTGCTCCAAGGTCTGAAGCCACCAGAAGGCTACAATCAGAGATAGACAGAAAACACTGAGACAAAGTAAAAAGCTGTTTGCATGTCTGCCAGTTTCCACGGTTTGTTGCCGGCCGAGACGCGTACAACTGTTGCTCTGTGGCTCACTCTGTACTTCCTGAGCTGACTTGTCACAGGGGAACAATACTACAATGCGTACCATCGTGATCTGACAGACCTGCTCTCCTGTTAATGATAGTATCACTAAGGCTATGCTATTGGGGAAGGCTGGAGTTTCCACATATTTTCATTATGTGTGTCATTATTGTTTTTGTAATAAGGATTTAGTCATAAAGGAACCATTTGTACTGTCCCTCATTGTAACACTAGCATCAACATAACAGTGGCATTTTAATGAGTTCAGTATAGCTGTGGATACAGAGAAAGAAGTAATTATGCAAAAGCACTTTACACTGATGTTCCTTTTTTATTTTGCCAATTCTGTGTAGTATTACAAACTTTCCACTATTGGAAACCACCTCTGCCCCCCTTTGTTTGTGGAACAGACCTCGTCTGTCACTGAAACTCATTTGACCAGCTGAGAACAGTGAGTCAGTTTTTTTTCGATAAGCCGCCAGGAAAACAACAGCCCGTGTGGAGGAATAAGATAACACTGCCAACATTTCCAGGAGTGCTCTGAACAGTGTTGTGAAAAAGTATTTGCCCCCTTCCTTTTTTTATTTTAATTTTGTTGCCTATTTGTCACACTTAAAGGATCCAGATCATTAAACAAATTTTAATATTACACAAAAACAACACAAGCAAATTGAAATCCGTGATTTGATTTTTTAAGTGAAAAAAACTCTCCAAACCTGCTACCCCCCCTTGATAAATCATGAATGAACTGTGAATAACCACAGTTTTTAGAAAGATATGTTTGATTTCACTTGCCACACCCAGGTCTGATTACTGCCAGACCTATTGAATCAAGAAATCATTTAAATAGAAGCTGTCTGACAAAGTGAAGCTAAAATATCTCAAAAAGCAACACACCATACAACAATCTGAAGAAATTCACAGACAGATGAGAAACAAAGTAATTCACATGTATCAGTCTGAAAAGGGTTTCAAAGCCATTTCCAAGGCTTTGAGACACCAGCGAACCATGATGAGAGCCATTATCCACAAATGGAGAAAATGTGGAACAGTGGCGAACCTCCCCAGGAGTGGTCAGCCTACCTAAATTACTCAAGGGGACAACAAACACAGACTCATTGTCATTACAGAACCCAGAACAACATCTAAAATGCAGTCCTCACTTGTCTCATTTAAGGTCAAATTCATGATTCAACAGAGCAGAAATGGCACCTATGGGAGAGTTCTATGGCAAAAGCCACTGCTGACCAAAAAGAACACAAAGGCTTGTCTCACATCTTCCAAAAAAACATCTTGATTATCCCCAACTACTGGGCAAATTTTTTGTGGAATGATGAGACAGAAGTTGAACTTTTTGGCAGGTGTGTGTCCAGTTACATCTGACGTAAAACTAACACAGCAGTTCTTAAAAAGAACATCATACAGTCAAACACGGTGGAAGTAGTGTGATGCTCTGGGGCTGCTTTGCATCTTCAGGACCTGGACCACTTGCTCTCATTAATGGAACCATGAATTCTGTGCTCCGCCAGAAAATCCTGAAGGAGAATGTCCCGCCATCAGTTTGTAACTAAGCTGAAGTGCACTTGGGTTCTGCAGCAGGACAATGATCCAAAACAGACCAGCAAGTCCACCTCTGAATTGCTTAACAAAAAACAAAATGAAGGTTTTGGAATGACATATTCAAAGTCTGGACTTAACTCCAATTGAGATGCTGTGACATGACCTTAAATAGGCCAATCATGCTCAAAAGCCCTCTAGTGTTGCTGAATTAAAACAAGTCTGCAAAGAGTGGGCCAAAATTTCTCGCAAACGCTTGATTGCAGTTGATGCCGCCAAGGGTGGGTTTAATACTAATAACTGGGGGGCAAATACTTTTCACAGCATGTTTTGCATTTTATTCAGGAAGAAAATATAGATTATAGGTGACAAATAGGGCTGCTTGATTATGGAAAAAATCATAATCACAATTATTTTGGTCATGATTGAAATCACGATTATTTTACACGATTACTCATTGACTTTGGAAATATGTCGCATTTATTGAACAGAAGAGTGAATTCTTATATAAGTATATAATAACCGGTGCCGACACAACCGCGTAGCAAAAAAAAAAAAGCACCTAATATGTTTTTGATCCACGTCCGCTTCTTCGAATCCAAACTGTTCCCAAACAACAGAATTGCTTCTACCTC
>JAUBNQ010000026.1:5630871-5643535 GCA_032353495.1 Ctenopoma kingsleyae | reverse complement strand
GAGTGAGAGAGTTCGGGCTTCTGGAAGGGCGAAAGTGCGGATGCGTGCGCGCGTCAGAACGCAGGTCAAAATAACTTTTAAAAAAAGTAAATCGTTTTTTTCAATTACACCATTTTTGTGATCGTTGAGACCCGAAATCGAAATTCGATTAATTGCACAGCCCTAGTGACAAATTATTGCAAATAGTTTCATGCCCATGAATTTTGAATGCTTAAAAAGGAATTCAGACTTACTTTTCCACATGTAGGCTATGTCAAATATTTTACATTTAACATGTCAGAGCTGCATTCATCTTAGACTAAACCATATAAATTCAATTTGCTCATGTTAATACTGCCACAACTGCTGCTGTTTTTGGTTCTTCTCTGTATTTGCATTTGAATGTGATTTGGTGAGAAGTGCTGATCCCCTGCTGCCTCTGGCTGGTGAAATCAGTACACCGGAAAAGAGGAACAAAGTGATGGCCCACCAGCTAATATTTCCCACTTAACTTCTCTTTGCTGGCAGGTCAGTGCTTATGTAAATTTGAATGACAATAACAGAAAAAGTGCTTCTCCTATAAAATAGTGTATGTTGTATATGTATATCATCACCTTTAGTTACCCAAGTGTGTAAAATTCAATCAAATCAATCAAAAACTAATTATTGCAACTCATTATTTGTCATATAAATAATTAAAGTTATCTGTCTGTAAAAAGTAGACTAATAGTAACAGTGGATAATAAGATAGAAAAGTTGCTCATAGTTGCATAGTATGAAATATGGAAAATCTTAGCCAAAAATATCAGCATATATTTAATTTCAGTAATATTATTGTGATTAGTAACATCTTCCTGTGGACTAAATGCCTAACTGAAGCACATCTGTAATCTTCTGTCCCTTACAAACTGCAAAATCCCTGCTCAAGACATTTGCTTTATAACCGTTTTAGTGGAAAAAAGTCAGGACAAAACCCACATGATGTGACTGTGTGAAAAACATGAATTTAATGTTCAGCATGTTATTGTACGTTGTATTGCCTGTTGAGTTTTTAATTAAGTTTTAAACTTGTTATTTCATTATTTTAAACTTATGCACTCTGATAAATGTTGCTAAGTTTTTGCACAGATGTCAGTCAAAATTCAGAGAGCTGCATTTTCAGAAATGTTTCTTAACCAACAAATTTAATGTGTAAAAGAGGCAAAATGAGACTTTTTGAGAGATTATAATTGCTACTTTATTGATCCCCTTGGGGAAATTGTTGTTTGGACAGCTGCTAGACCTGTGTCAGCGCTACCACAGGGTATCGGTGTCTTGTCCAAGGACACCTCGACATGTAGCTTGCTGGGACTGGGCCTGGATTACTCTGTCCCAAGAGTTTGTTTCTTAATCCTTTTTCTATTTTGGACAAGAAGTCCAGTGTGCACTCACTGGTTTGTTTGTTTTTTTCCAGAAAATTTGGTTTCCACGTGGTATGTTGAAAAAAGACTGGATGTGGCTGTGAAAAACATAGTAGTTATTCATTAACCAATAATGCCTGGAACCACTTTAACTGTGTTTGACAAAGCACAAACCATGGATACCCTGTACTGTTAGTTGTTTTTATGTGTTTAATAAATAGTCTAAACTTCCCTGGAAGCTTTTGACCATCACTGCCATTTTTGTTACCAGTAACATTCTTGTTAGTCAGTTAATCAGCTTTTGGTGGATTGCATACTGTATGTGCATGTGCAGAAAACTGTAGTAACTGCAGTTGCCTAACTTAGTCATTTAGCTAATTCTACTAATCTGACTGGCTGGTGGTACACAGTAAAGTAAAATATTCAGCAGTGGCTGGGTGTGCGAGTTTAGCACCTCATGTAAATACCCCAGATCATCAGCTGGGCTAAAAATATCTGAAACATTACCAAAATCCACACCCCAGGGCTTGTCTGTGACCAATATAGCCCCAGCAGAAGCTTTCATGCTGCGCTGCTGATACTAAGTATATCACCTTTTTGTCACTGTGCCTAGACAGGCGTGCTTTAAATAGCTGACCAGGGCTATATTGAACTTGAGACATTATGTAAGTGGATAGAGTGGTGGCTGGATGCACACAGGGCGCGTTTCCCCTCAACCAGCCAAAGGCCTAACCTGCAGCTCTCAGCTGCCTCTGTCTCTCCTAAAGTACATCCAGTTTATTCTCCCTTTCCCTGTCAATGTCCTGTCAGATGAAACCAGGCTGTTTGAAATCTCGTTCTTTTTGTCTTCTCTCTGTCTCTGTATCTCACTGCCCAAGGCCAGATGCGGGGAAACGGGGCGCCTGGTGGTTGTCAAAGGGAATCCTATTCTTGGAAAGCCCTGAGTCACTCCTGCTTCTGCAGTCATGATTGGAGGAGGGGAGGGAGGGAGAAAATGTGCATAGGGCTGTAGAGGAGAGCATGCTGCTCAGTCTGTTTTAGAGACCACTCAAATTTGACTCGATCTACAGTGCTACATGGTACTATAAATCTTTTCAGTTCAATGAAAAGGCTGCACATAACTTTCACCTAGACTCTGTGAGTTTGATATCATGGAGTTTTTTTTTATTATTTAATCCAATACAACACATATGTATAGTTAAAAATCTTTAACATTTTTAACTATACATATTTGTATTTATAAACACAAGTTACACCAGTAGTCTCTGAGGAGAGTTGGAGAATAGTTCATTCTTCCTTTTTTTAGTTGATTTTTATTTCACTGGTATTTTAAATAATATAACACTGTGCCAGTGCAATGCTTCACTCCTCTTGATTAATTTGTTTTGAATTGGCTCCCTACAGCCATTTTAGGGTTATAACAGGGCAACGAACATATGGCAGCTTACTTTTTAGATTTTATTAAATAAAACCTGGCTTTTACTTGATAAAATTCATGTGTATTTTTACACTGTATCCAACTATGGTGTTATAGAAATTAAATACATCAACAGCAATAATTGCAAGCATCATATTTACTACAGCTGGTTAATATGACACTCAAACATTTGTAAGCAAATAAGCAGCTCTAGGATTTTTATGTTTTATGTCACTGGTTCATAATAACAAGGTCTGTTTCTACAAGCATTTCTTAGTGAGAGATGGCCTAAATGTTAATCATTAAACAGAGCAACACACACTAAAACAGAAAGGGCAAATACATTTTCTCCTGTACTTAGACAACACAGAAAGCCAGATTACTAATTAATAGTTTCACTACATATCTCATAAAGGCCTTGCAGGAAACCTATCAAGGGCTCCGCAGCCAGGATTGCATAAGTGACATTTGGGGAAAATAGGTTTCAGAATTAAAAATAAAACATTTCATTTGCTTTGCCTTGTATGAAAAGGACAATGCTGGGTCAGAGCCAAAATCAAACTGTGCACCCACTATACCTTAGAATAGATGACCACTCTACCAAAATATTGTGGGTTTTCCATTAGTTGTAGGTTAAGTGGTTTTGATCTCTAGGTTCTCCTGACCACACATCACAGTACCAGTAGGCAAGATGCTGAACTCCAAGATGCCATGCAAGTAGCTTGAATGGCACCTCAGCCACCATCAGTGTATCAGTATGTGAATGGGTGAATCAGTGCAGACTGTTGACCAATTACAGCACATAAGATGAATGATATATATATTTTTTAATTATTTATAATTAAACCTACGTGGATGGAGTAAAACAGTACCTGCCCTTTGAGATAGTGGAAGAATCCAAAGGTCATTATAAGGTCACTAGATATGCACTACATTCATAATATTGTCTGGAATTTGTTGTCTTCATTTATTTTCATACTCATCTAAGAATCTCCCTAACCCACTACAGTAAAATGAATAGCCTCATGGCATACTGCTGAATTGGCTGGATTGGAGGCTTAGCTTGAGCTAACTATGATCCAGTGTAACTGCGCCACACATGATTAGGTGTAATCTCCAGACATGGGCAGCACAGCTGTTGCAGTTAGCCTCGGACAAGATAGCAGGGACCTTGTAACGCTCGGAGACCTGGCAGTCAGATATGGCCTGGCCCGGTTTGGTCTTTGTTACGCCCAGAAGCTCTATTAGCTTTAGGATCACAGAGTGGGCTTTGGAGAACAGCCATTGGACAGCCGCTGACCTCTTACACTGTGAAGCAGGAAGGAAGGTGAGGCTGATGGAGGAGAGCAGAAAGTGGTTGGACCAGTCTGCCAGTGCCTGTCACATGCGTTAGGAAGGAGGGGGTGGGCGACTGATAGCAGTGACGAGTTCTCGTATCAGGCCTGCTCACGCTCGTCCAAATCCCAGATTAAAAGGCCTCCGCCCCCTCGCTCGTTCTCCCCCCACCGCACTCTCTCTCTCTAACACTCTTATAAAGCACCCCCCTTCACGTCCCTGTCGTTTCTCTCACTGTCTCTGTCTCACTCTATCTAACCCAGTAGCACTTCTACAAGCACACCCCCACCCTCCTCCTTTCGTCTCTATATCTCCCTCACTCCCTCCCACCCTTCCTTGTGTAACAGTGCCCAGTGCTGGATTACTAAGCTCTGAGGCTGCTGAAGCAAGGGGTTGTGGCAGGCTTCGACCAGAATGGTGAGGTAGGGCAGAAACTATTCCATTGAAATTTAGGATTAGGGTTATTTTTTTGTTTTTGGGTGATCCTCACATATTTTAACCTCTCCTCTTCCTGTAAATAATGCCTTTATTTCTGTAGTTTGCTTAATTTAATAAACAGAACCCGATGCTGAAGGAGAACAAGTGAACTCAGGAGAACGTGTGAAGACATGCACAGAAGCGTGTGTGCATAAGTCCAGTAGCTACTTTTTCACATGTGTTGATGTTGGGTGTTTCAGAGGTGTTGGATTATGCTTTAGTTTTTTAAGAAGGCGCTGAGTTGTGGGCCAAGACTCTCCAGGAGAAGGTGCTCCCAGCCTTCACCTGTCTGTAAACCTGATGAGGTGAAGAGTTATGCAGTGTCTGTGGCTGTTGTGGGTTTGAAAAAGCGTTCCAGTGCTGGCATGTGGTTCCAGCCCTTCTCTATTGTTTTGATAATTTGATGAGAGACAGCAGTACTGTGATGAGGGATTAGATATGGATTAGTGACATAAGGCATTTTTGCCCTGCTGTCATTATTTTTCTGTATGACTCTGTGTAGGATTAAAAACAATACCACAAATAATCTGTCCACCATCTGACACCCATGACCTGTCAGTGGTTCCTCAGTACAGCATGGTGGCAGATCTTGCCCCCAGATTTGATCAGTTATAATTCTTTAAAAAAACAAAGAGGTCATTATCAAAAATGTCTGCTTATGATAATACTGTACTGTATTAAGACAGCAAAGATATCATTATTGCATTGTTTAAAACTAATAAATATCAATATTTGTATTAGCCTTAAATTACAGACCTGTAAACTTACTCTTGCTTGGACAGTTTCTTTATTTTTGCCATAATTTGCCATATTTTAACTTTATGTTAAAAAAGCAGTTGTTATGCAACATTTAACATATCAACAGGTAACTTTTTTTTATTAGATAAATAAAAAGAAGAGAGTTTTGTTCAATTTTTTTTTTATACAACCCTATGTATTTGTAGTTGGTAAGATATGGATATGTTGGCTTGATTGCTTTGGTCTATAACTTTTTCTTAAGTTAATAAGACAGGTTTTGAGATTCACTAACACCAAATATAAACAATAATAATAAAAAATTTGTAAGGTAAAATACCTGATAACCATTGTAAAACACGAAAAAAAAAGCATGAATATTGAGCTATTGACATAAACAGTTCTTCAGAATGCACATTTTCTTGTCTCAACATTTTATTTTATTTTAAATTGAACTGGGGGAAAATAAGTATTAAACATCAATGTTTTTCTCAGTAAATATATTTCTAATGGGGCTATTGAAATGAAATTTACACATGTTGTTGGTAACAACCCAAGTAATCCAAAGAAATCAAAACAAATAAGTCCATAAATAAGTAAATAAGTAAATGCACTCAACCGCCATGGTCTCTATGCATGCTCATTGCACAAGACTGCACTGCTGAAGAAAAAGCATGTTGAAGCTCAATTAAATATTGCTGCACAGCATTTGGACAAGCCAGTGAAATACTGGGAGGATATAGTCTGCTCAGATGAGACCAAAATTTAACTCTTTGGATGTCATTGCACAGACCATGAGAAATGTTACCGCACATGACCCCATGCATTTGAAAATGTATGGAAAGAGATGAAGAGTTCATAAAAGAGGCCCCAGAAACCGTCGGACTGTGTGGAAGAATGGGACAAAATCACACCTGTATCTGACTTGTTTCTCCATACAGGAGTCGTCTTGAAGCTGTCATTATCAACAAAGGCAAAGTATTAAATACATTTCAGTAACTTATTCCCTGTGTCATTCCACTTTATTAAACAGAACTTAATTTGTGGAATTGGTTGAGTTTTTTTCTATTTGTTTGTCTTCATACACTCTCCAAAGAACCACCATATTAGTAGTGTACTTTTTACCGTTTATGGACTAAATGCTTTGCCACTAGGATTTAGTTTGAGTATTGTGGATGGTACTTTTATCACTCTACAGTGTCTTTGAATCATTTCCTGTTTGTCTCCAAATAGTCCGTCCCAAGCACCACCCTCTGCAGCAGACTTCCTGTGATATTTTCTAATGTCACAGGGAGAGCCTTGTCCAATTCACTCTCCACTCTTACATGTATTTATGACTAATCCTCTTGTAATCAGCTACTGTTTATAATTTGTAAAGATCCTCCTATAATCTTCTCCCTCTGCTCGTGCAAAGAGAGAAAATGCTGCAGATCTGTTTTGTCACTCACTGTGGTCTGGGTCAGACGTGGTTTTCTGCCTTACAGGGCTTCGTCTCACTCTTGCTTTCATTAGTCAAGATTCTCTGGACTGAAATATGTATTTAATCAATCAAGTAGGTTTGGTCTTCTATAGAAAGCTGGATTTTTACTAGTCCAGTGGTTTAACTTCAGCAATAGATGATCCTCAGTGACCACAAATCATGTATCACTCCCTCCTGTACCAACCCTGTGACACATTTAGCATCATTACTTAGTCTCCTGCAGTGTCTCTCTCGCTAGCACCTGTCTCTTCTTTCTCTGCTCTCATGTTTCCTCTCTGGCATAGTCAAAACAGCCATGCTTTGTGATTGACAAACAGTCAGTGTCACTTTGATTTCGTCTGTTGAATAGAAAATGGTGACAGTTGCTAAATCTCAAAAAGTGTACACGTCTGACATTTACATTTTATTACATTTTACTTTCAGTTTTAGTAAATGTCACTCTCAGTTCATGTGCTCTGAATTAAGGTGTTCTGACAAACAGAAAGTCCATTAGTCGACAGGCCCATTTATCCTTGTTACATGTTGATCATATACGTTTTTGTGGTTTTATCAGCTATTGAAGAAATGAATAGAACACATTTAGTCACATACCAAGCTGAGATTTAGACTTTAGCTGAGAGCAATGACCATAACAGTATTCTGGTGTGTATTCGCTGCTCTGAAGTGACACAAGATCTGCTGAGCTGACACATGAGTCTTATTTTTATCTTACTGTCATGGGTTTGTGTCATACAGTGTACGAAAACAGAAACGGCTAAATGCTCGGCCACTGTTAAAGCTTAAAGATATTATCTCCTCAGCATGAGCTTCATGAAGGCGCGCTTGTGTCGTCCGTTGCTTGGTCTCCGCTGGGTTATATTAATCAATAAAAGCCTTTGTAATGTGTTGAGGGTAGTGGTGGTGAAAGGCTACAGTTTAGGATGTGAAATGCATAATTTCCATGACTCATTTGGTCTATATGTCAGTGTCAAAAAAAAGTCTGTTATCCCATTCTTGTTGAATCATTGACATTTACACGCATTTTATTTCCAAAGATAAAGTCAAGGGCTACAACTAAAGGTCATTTTCCTATTTGAATAATCTGGGGACTAATTTTTAACTCATTTGTCAAACCAGCAGTTATTTCCACTACTAGAACAAGAAATAAATAAATACATAAATCAGCATGATGGAAATATTATAATGACAGTTTCTATTTATGTATATGTTTGTAAATTATCGAAGGTCTGTTTGCAGGCAGGGAGGAGAGAGTGCAGGACTTTTCTCAAAGTAATAATCAATAGCTTTTCATAATATGTTATATCTGTGCCTGTGTTATAATTGCCTGTGATGCATTGCTGTTGAGCAGTAGTATTTCCACCCACACGTCACAGGAAATTCCAATAGTGATATATTCTTATACAATACCATTCATATGTTTGATGTGAAATATCATTGTTTTCCATGACATGAAAACATACGTTATATGAATTATATAAATACATAAATGCATTAGCATTAACAGGTGTTCCAACTTGCCATTGGAAAGTTGTTTGCCGGTCTCTGTATGCATATGTAGATATTCCACTTAAAAAAAAGAGCTGCTTCCAGCTTTAATCATTGTCATTTACAACATTAACAAAGTCTGTATTGTGCTTCTAATAGATCTGCATATGTCAGATCTACACCAGCTAGTAGCTGAGAGATCTTTACAATATCAATGTGATGCTCTTATCAAAAACCCTACAGCTATACGCTGTTGTCTGGTTATATCTGAAATGTCCTCAGACTTGTTAACAAGTCACAGAATGACATGTAGGAGTACTGTTTTGCAAAGGTTCAGTTATTTAATTAACTAAAACCAAAACAACAAAACCAGTGCTTGTAACTACAGTTAACAAGTTTCAGTCTGAATTAATATACCCACTCTCATTTAGTTTCAGTCATAGTGTTAAAATGATCAAATACAAATGACTGATTTGATTAGTTTTCTGCACTAGATGAAATGGTTACCTGGGATAAACTGTATTTAATGTCTTGAATGACTTGATCTTACTGCAGTATAATTATGAAAATATATGTATTATGTACCTGCGACCTTTACGAGGACAAGCGGTTAAAGAAAATGGATGGATGTATTATGTATTATGAAATGCTTCTGGGTGTTGTAAATAAGGTGACATGGCTTTCATGCTATTTATGAAATGACATACTGAATTAAATGAGAATTGCTCAATGGCTAATGTTGCAGCTTATTTGTCAAAGAGATTATTAGATGACAAACACAAAGCATCATTAACATGAACACCTTGTGTTTGTGTCACAGCTGATAGACAGCATTTATTGTATACATGTGTAATGTCATGCCAGTTTTTCTCAACCCCCCTGTCTTGACTCACAAAGAAGCCTTGGATGGCTAATGGTGTGTTGGATTAGCCAGCAATGGCACACAGTAGTTAGGGAGGTTTACCCCAGAGATCCGTGCTTAAACATGAGCTCTAAATCCATGCAGCTGACACACAGCCATTCACTGGGACACTGCTGCTGCACCTACTCACTGCTTCTTTGAGACTAATATTGTCCCTTACACGTTAAACACAGTTTTCACTCAACACTCCATCTCTAGTTTATGTCTTGTGATTGTTTGTGAAATATGGTTTGTCTTGGATAAGTGGCAGTATCAGTAACAGTGCACAACCCTGTTAATCGGTCAACATACCTGAGAAGTGGATGGGATAAATATTTGCCTGCAGGGTTTTGCAAGAGAGGAAGTAACATGTAATTATTAGCTTTGGCTTTGCAGTGCTGTAAACCTAAGTGTACTTCCCTCTCAAACCAGGACAGGACATACAATTTGTATGTATTTAATGATCACGAAACAAGTGTGTGGTCCGTTTTTATTTTAATTGAAACTACACACTTGCGCTACTTATGTATTAATGCACCACCAGAATCATCATAACCGATACTTTAATAAACCATCTGTGGATAAAAAAGATTGAATTAATTCCTAAAATATAGCTTATTTTAGGTTGATTCACTGAAACAAGTTTGGTATTATGGAACACAACAAAAGAAGAAAATTTCATACAGTTTTGTTAAAAAGAAAACTAAATATAATATTCATGTGCAGAAACTGTCTACTGATTATCTATAATCAGTTTCTTGAGTCATTGTGTAGCTCCATTAATTTATAAACGGTGATAGACCTAACATCAGCTATTTTCATAATCACAGAGGACGAAATGTGCAACCACTGCTTGAGGATACATGCCTATTATCATGTACTGTACATGCCCTTTTATCGCCTTTTGTTGCCTAAATGACAGATTTGTCCAAGTCACAAACGTTCAGTTCAGTTTATTTATATGTCGCCTAATCAACAACAAAAGAAATCTCAAAGGACTTTACAATGTAATGTTTATGGCCTTATGGAGTATAAGTATATACAGAATATAGTACAAAACCCAACAGTTACACTTGAGCAAGCACTAGGCGACAGCGGAGAGGAAAAACTCACTTTAACAGAAGAAACCTCCCACTGAACCAGGCTCAGGGTGAGCGGTCGTCTGCCTCGGCCAGTTGGTGTAAGTGGAAAGACATGCAATAGTGGCATATAATTGGAGAGAGGAGAGGAGCTCAGTGTATCAAGAGAGGTCCTCAGGCTAAGTCTATAGCAGCATAACTAAAAGATGGGTCAGAATAACCTGAGCCAGCTGTCACTATAAGCTTTATCAAAAAGGAAAGTTAAAAGTCTAGTCTTAAAAGTAGAGAGGGTGTCTGTGTCCCGAACCTTCATAGAGTTGTAATAAATATTTTTTTTCTACACAGAAAATACCACACAAATTAAACATAAACATTGCATTCATCACGACTAATGCGTATGAAATGTGTCAGAATGCTCCTATATGTTTGCAAATAGCACTGTGAAATGTAGAGCAGCTAAAGCTAAAACGTTCGATTTTTTTTAGGTGGTTCCACCCCAACATCACCGGAATCGAGGCAGAGCAGCTCCTGTTGACCCGGGGTGTCCACGGCAGTTTCCTGGCCCGGCCCAGCAAGAGCAATCCAGGGGATTTTACCCTCTCTGTTAGGTAAGTACTCACCTTAGAGCATCTTTAGTTTTTTTTAGCTTTTTTCAATTGAGACAACTGTCCAGAGTGAAACCATTTTTCTCTTGCCATCAATTTGAGATTTTAATCCATGCTTTTATTACGACTCGTCTGGACTACTGCAATGCACTTTATGTTGGGCTTAACCAGAGGTCACTTGACCGACTACAGTTGGTCCAAAATGCTGCTGCTCGGCTTTTAACGGGTACAAGGAAACACGAGCACATTACTCACATTTTGGCATCGCTGCACTGGCTCCCGGTTTGTTTTCGGATTGAGTTTAAAATTCTTTTATTTGTTTTTAAATGTCTTCATGGCCTTGCCCCACAGTATCTGTCTGAACTGCTTCAGCCGTACGCTCCTCCACGTGCTCTCAGGTTGGCAAATCATTCATTGTTAGTTGTCCCTAAGACAAGGAGTGACCGAGCTTTTTCAGTCGCTGCTCCAAAATTATGGAATGAACTGCCCTTGAACATCAGGCAGGCCAACTCCCTTCCTGCTTTTAAGAGCTCTCTTAAAACACATTTTTTCTCTTTGGCTTTTAAATCTGTCTGAGATGTTGACTTTTACTGTTTTATTTGTTATTTCTCTCTTTTCTCTATGCCTGTGTACAGCACTTTGGTCAACTCTGTTGTTGTTTTAAAGTGCTTTATAAATAAATAAATATAAATTAAAGTTAGTTACATCATTACAGTTACAGTTTAGGCACATTACTCATGTTCTGATTCATGATAATTTACATTGAGTTACGCACAAACAAAGTTCAAGACTAAAGGTCAGATGCACAGCTCTCTTAAAAGAATTCTGAGACCATAGATTTAGACAGTTTTCAGTAAGAGAATGAGGAGTTCACCAATCAGGCGCAGAAAAGGCCTTAGTCTATGCAGTTCCTACCCTTTGGTCAACAAGTGATGTAACATTTTTGTCTGTGGGTGAACAGGTGCATTTAAACAGACGTTGCTTTGTTTAAGTATTTCTAGGAACATGTTAGATAACACAGTTGGAAAGTGCGATTTGGTAATATTTTCACACGGACTGGCTAGAATATCTTAATTTGGACAACGAGTTGAAGCCATATTGAGTCGGACAAGCTAAGCCAAGATTAATACTCTATTGAACTGTCATTCATTCTTTAAGACATATATTTTTTTTATCTATTTAATTAAGAACGCTGGTATGTTGCAGAGAAAGTGAAATGTTTGAGAAGTAGGACACAGCGCTACATGCTGTAGTGATTAAAGGCAGCAGGAAACAAACTGAGACAGAAGGAGAGAGAGTTTTAAGACGGGCTCTTCCTTCAGCGGAAGCTTTTAAGAGATACATCAGTTGGCCAAATGCTTGGAAGAAAGCCCAAACACATTTGTTACTCTGCGACTGTAGCTGTAGCTGGCATGGCGACATGGGAAGGGAGAGGCTGTTGTAAGTGTGTGTGTGTGTGTGTGTGTATAAGAGAAAGAAACGGAGACAGAAAGAAGAGATGCAAACAGGGTAGTTGGACAGGAAGCAGCTTTTAAATAATATTTTAGAGTGAGAGACCTGTTAAGGCTTTGACCTTCACTGCCTGTGGTATGTGTGTTTATGTGAGTGGTGCAGTGGGTTGTAAATCTAACACACACATGCATCACAGGAAGGTTGGTGGGGTAAGCTGTAGCCGCAGTCTGTGGTTTTGACAGACATAGACACACACACACACACACACACACACACACACACACACACACACACACACACACACACACACACACACACA